>OZ017738.1:406437956-406855456 GCA_963969285.1 Odontomyia ornata
AATTCAAACCGCTATAACTTCGGTAAATATGATGCAATCTTTATGAAACTTTCAGGATAAATCAACTCTATAAATAGACATCTGCGTATGGAATTTCATTGAATTTAATTTAAGTTAAGATTTTATTCAAGCAAACATAAAATCGATAAATCATACTATTACTAACAAAGTTGAGTGAATTGCGACTTCTAACGTATTTGTTGTTATTGTACTCACCAAGGCCTACATTCCTGATTTTTTTCAGATTTTTCGGATCACAGGTGTCCAATCGCGAGGGTGGGGGACACAAATTTTTCGTGTATTTCCCCTCCCTGTGCGCCCCTCAAAGCAAATTTTGCCAAACTAAGACCTGTTTTGAAAAGTTCTTATCAAGACCTTTCATTTGATACCCATATCGGCTACCTTCAATGAAATTTTTTTTCGGGGGATCAGTCTCCTGTATGGGGAAAGCCCCTTAAATACCTTATAAAATTTTTTTGTAGTTGAGCTTTGAAGGGATCACCACTTTACACCTACACACAAAGATTGATGTTTATAGCTTAAGTAGTTTCCGAGAAAAACTGCTGTGACACACGGACGGACGGACAGACAGACGGACAGACGGACAGACTGGTCGCGAAACTAGTAGGGTTTTGTAAAATTATTTTACAAAACCCTAAAAATTGAGAAGAATAACAAGGGAAAAAGGAAACGAAAATATTAAAAAACACCACTGAAACATGATTTCACTCTAGTTAGGGTTTTGTACTAAAATACAAAACCCTATTGCAATCACGACCTGTGTCCGTCTGTCCGTCTGTCCGTCCGTCCGTCCGTCCGTCCGTCCGTCCGTCTGTATGTCACAGCATTTTTTCTCCGAAACTATAGAGGCTACAGCCATGAAACTTTGTAGAAAGGTCAGAAGTGGTGACCTCTTGAAAGTTCAAGGTGGAAAAATTTTTCAAAGGCGTTTAAGGGGGGTCTCCCCATATAGGGAGGTGACCCCTCAAAAAAAAATTTTCACCATTGGTACTCGAGTAGGGTGTCGTTGGAAAGGTCTCAATGAGATCTTTTCCAAACAAGTTTTGAAATTGCCTTATAGGTACCGAGGGGGGCAGGGAAAGGCAAAATGTACGAACTTTTCGCGTACCCCCCCCCCTCGCGATTGGACACCTTCCATCCGAAAAATCTGAAAAAAATCATGAATGTAGGCCTTAATGAGTACAACAAGAACAAATACATGAGAAGTCGAAATTCACTCAACTTTGTTAGTAATAGTATGCTTCATCGATTTTGTGTTTTCTTGAATAAAATCTAAACGGTACCTTTAAATTCAATTAAATTTTGCGAAAAGATGACTATTTATAAGATTGATCTTTTCTGAAAGTTTCATAAAGATCAAATGGTATTTACCGAAGTTATAGCGATTTGAATTTTCCTGTATTACTATGGAGCAATATGCCCTGTATTACTATGGAAACATATGGCTATGGAGCCATATGCGCTTTTTACCGACTTAGACACTACAGCTTTGCTAGAATTTGCATGAAAATTTCAGGAGTGATAGATATCATGAAGATGAGTACATACAATTGAAACAAGTCGAAGAGACAGGAGAGAGCTCCTAGCTAAAGGGCTTTGTAACCATTCTAGGATTAGAAAAAATAGACCATGATAGAATTTCATGAAAGGTAGCCGATATGAGTATCAATTGAAAGTTCTCTATGAGAGCTTTTCAAAACAGTTCTGAAACTGACAGTTTTAGCTTCAGTGGGGGCACAGGGGGGGGGGGGGAAACATGAAAAATGTGTTTCCACCCTCGCGAATGGACACCGTGATCTAAAAAATCTGAAAAAATTATCAAAGGAGATATTTATGGGTATAGCAATAACAAATACCTCAGAAGTCAAAATTCGTTCAACTTTGTTAATAATAGTATGATCCTCGAATTTTACATTTTCTCCAATAAAATCGTCTTTGACATGTTTCATGATTTTATTCGTTGCTGGTTACTGCATTTTGTAGGTTAAGTACAAAACCCTTCTGACATGAGCATAGGTCGTTCTACCCAACTTGTTTAAAATTAATTCATGTATTCCAAGCAAGAGAATAGTTACAAAGCACAATCTTTCTCCACTATAGCGTTTAGGACTCCTTTCTGCTACCGCTTGTCCATCTTTTCCGTACCGGACACCCTCTCGTTCCGCAGAACCCCGATTGTTGCGCGGGTTCGTTGGTTCTTTAGAGTCGCGGGTTTTGCTTGGTCTTCCTCACACTCGAATTTCCCAAAATTATGAATAAAATTTTCGGTGCGTTTAAAGTTTCGAGCTTGGTTATTAACTTCCGTTGCCTTCGAATCCCCCTAAAACTTATCCTTCAAACAAAAGCATGCTCTCAATCGTAACCCTCTATGTAGATAACCCGGGAATTCCCCCTTGCTCTACGCTTGCCTTGCGGCTTAACTGTATTTCACTGTCCTAGTAAGAAAGATTCACTATTAGTAAACTGAATTTTCTTTCACTAGTCTTTTTAGGGTTTTGTACTAAAATACAAAACCCTATTGCAATCACGACCTGTGTCCGTCTGTCCGTCCGTCCGTCCGTCCGTCCGTCTGTATGTCACAGCACTTTTTCTCCGAAACTATACAAGCTACAGCCATGAAACTTTGTAGAAAGGTCAGAAGTGGTGACCTCTTGAAAGTTCGAGGGTGAAAAAATTTTTCAAAGGCGTTTAAGGGGGGTCTCCCCATATAAGGGGGTGACCCCTCAAAAAAAATGTTCACCATTGGTAGTCGAGTAAGGTGTCATTGGAAAGGTCTCAATGAGATCTTTTCAAAACAAGTCTTAAAATTGTTTTATAAGTACCGAGGGGGGCAGGGGAAGGGGAAATGTACGAACTTTTCGCGTATCCCCCTCTCGCGATTGGACACCTTCCATCCGAAAAATCTGAAAAAAATCATGAATGTAGGCCTTAATGAGTACAACAACAACAAATACATGAGAAGTCGAAATTCACTCAACTTTGTTAGTAATAGTATGATTTATCGATTTTGTGTTTTCTTGAATAAAATCTAAACGGTACCCTGAAACTCAATAAAATTTAGCAAAAACATGACTGTTTATAAGATTGATCTTTTCGGAAACTTTCATAAAGATCGAATGGTATTTACCGAAGTTATAGCGATTTGAATTTTCGTGTCTTACTATGGAGCAATATGCCCTGTATTACTATGGAAACATATTGCTATGGAGCCATATGCGCTTTTTACCGACTTAGACACTACAGCTTTGCTAGAATTTGCATGAAAATTTATGGAGTGATAGGTATCATGAAGATGAGTACATACAATTGAAACAAGTCGAAGAGGCAGGAGAGAGCTCCTAGCAAAAGGGCTTTGTAACCATTCTAGGATTCGAAAAAATAGGCCATGAATCGATGATTACAGTACAGAGGAGTGGCCCCTGAAAAAAAATTTCATGAAAGGTAGCCGATATGAGTATCAACTGAAAGTTCTCTATGAGAGCTTTTCAAAACAGTTCTTAAACTGACAGTTTTTCCTTCAGTGGGAGCACAGGGGGGGAAATACATGAAAAATGTGTTTCCTCCCTCGCGAATGGACACCAGTGATCTAAAAAATCTGAAAAAATATCAAAGGAGATATTTATGGGTATAACTATAACAAATACCTCAGAAGTCAAAATTCGTTCAACTTTGTTAATAATAGTATGATCCTCGAATTTCACATTTTCTCCAATTAAATCGTCTTTGACATACTTCTTGATTTTATCCGTTGCTGGTTACTGCATTTTGTAAGTTGAGTACAAAACCCTTCTGACATGAGCATAGGTCTGTCTACCCAACTTGTTTTCTGTTTAGCACTCACTAAACATCTAACTCGTACTGTTTCATAAATTACTTCACGTCCGCGGCTATAATCTCTTTGCACCCAAGTTTACCACCAGAGACCCGCTCAATCATTTTACTCCCTTATATAGATCTGTCACAACGGGGCTCGTGCGCTAATCGAAAGGGACAATGACCAACCATCCACCCTTCCTTTCCAATCCCAAACTAGCAATAAAGTCTTTCTGGTCGCAGTTTCCTAAACTGCGACTACTTGTGTTTAGCGTCACCTTCAACCGATCTCGAATCAATAAATGGAACATCGCAATTAGTTTGAGTCTCGAACGATTCTTGAACTGGTTCGCTGCGACCAAACTGATATTCAAACTGATTTTTAATGTTTAAAAATGAGTCTTGTTCACGAAATCCGATCCGAATAAAAAGATTGTGGAATTTTGGTCGCGTGAAATAGCTTAAAGTCGGAAGTATGAAAATTTGTTCGCGCATAACACGTCTAAAAGCGATTTGTCCGCGAGTACGGATGAGTGAGAGGTGAAATGTGCTGCCAGTGCTCAGACAGATAAAGGGGATTCCAAGCGTGATGTCGAATCTATCCGCGACAGGTAATGCTAACTTCATAGTTATTGTTTGCATCACCCAAATTCCTTGACGTGTTGTCGGCTCCCTATAGAAAATTAGATGTAAAATAGAACGCTTCCGTCCTTGATATGGGTGAGTGTTCTTTCGCGAAAGTTGTTTGATTTACGAGAGTAGCCATCCATGATGGTAATTCGTGAGTGATAGTGCTGCCTCCGTCCTTTCCAGGTTTGGTCTCACCCATAGGATGATTGGGGCTCAGTATGCTTGACGCTGTTGCTTTCAGGGTCCGATACTTTCCACGATGTCTCTTTGCTCCAACGATGGGTTGTGATTACATACACTTGAAAAGTAAAGTTTACAATAGTAATTGCATCTACGTAATTGCATCTACGTGTTAATTACGTTACACTGTAGGCATTACACTAAGCGATGACTTCGACTCGGAAACGATTTTTTTCCTTCTGTTTGTTAATATTTAATGCCAGCTTAATATGTCGACTGGCAGCCCGATGCTGAAAAGGAAGCTGTTTTACCTATGATAGCTGATGGTATCAATATTATGGCATAGTCAATTTCAGATGCCAAAGAAGTGTTTCTTAGTCTAGTTTTGAAACAAATCAAATTGGCCTAGTAACTAATGAAACATAAACTAAACTCTTTACTCAAGCAAGAAGTGCGAGAAGTGTTGACAATTTTGTGTATCTTGGATCCAAACTGAATAGAAGAGGCGCCAAAAAGGAGAAGATTGGACGCCACATAAACGCCACAGACAACGCTTTTTACTCAGTTTTTCCCATTCTAAGGTCGATTTGTGCACAGACGAAATAAATTTCGTATTTGCAAATCACTGGTCAAACCAGTGCTGTTATATGGAAGTGAAACATGGACCCTGAAAAAATTAAATGAATCCAAAAAGACAGTGGTCATACTTGAACACAAAATGCTTCAAAAATGTACGGCCCAGCGAAACAAGGAACAGATTGGAGACGTTGTTACAATGATGAGTTTTATGAATTATTTAACAAACCACCTGTACCTACCTGTTTGAAATTACACAAATTGCAATGTTTGGGCCATGTCAAAACAATGGAAGAAAACCACCTTCCCAAAAGAACATTAAAGAGCAGAGCACAAAGTAGAAGCTCTGTGGGAGCACCGAAGACTCGATGGGAAGATACGATAGAAGCTGACAGCAGATTCTTGCTGGAGGTGATTAACTGGCGCACGAGGGTGTAGAGCCCAGATGATTGGAGGAGATTAATCCTGAAGTCCCGGCTATGGCTGTTGCATCATAGATGTAGATTAAAGTAAGCATAAGATTAAATAATCTGTACACTCTAGCATTCACTTATACCATATTAATAATAAACTCATGTTGCAAAGTCTTGAGAAGAATATATAGTTAAACGATAATTTTTGTTGCATTGATTTTTTTTTGCGATTTTGAAAAAAAATCGACCACCCCTTTAAAATTGATCTACTATCCTTGTGCATAGGATAAGGTTCCAAAGTAAATATAGAAATATGTAAGGTGAGCAGCGGTATGTGTCGGTTGTAGTTTTGCATTCGAATATTGTTTCAAAGGGCTAGTGAGGTGAACCTTTAAACGATTTCTACCAAAAAAAAAACACAGTAAACTATACCGATGTCTGGCAGAAAATGAATTATCCCTTAAATAGTTACAAAGTCATTCTCATAGGGGCATATACGTATTCTTGTTTCTTGACTTGTCCTCATTTTACCAGCAGAAATAGTCTGAATATCTTACAATCCACAAAAAGCTATAAAAAATCATGTTCTGTGGTACGTACAATAATTTTCAGTGAACATGTTGTAAACTGAAGTGTTTGAAATTGAAATCAGAATCATGGGCTTATTTTCAATTAAAAGCAATCGGAAAATGAAAATTTATTACATATTATAAGTAACATGTCTACATTTATGATTGAGTAGGATTTTTGTAACTGCGACATGCTTATTGCACGTGAATACTTTCACTTACGGGAGGTTTCTTCATTGTTCGCTAAAATAAGCAAGTACTTTTCTTAGTGCTAATTGTTTTTTTGCTTTACATACAACTTAACTTTTCCATTCAAAATTTTTAAGTACATTGGGTAACAATGAATGGAATTTCCGGAGCGTTGCTGAAAATTTAGGTAATACCAATCTCACCAATTGGGAGCAAAAAATGAATTGCGAGCATTTGAGTTATGATTTTTTTCTAAATTGTCTTAGTACATTGACACATTGATTCAGAAAAGAAAGATCAATAAAAAATCTTCTATTTTTTATTTGGCTTAGTTATAAGGTACTGTTTCATGTAATCAACCAACGAAGAAGATCGGAGGTGGTATGGGTTTTGTTATTTTACACATATTGATTACATGTCATCGCATAATCAAATTTTCTTTTATTATCTAGTTCCCCAATGTTACTATCTCAATTTATAAAAGTCTATTCATTTGTTGTTGGACGAGTTCCATGCATTTCACTACGTCTGTAGCAAGCATGTATTCAGAGTATATAGTAATATTTATAAGTTACACGCATGTCAGCTACCTCACAATTCTATTTTACACACTTGTTCGCCTAATTAGCTTTTATCTGACAAAAACATTATCTTTTGCTAACCACTAATGCGTTTCATAATTGATTTTAGATGTGGCGGATCTCTTGTTTCGCGGCGCCATGTAGTCACGGCGGGACATTGTGTGGCACGCGCCAACCCACGACAGGTGCACGTCACCTTAGGCGATTATGTAATTAACTCCGCAGTTGAGCCGTTACCTGCTTACACTTTCGGAGTGCGACGAATCGATGTTCATCCCTTTTTCAAGTTCACACCGCAAGCAGATCGTTTCGATATATCTGTTCTGACGTTGGAGCGACCGGTCCATTTCATGCCTCATATCGGTATTTTTCAATTTCGAATGTTATTAATTATTCCTTAGGTTTTTGTTAATAATAATATTTTATGCTTTTTGTGATTTAAGCTCCAATTTGTCTGCCTGAGAAGAACGAGGACTTTCTAGGTAAGTTTGGGTGGGCGGCTGGTTGGGGAGCATTGAATCCAGGATCAAGGTTGCGTCCGAAAACACTTCAAGCTGTTGATGTTCCGGTAGTGGAAAATAGGTAAGTGGAATTTAGAAGAAATTCAAAGATCATCAAATGGAGATTAAAGATACCATAGATATTTCTAGATCTTATGAGGAAAAGATGGAAATTAAAGTTTGCTTTTGAGTAGTTTATATAAACGTTGAGTATTTGTTGTGTTTCTTAAGCATCTTGCATATTAATTGTATCATAATGAAAATAATCTTTTTATAATAAGTTCTCGTGAAAACTCCACAAACCCAAAAATTTGGTGTGGCACATTTTTGTCAAAGCTCAATCATCCCCCCATCATATTAAAACCTTTATTGTTTAAGCGCTTGTAAACAAATCATTTTGACAAAAATCCACCACGTTTGCGATTTGATTGCTCGCTCGGTCTTATATTATAGCAAATTTTCTTAGAAATGAAGTTCGTAGAAAAATTTAAAATTGTGTCTACATTAAAGTTTAACGTTTTAAAATTTTTAAAGATTTTGAAGGTGGCTCTTCATATAAGCATACCAGTATCTTTCTACATCACGATTGGTCACATTTTAGCACAGCATAGTATAAAATCCTTGTGCTTATCAAGTTTGGATCATTTGAACAGTAACGACGAAAAGTGGTAACACTTATGTTGTCTATGGGTTTTAAGTGAAGATCTGTCTTCAACTGCCTTCTGGCAGGAGTGCGCTTCTATAAAACCACCCTTTTTGACCTACATGGTTAAACCTTCATCTGTTGTTATTCTTTAAAATTTTTATCAATTCCTGTTTCGATACCAAGAAAAGTGTTTTGCTAATAAAACTGCTATGGAACCAATGTAGAAAACTTCTTCTAGAGCTGCATTCTTCCTCTGAAAGCCATGCTTTATTTTTGACATTAATAAGTATTCTTCTACGGAAAAACTCTTTGCCTTTGTGTAACCTGCGATTGCTGCGAAATCTGGAATAAAGCACTTGAATGGATTAAACTAAAAGAAAGAGCCACTATTTGTCAGCACGTCTACAGAGCTGGAACCTGGAATGCCTAAATTTCAATTAAAGTAGAGCTTGCTAAAGAAGCTTAATGATCTGCAGGTGAATTCTGGAAATGAAATGATCAAATTGCAAGATTCAAGACTTGGGACTGAAAATAGATATTTAATTTGGAAGTCTACTAAAAGCCTGAAAACTGAAGTAACTTCTGTTTTCGAAAAGAATGGACTTCAAGGTAACGACCAAAAGAACGTTTTGATCCTCATCCAAGTGAAATCCTTCAAAATCTTGTTCTTAAATGTACATGTTTTGGTGGATGAATGAGACTACGAAACTGCAGCAATTATTAATAAAAATTAGGGAAGCTTCGCCAAAATGGCCTAATCATTTGAGAAACCGCTGAAAGTTAAATCACATACCTCAATAAAAATTGCCATCGCCCGATTAATATTAAATGTCATTAGTTCAAAATCCTTTCCTTTCGCTAATCAAGCATTTTCTGATACAGCAAGCAAGGACTCTAAGCGTGCTTGGCGTACGTGAAATTTGAGGAATAAAATATGATTTCGACGACTATTGGGTCAGATAAATTTTATCGGTGGCATATGTGAAAATTTCATGCAAAAAAGACATGTCCTTTACAATAATTTGGCAATTATGGCTTCTAAGCAAAGTAGAATGTAAGCAATTCTATAGACAAATTTGAAAATTGCTGACCACGTTCCAAAAATAATCAAAACATCAATAATAAGTTATGTAACGACGTTCGAACATTAAAGCCAGTGCAAGAGAAATTATTATCATGATGATGATATCCAGGATGCATTGGACAGAAAGAATCAGCCATGCATGGCAATATAGATTAAGTAAACCAGGACGAAGAGAGAACATTATGAAAATCTTAGAAGAGAAGCAAATAAGATAATTAGAACTTAGAAAAGCAAATCCTAGGACGAACAATTGAGAGGTGTCGATGTAAGTCAAGCGAACAGCAACACAAGATAAAGCTATGTAGGAGTCAAAAGCCTGGAGCGAGGTTATCAGCCCAAACCACCGCTCTGCCGTACTGATATCGGCAACGTCATTGCCGATTAAAACAGGATTAAGGTAAGATGTGCATCATATTTCAAGATCCATCTGAATTCTAAAGGGCCAGAATATTGGAGCCTATAGATATTCCTGTGGAACTTCCATTGGTGTCACCAATTATGGATGAAAATTTTTCCACCACCAAGGCCCAAAAGAATAAAAAAGCAACGGGCATCGATTCCAAGGTAACTCTTAAATATGGCGGTAGTGATATCCAGAAAGCCACACATAAAGTCATCCACCACATTTGGCAACACATGTCGAACGATCGAAGCCAAACAAATATGTGACAAGCTATACTGCAAAAACTATGGAGACATATCATTACTTTGTACGGCGTACAAAATATTTTCAAAGATCATAGCAAATAAAACTATATATTAACGATAGATCAGTTTTGTACAGTCAGACAGGTAAATGAGTAAATGTCTTACCAAAATGATAATGACATAGACAACTTCCCATGTCTGCATCCATAACCAACTGATCGATGCTTTCGACACAAGTATGGGAGTAAAGCAAGGAAATGTGCTGGCCTCATTGCTGTTCAATTAGGCTCCGGAATATGTCATAAGAAAGATATCTGCTGATAGAAGATACACACTAATATGCAAGTTGGGCTAGATAGTAGCTTTTGAATGGAAATAAAACCAGGCTCATCAAGCACTCAAGGGCAAATACTTCAAATACCCTAAATATCACACTTGGCAAATAAATAACGAGTATCGGTAATAAATGAGATAACATATGCTGAAAAATACAGCTTGCAAATAAAATATTTCATTCAGTTCTGCCAATATTCAAGACCAGCTGCATGAACAGGTAAACGAAACTCCAAGTAAGCAAATCGGTGGTAAGATCTGTACTACTGGTGTGTTATTGGTGTGAAATATAGACCCTAACTCAAGCATACGCAAATAAATTGAATATTCGGAATATTGGGAGCAAGGGCAGATGAGACCTAGGGAGAATTCGATACAGCTATGAGCTGTATGAAATTTAGTGACCCTTTATCGAACTACTGAAATATCGAATTTCAGTGAATGTAAGGTGACCCACATGAATTTACTGGGAATAATGCAATATTCAACTCTGCCGTAGATGGTCCCAAGCCCGTTTGAGAAATAAGAAGCAAACCCCTTGTTTCCCCAACCCACAGCATCCATGATTCCTCATCCTAAGCCCCACTTTTAAATGGTTGTAAATGTTCTTGGGATCGCACTTTGAGCTTACTGGTTGCCCAATGATGAAACATTAAATGCCGAGAAATGTCAATAACCGTGAATAAACCTGTAGCTCTGCTACTCAATCCTACTTACACCTTCTTTGTGGGGACCTAAGAGGGTGAATGCGAGTCTTTTGCGCCTGATAACGGAATCGAAGTAATAATCATGTCCCCGTAATGGAGGTTGGGTGGCGGGCTAGCTCCTCGTCCCTGTAAAAGCCTACATTGTTTCGCAACCTGCACAAGAGCACCAGAATAGATTGAAGCCATGGCAACGACGAAAAAAAGACTATGGAGTTGTATCCTGGAATGTCCGATCACTGAAAAGTCCTGCCGTTGTTAAGGACCTCTTATAACAGACCAGGGAATATCAATTGAAAATACTGGCAATTCAGGAAACGACCTGAACTGGAAATTATATTCAAAACATGACATCGTATACAATATTCAAAAGTGGGAAGCCTCCTGGGAAACGAGAATTTGGGGGGGGGGCTTCATTGTGGGTAGGGAGCTCAAATCACACGTAATCGATTTTAAGGCTGTTAATGAAAGGTTGAATGCGATCCCCATAAAAGCGAAACTCTTCACAATCTAAACGTACCTGCTCGAATCAAAGAAAAGGACGAAGAAACGAAGGAAACGTTCTACAATCACCTGAAAAGACTAGTCGACTCAGTGTCTACAAACAGCACAAAAATAATTCTGGACGATTTCAACACCAAAGTTGAGCCATCTTATTGGGGAACAACAGTATAATACAGCCTCCACAATGAAACATATGAGAATGGCCAGCGGCTGATTGACTTTGCATGTAGGAGAAATCTAGTTATACGCTCCACTTGCTTCCCTCATCGACGTATACATAAAATGACCTGGGTATCACCGGATGCTTTCCCTCCCTGAATCTTTATCGATATTAAAGTTTTAACATGCTCTACCTCTACTTTTGGGGCTAGGTTTTTCGCTGGATGAGGAACTGTAGCCGACCATTTTAAATGTAGAAGTATGAATGTTTACTGTCTCGTTTACATCTTTAACGATACCCTATAGGGGGAGACCCCCCTTAAATATCTCAAAATTTTTTTTGTAGTTGCACTTTCAAGAGAGCACTACTTTACACCTTTGTACAAAATTTGATGTATCTAGCTTAAGTACAATAGTTTGCGAGAAAAATTGCTGTGACACACGGACGGACAGACAGGCGATTTCAGTAAGATTTTGTAAAATTATTTTCCAAAACCTTAAAATATACATGACAGTTTGAGAGTATATGTGTGATGTCGGATCCTTTTGCTGTGGTGTGTACAAACGTTAGAATAAAAATCAAATTACCTAAACCACAGAAATTTATTTATGCAAGCATATGCGCATTTCGAAACTTATCGCAGTTCCTTCTTCAGTGCCAACTAACCTATTTTTTCCAATAACAAACTTTATATACTTACAATACTAAGTGACAAAAATAAATACATTTAAATATTAATAAGAAACAATACAATCATAAAATACTTAATGACCAAGGATATAATTAGCAAAACCTAAATAAGGGTGATGGTGCGTTACCTACATCATGATTCATTAAATACTTTTCTGGTATTTTCTGAATATCAAGACTTTCGATTAAGTCTAGTTTTCGTATTTCGCGTACCTGGCTGATGACCTCCAAATTGTCCATCGTGATGGCATGTCCTGATTCGGTTATATGCTACCACCGATCATATGGCGTTGTTTTTCCTTTGTTTTTTTATTGCATTTTCCGCCTCGCGCAGATGTTCCTTGCACCGTGTAGTTATTGGAAGTCTTGTTTGCCCAATATATATCATGTTGCATTAGGGGCAGTTGATGCGGTACACTCCACTCTGTTCGTTCACTTTAAGTGGATCCTTGACTGAAATGAGCCAGCTACCCAGTTTCATTTTTCTACTTGTTGATACCATTTCGATGCTCCCCGATTTTATGATTTTCTTCATCTGTGCTGTTATATTTGTGTGTCTTACTGGTGCACGTTTGATGGATTCCATTTGTTTGTTCTGTAAACCGAGTGTTGTTAGTTCATTTCGCTTGGTTCGGCTTTCTTTTTTCCTGATTATATTGAGAATCGTAGCGGGCTCGTCTTCGCTGAATATGCCTTTGATATACGACATCGATAGGTTAATTTGATCAAGTATTGATCTGAGTTACAATTGGCTCCTCGGTATGAACGGACGTCAAGTATGCTTGAGGCCCGACGTTGTTGGATCAGAACATGATCGATCTGGATTTGTGTGTTACCGTCCGGTGGTAACCAGGTCATTTTATGAATGCGTCGATGTGGGAAGCAAGTGGAACATATGACTAGACTTTTGCTACATGCAAAGTCAATCCGGCGCTGGCCGTTGTCATTTGTTTCATTGTGGAGGCTATATCCTCCAGACGTTCCCCGATGAGATAGCTCATTGCCAACCTTAGCGTTGAAATCACCCAGAATTGTTTTTGTGTCGTTTGTGGGCAATGAGTCGACCAGTCTTTCCAAGTGATTGTAAAACGATTCCTTCGTTTCTTCGATCGGGGCGTGAACGTTAATCAGCCAGATTTTGAAGAATTTCACTTTTATACGGATCGCACACAACCGTTCATTGACTGCCTTAAAATCAATAACATGCGATTTGAACTCCCTATCCACAATGAAGGCCACTCCGAATTCTCGTTTTCCAGTAGGCTTCCCACTTTTAAATATTGTGTGCAATCTCATGTCTTGAATGTCGTTTCCAATCCAATTCGTTTCCTGGACTGCCAGTATTTTTAATTAATATTGACTGGCCTGTTGTAAAAGGCCTTAACAGCACCAGGGCAATTGAATCATCTGACATTGCAGGATCCAATGCGATAATCCTTTTTCCGATTACGAGGTCGTTGCCGTGAGTCTAATACATTTCGAGGCCCATATGCAGGTTTCAAAACATTTTAAGGTTTCCCAGGGACGGAAAATTAGCCCGCCGTCCAACTTCCATTCCAGTGGCATGGTTATTACGTCGATTCCATTATCAGGCGCGGAAGATTCGCCTTCACCCTCTTACGTCCTCACAAAGGAGGTGCAAGTAGGATTTAGTAGCAGAGCTGTAGATCTATTTACAGTTATTAGCATTTCTCAACATTTAATGTTACATTATTGGGGAACCAGTAAACCCAATGTGCACCCCAAGAGCATTTACTACCATTTAATTGGGGGGTTTGGGATGAGGAATCATGAAAGCTATAGGTTGGGGAAACAAGGGGTTCCCTCCTCCTTTCTCAAACAGGCAAACGGGAGTTATATATGTATATATACATATATATATATATATATATATATATATATATATATATATATATATATATATATATATATATATATGTATATATATATATATATATATATATATATATATATATATATATATATATATATATTTATATATATATAAAGTGTTCTCGCGGCCATTAAGTTTTATAATAGTTTATGTTTGAATGTGCTTGATATTTGATAAATGTTATGAACGACGTTTTCAATTCAGTTCAAAAGTCACTAAATCAAGTCATCACTAATTAAGTTTCACTTTGCCCTTGTCAGTAAGAGCCTTAAAGCTGCGCACACCTCAGAACGCCCTATAAGAGAAGAGCGTAAAATGAACGACCCCATGGTCAAAAATCAAAGCGTGGCAGAAAAAGAAAAGAGCAGGGAGACCTCAGAAGTATCGTCGCGTGAAGTTGTTGATATCGCCGAAAATGTAGCTGAAGCATTGCATCCAGAAACTGCATTACTTTTGCAAGTTTTCACTTTCATTTGGTGTTTGCCGGTAATTGTCAGATCATTGTTTATTTTGATGCGCCGATTTGTTTTGACGCCGGGTAAATTTTTTGAGTCGCGGACAAATAACACCCGTATCAATATGTCAAAATATCAGAGTTTTTGTACGTGAGCTGACGAAATTGTGCGTGAAACTGCAGTGGCTTTGTATCTCAAGTTTATGCGGTTGAAATTCCTGACAGTATTATTATTATTATATCCTCCGTAAGTTGTATGGGCAGCTTACGTTCTTAATTAAGTAACCAGTATATATACGCTTTGCTGGAATTAAAGGTGGTTTCGAGGATGCACTTGGTCAACCGCCAATGTTCTTTAGAACCAATTTTGTATTTTCAAGGGCTCAATGCATCGTATAACACTTCTGCTTGTTCTTCCGGCCGTCATTGAAACTCGTACGTGATTTGTCATTGAAGTTCATACATATACTCGGATAAGTGGTATAAGTTCCAATTGCTCGGGCAACATTCAAAATTAACCTTGGTGGTTGAATCTTCTTAGCCCGTAATCATCTGCGACTGCTACTCGATTAGGAGTGTTTGCGTTAATTTGATATTATAATTGAATTTGATGATCACTTTTGAACATTATTAGCGTGGTTCTAATCAGATCACCTTGTGGAGACACATTCAGTCAAGATAATGAGATACTCTAACTATCTCTGAGCAAAGGCCCAAAAGGGGCTGTAGTGCTACAGTTTTTTTGAATATTATTGCTGATTTTATTGCTTGAATTATAATATTTATAAACATTAAACAAATTGCTAACCCACACATTAAAAATCAAGAGTTCAATTTCTTAAAATAAGTTCTGTACAGGTCGTTAGGTCGTATTTGGTAGGCTAAACCTGCTATTAAGCCGTAAAGTTTGCTCAGTAGTGAGAAAATAGGCAGTTTTTACTGGTAGAATATATAAAAAGGAGAAGCGTAAGAAATTCAACAGTGAGACAGAAGGTAGTGTTGATAGGAATAACTTGGCGTAGGTAGCATAGTATCTGAATAGAGTGAGAGAAGATTCAAATGGTTATAAGGGTGATCTGAGCCGCCATTAAAATGGTTTTAGCTTTCCTGGATAGAGGAGTACAATTGCGCGCAAAGATTGGTGACGAGTATTTCCACATATGTGGTTTTTCGTATCCGGAAGTTGTAGAGATTGTAATTTTTGGGACGAAGTGGTAGAGATTGTAAATTTTGTACAAACGAGTGACCCTCCCACGTCCATCTCCGGACGAGCTTATCCAGTTCCGCAAGCCCCGCCAAAGCACTGCAACTTTGAGGTGTAACAAAGCATCGGCAATACGTCGGGATATTTGTCTGGTACTCCCTGGTATGGAGGATTCAAAATGGGAAAGTTTTTGAGGATTTCTCAGCCAGTGATCATTAGTACATTTTATTTGAGATCAGTGATACTGTCTCGCAACGGGGGTACTCTCAACTCTTCATCATTGGGTGGAATATTGAACGAGTGAACATTTAAAGTTTCATGGAGATGCTCACCGTAGTTGCACCACTGCTGGAAGATTCGCAAGCAACTGAAGAACTGGCAGCTCAAGACGTCTTTTTATGATTGGGAGGTAAATATAATCTATGCACAGAGCTTAGGACTTCTGTTCTTGCAACGGACTGGACTACTCACGACACACCTCCCCTGTCAAGACGAGAACCTAGCCTGTAACCGTTTGACAAAGTATTTCGGGCTAGGTCTCATTTTGTTACTCCATAAGGTGCCTTCAAGCTGGGGGATCCCTCTCCTAGTGGGAGGAGAGAGGGGAGGAGGAATTGTCAAGTAGGCGATCCTCCAACCTCGACGTCTCCAGCATCCGTAAGTGCCTTTTATCTTTCAGGACTGCCCGAACATATTGTGCCACCTGGTTCCATTTGTCAACCGAGTCAAGCATTACCGCAACTGTACTATTGGGAGTGAGCTCTCTCGTCTCCCTATAGAGATTCCGTCACAGCCTGTCCCATTTTTCGCACGCAAAAAAATGTGAAGCAGGCATCGTCTTGCTCTCTTGGGAAAACCCGATAATCGAGTACCGTGACCTACCAATCTTGTGCAGGTAAGACTGAAAACACCCATGTCCGCTCAAAACTGGGTCCCTTAGAAGTCAGTCTCGCCATGCCTTCAATTTAGCCACGGTCTCATACCCGGGATGAGGTGCATAATCCAACTTTAATTTGTGCAATTCACCCAAGACTGGTGCCAATCGTTGAGTGAGCGCTGTCTTTCCTCACGACCAACCATCTCTCGCTCATGACGTTGCGAACTTAACTGTGAGGAGCGTCATGTCTACTTGCAGTGATGCTATGCTCCTTTGGGGACCCCGACACGGTAAGCCTTCAGTGTATTAGCGGTTGCCTTAAATTACTAAAAAGCAAAGAAAGTGTCAGAAGATTTGGCATGAAGCTCAATGGGCACAGGACAAGACAAGGCATGCAATTGATTAGTACCATATGAATCTGCTAGGAAATGCCTTCGCAAAATGATGCAAAATACTAACTACGTTTAGGAAGGTGCTCGAAAAATTCATTAAGGGAAAATTCCCTCACCCGGCTTGTGCTGCTAGTGACCTATCTCTTCAATAGTATGGCTTTATAACAAGTCATTCCGCCATTGATGTAGTTGCAAAGGCAGTGAGTGGAGCCGAAAATGTGGAGCCACATAACCATATCAACCGACGGGTAATTTTGTCAGTGATACTTGGTGTTTGGCTGAGTAGATGTTCTGGATACGTTGAAAATCCCTTCTTAATTACAAGAAAATCTTATGCGGCTTTTGAAGAACTATCTGAAGGAATGAAGACTGCTTTACAACATGATATAGCGCCGATGAAGGATAAAAGTCGCATTCAGTGTTGTTCAAGGATCTGTCCTTAGTCCAAACTTGTGGAATATATCGCACAATGGGCTACTGAAATGAGACCTGGTAGTTGAGTCATGTTTCATTAATTTTAACAAAATCAATCAAAATTGATTGCGGATAATGTCGCGTTGCTAGTTGCTGAATAGATCGTTAAACGGGTGTAACTTAGACTAAATATACTTGTGCGTCGGATAAGAGACTGGACAGCTGCTCGCAGACTAAGCCTAGCACTGGAAAAAACGGGAACGGTCATCGTAAAAAAAAAGAGAACCCCCAGAGAAAAAACGACCAGTATTGGGGAAGTACTAGTTAAATCGAAACTGTCAATAAAGTATTTGGGGCTGCTGATCGATTTGAAAATAAGTTTCTCTCAAAAAATAGGATCAATGGGTGACTAAGCCACTTGAAGAACATCAAAAATACTGTGAGATTGGCTACAACCTGGCCTAGCTCTTGAGGGTGCATGGGTGTTTTCAGTCTTGCAGAAGATTGTGGTCCCCTCATGGCACAGTAAGCCGAAGCTTAGCATGAAATAATACATCAAACGGTTTCAAGTTGACAGAAGATGTATTTAGTGGGTAGTCTAGACATCTTGCACATCTGAAAGCCTCACAGTCCGGTCGTAAATAGCCTTGATCTCCCAAATATAAAAAAAAAAACAAAATCTGCTTTACTTCAGTCAGATTTATAAAATTTCATTGGACATCGAACGTTGGAAACAGCTTAGTTTTTTGCCAGTACTAGTAGGTTTCTAGTGGTACAATTAGCCTAGAAGTAGAAATATGACTAAAATGCAAGTAGACAGTTCAAGAGGTTGCTCCTCCTTTCTCTCATATTTGAGAATATTAAAGCTATTGAGCTCAGATTCTGATTCGTTATTGTAATTTTAGTTGAAATGAAATATTTATTATATTAATACCAGTTTCCACAAGGACTCGTATTGACTCAAGAATGGCCTTCCTGCTTTCGATCGATAGTCATGGGGTTGTGCTGGGAATTATATAATACTATGATTTTGTATTAAAAACAGGAAGCCAATGTGAGAGTTGGCACAAGTCCTAAAATGAAGAGAGTTCGTTTCAACTAAAGCAACATAGTTGACCTAATGGTAATAAAAGTAGCAATATGGCATGCGACTTCCTATGTTGCATAAAGACAGATCTTAGGCAGGTTTTACTTTATTTCTTCTGTATTAGAAGACATCAAATATCAAGGTCTCCTGTCAAATGGTAGGTGCTTTTGGTGATCTTGTGATGTTTATGTCTGTTGTTGAAACATAAAAATTTATCACTGGATCTGAACTGTGGAATTTCTCGTTTTTAACAGGCCATTCAATAAGTCCGTAGGATAAGTAAGAAAAAAACAAAATTTTGACAAAACTCGATTTTATTATTCAACATAGTTGCCTTTAAGGGCGATACAATGAGTGTAGCGATTTTTCAACCTTTGATACCACTTTTATGGTACGACTTCCCTTTCTCATCGTAAAAGTTCTCAATTTCAACGATTACTTTATCATTGGACAAAATTTCTTTCCAGCAAGCATTCTCTTGAGATCTGAAAACAGGAAAACATCACGTCGCTGGGGGCTAAATCTGGAGAATACGGTGGGTGGGTAAGCAATTTGAAGCCTAATTCATTCAATTTTTCCATTGTTTTCATCGATTTATTACACGGTGCATTGACCTGGTGAAACAACACTTTTTAGGGTTTTGTAAAATAAATCCGTCTGTCCGTCCGTCCGTGTGTCACAGCAGTTTTTCTCGGAAACAACTTAAGCTAGAAACATCAAATTTTGTGTGTAGGTGTAAAGTGGTGATCTCTTTAAAGTTCAACTACAAAAAAATTTTATAAGGTATTTAAGGGGGGTCTCCCCATATAGGAGAGTAACCCCTCGAAAAAAAATTTCATTTAAGGTAGCCGATATGGGTATCAAATAAAAGGTCCTGATGAGAACTTCTGAAAACAGGTTTCAGTTTGGCAAAATTTGTTTTGAGGGGCGCACAGGAAGGGGAAATACATGAATAATTTGTGACCCCCCCCTCGCGATTGGACACTTGTGATCCGAAAAATCTGAAAAAAATCAGGAATGTAGGCCTTAGTGAGTACAACAACAACAAATACGTTAGAAGTCGCAATTCACTCACCTTTGTTAGTAATAGTATGATTTATCGATTTTATGTTTTCTTAAATAAAATCTTAACGGTACAAAATCCAGTACGTAGATGCCTATTTATAAGATTGATCTATCCTGAAAGTTTCATAAAGATTGAATCATATTTAGCGAAGTTATAGCGGATTGGATTTTCCTGTATTACTATGGAACAATATGCGCTGCATGTATTACTGTGGCAACATATGGCTATGGAACAACATGCGCTTTTTACCGACTCAGACACTACAGTTTTGCTAGGATTTGCATGAAAATTTCAGGAATGATAGGTGTCATGTATATCTTTGAGAATCGGTTCAGCTAGTGGCATCAGTAATCGTAAAACAAACAAGTTGGGTAAACAGACCTACGCTCATGTCAGAAGGGTTTTGTATTCAATTTTCAAAATGCAGTCACCAGATTGAATAAAGTCAAGAAGCATGTCAATTACGATTTTATTGGAGAACATATGAAATACGAAGATCATACTAGTATTAACAAAAGTTGAACGAATTTAGACTTCTGAGGTTTTTGTTATTGTTATACTCATAAATATCTCCCTTAATAATTATTTCAGATGTCCATTCGTGAGGGAGGAAACCACATTTTTCATGTATTACCCTCCTGTGCCCCACTGAAGCAAAAACTGGCAGTTTAAGAACTGCTTTGAAAAGCTCCCACAAAAACTTTCATTTCTTACTCATATCGGCTACGTTTGATGAATTTTTTTTCAGGGGCTACTCTCCTGTACTGAAATCATCGATTAATGGCCAATTTTTTCGAATCCTAGAATGTTTACAAAGCCCTTTTGCTAGGAGCTCTCTCCCGCCTCCTTGACTTGTTTCACTTATGAGAATTAATTGTAGGCACTCATCTTCAGTCATTTATTCAATTGAATTAAGTGTTCAAAGCATGCACCTTAAACGTTGAAGTTGGGAAAAAATAACTCAAAATTATTCAATCTTCGCATTTAAAACAGCCACTATTTTGTTTTACGATTACTGATACCACTAGCTTCTCGAAGATAGTCATGACACCTATCATTCCTGCAATTTTCAGGCAAATCCTAGCAAAACTGTAGTGACTGAGTCGGTAAAAAGCGCATGTTGTTCCATAGCCATATGTTGCCATAGACATACATGCAGCGCATATTGGTCCATAGTAATACAGGAAAATTCAAACCGCTATAACTTCGCTAAATATCTTTATGAAACTTACAGAGTAGATTTATCTTGTAAATAGTCATCTGTGTACTGAATTTCATTGAATTTAAAGGTACCGTTAAGATTTTATTCAAGAAAACATAAACTCGATAAATCATACTCATACTAACAAAGTTGAGTGAATTGCGACTTCTAACGTATTTGTTGTTGTTGTACTCATCAAGGCTTACATTCTTGATTTTTTCAGATTTTTCGGATCACAGGTATCCAATCGCGAGGGGGGGGGGACACAAATTTTTCGTGTGTTTCCCCTCCCTGTGCGCCCCTCGAAGCAAATTTTGGCAAACTAAGACCTGTTTTGAAAAGTTACTATCAAGACCTTTCATTTGATACCCATATTGGCTACCTTCAATGAAGTTTTTTTTCGGGGGTCACTCCCCTATATGGGGAGACCCCCCTTAAATACCTTATAAAATTTTTTGTAGTTGAACTTTGAAGAGAACACCACTTTACACTTACATACAAAATTTGATGCTTCTAGCTTAAGCAGTTTCCGAGAAAAACTGCTGTGACTCACGGACGGACGGACGTACGGACAGACAGACAGACGGACAGACGGACAGACAGGACGCGATTTCAGATGGGTTTTGTAAAATTATTTTACAAAACCCTAAAAAGTGGCTGTTTTAAATGCGAAGATTGAATAATTTTGAGTTATTTTTTCCCAACTTCAACGTTTAACGTTTGAACACTTGATTCAATTTAATGAATGAGTGAAGACGAGTACCTACAATTAATGCTCATAAGTGAAAAAAGTTAAGGAGGTGGGAGAGAGCTCCTAGCAAAATGGCTTTGTAACCATTCTAGGATTCAAAAAATTTGGCCATTAATCGATGATAACAGTACAGAAGAGTGGCCCCTGAAAAAAAATTCATCAAACGTAGCCGATATGAGTAAGAAATAAAAGTTTTCATGGGAGCTTTTCAAAACAGTTGTTAAACTGTCAGTTTTTGCTTCAGTGGGGGCACAGGGGGGAAATACATCAAAAATGTGTTTCCTCCGTCGCGGATGGACATCTGAAATAATTATCAAGGGAGATATTTATGAGTTTAACAATACCAAAAACCTCAGAAGTCGAAATTCGTTCAACTTTGTTAATAATAGTATGATCTTCGTATTTCATATTTTATCCAACAAAATCGTCTTTGACATGTTTCTTGATTTGATTCGATCTGGTGACTGCATTTTGTAAATTGAATACAAAAACTCTTCTGACATGAGCGTAGGTCTGTTTACCCAACTTGTTTCTTTTGCAAATGTGGCCGTTTCTTTGTGGTTTCAGCCTTCAATCGATCCAAAAGTGCACAGTAATATTCACTGTTGATGGTGGTTCCTTTTTGAAGTTAGTCGATAAATATTTATCTGTTCGCATCCCAAAATACAGACGGCATCACCTAACTGGCCAACTGTAGCGTAGTTGCTCGATATGGATTCGGTTTATCGACTGCTGTCCAATCAGCTGACTGTCTTTTGGATTCTGGTGTATAATAGTGATACCATGTTTCATCCATTGTCACATATCTATGTTAGATTGTAATTTCATTGTGGACTAACAGCGCCAAATACTTCTCTTAAGCATCAATGCGTTTTTGTTTTTGGTCGACTGTGAGCTCACGCGGCACCCACTTTGCACAGAGCTTTCACATACCCAAATATTCATATAAAATGTCAATGTTTACAGTGTCAGCTAGCTCATGCATCTTCAATTTGCGATGATTCATAACCAATTTGTGGATTTTTTTATGTTTTCTTGAATAACAGCCTCATTTGGGCGTCCACTGCGCTCTGCATCATTTGTGCTGGTACGACCACGTTTAAATTCAGCAATCCACGTCTCTACCATTTGTCTCGATGATGCAGAGTCCGGATAATATTTATCAAGCCATTGTTTGGTTTCCACTGTATTTTTTGTCATCAACAAGCAATGCATTATCAAAACTCGGAATTAACTTTTTTCCAAATTTTTTTCAATAACAAAAGTTGCTTCGCACAAAATGCTATAACTCAGGAATCAACAGTCAGATTGCTGTCAAATTTATACACGCATCGTTTGAAGGTCAGTACTAATAAAAAATCATATGAAAAAAATTCTGACAACGCCATCTATGTGTCATCCTACGGACTTATTGAATGGACTATTATTGTATAAGGATGAAATTCAATTTAAATTCATTGTTCTAAAATTGTAACATTAATTTTGTTAGTAAGCAAATCTTTTTGGACATTTACAAAGTACGTTCTTTGAACCTGCCGTACAACAACGCGTAAATGTGTATGTTCAATATGGAGCATATACTTGTACCGCAACCTTAATTAATTTCCATTTATATTAAGAGTAAATTTTAATTGCATTGCTCACAAACATCCAATTTAGATCCTGGAATATTCTAAATCAAAGCATTTAAACCTAAAAGCCATGAACTTTATACACCATGCATTTTACTTCTATTGGCAGAGTTTGTGAGCGGTGGCATCGATCCAATGGAATAAATGTAGTTATATATCCTGAAATGTTGTGTGCAGGATATCGAAATGGAGGCAAGGATTCGTGTCAAGGTGATTCTGGTGGACCATTAATGCACGAGAAGAATGGACGTTGGTATTTAATTGGTAAGTTGATTGATGTCATAGAGTATGGTCCTTGCAACTGAACAAACTAAATATGCTTAAATGTATTATTATTCCATTATTGTAGGCGTTGTGTCAGCAGGATATTCATGCGCTACTCGTGGACAGCCAGGAATCTATCATAGAGTGCCGTACACTGTGGATTGGATATCATATGTCCTCAACTTAACTTCGTAATTTAATATTGTCATGTTAGTTTAGTATAATAGCATTGCACACACTCTAATCAAATTCACTTCATTCGATACATTTTATTACAAAAAAGTAAAAAAAACACCAAAGATATGTATACCTAACGTTATTTCAGGATGCCGATAATTGTGCATTGATATCGCTGTGTAGTGGGTATAACACAAGTAATAATCATTTTTGCATGCGACTGTTTGAATTACTCGTAAATATTTATCGATAGAGGGTTGTACATAGTCTATCAAGGAGGGGGCGTTCAAAGTTGCTATTCTTATAAAGTCTACATCAGAGTTTTATACGACTTTTCAAATATTTTTCTGAGATATTTTCACCTTACAAAGACGAAATTTAATTTTCAATTTATTTTCTTCGAAATGGTAATCTAGTTCGATTTGCCAAAATTTCCTAATACGAATTGCACTTAAGGCGCAGCCCCCAGTGAAACTGAAAATTTGGGTAAACTTTACAGCCGTTTACCTCGGAAACGTTACGAATATTTGCAAAAATTTTTTAGCAAGAAGTCACAATGAACCTTTGGTTATCGAATCAACTCATTACATTTTGCAAAAAGTTTGCTGCAAAAGTTATTAAATTCAAACAAAATAGCATGTTTTCGTTAAAAAATGTAGTAGAATTCGGAAACTACTTAACGTACTGAGTTGATTTAAGCTACAGTTCTTAGATCTAAATCATTTGCAGTGAATTAACTCATCAAAAATTTTAAAAAGTTTTTTGTAAAAAAATTTCTAGAACAAAATGTGTAATTTGCACACACTGAACAAATATCATGCATGAACATTGATTTGTATCAAATTTCCACATTTTGTTCTAGGAATTTTTTTGCAAAAAAGTTTTTTAAATTTTTGATGAGTTAATTCACTGCAAATAATTTAGATCTAACAACGGTAGCTTAAATCAACTCGGTACGTTAAGTAGTTTCCGAGATCTACTACATTTTTTAACGAAAACATGCTATTTTGTTTGAATTTAATATCTTTTGCAGCAAACTTTTTGCAAAATGTAATGAGTTGATTCGATAACCAAAGGTTCATTGTGACTTCTTGCTAAAAAATTTTTGCAAATATTCGTAACGTTTCCGAGGTAAACGGCTGTAAAGTTTACCCAAATTTTCAGTTTCACTGGGGGCTGCGCCTTAAGAACTTTACATTCTGCAAAATTTCTTGGAAGTTTTTCTTTTTCAAAGAAGGTGGGACAAAAGTATTAAATTTTTGTATAATTTATTACGAATGTCGCGTATGGATCCATTTCATCATTTATAAATATTTCAGCCCATACAGTCACATAGATAGTTATAAATTCAACAAACTCCATTGTACATACAACACATATAACACCACTCTCCTCAATCGGCTACGGAATCTGATACGCTCATTTCATTTCAGAGTCGAAAACAAAACCTTGTGATATCTCCTAACGATGCGAAACACAATAGAAAGGATTAAAAGCAAACAACGTAATATTCTTCAACGAATCGTTATAGGTTATACTTATGCTATACGAAACGCAAACCTGGATAAAGCTATCTTACAATCAGCATAAGGAAAACGAAAAGGAAATACATTTCTGTGAAATTGTATTTGAATGCTTAACAATAATTTCATAATTTATATAAAAAAATGTATTTATTTCGCCTTTTATTATTCTAACCTTAATCTGCGGCATAACAAATTAAAGCATAATAATTTTATGTAAATATCAACAAAATGATAATTATTTTTAATAAATTATAATCTAAATTATAATTGACGAAAGTATGTAACGATGTTTGTGCTGTTGCAATGTTTCACCTAAAGTTTTATTCAACTGTTACCAGTTCATTTTCAATTGAAGATCTATTTTTATTTAATTGTATTCATAAGAACATTCCATTACATCAAGTTTGTTTGTATTGACTTAAGGAACCTCTTATTAGATTTTCTACTCACATTGTTGTAATTTAGTTAAATTTTGGGGAACATTGTATTATACCAAACATGTCAAATGAAAATAGACGGGATATATGTTTTGTAAATAAAAGTTACATAAAAATGTTTTGTGTTTTATTTGACTTGAGCATACAATTATGATATCTTTAACAAAACACCAGAATGATTTTTCAAATAAGCAACTTCAAGCGAATGATAAAATAACTCCAGCCTAAACGGTGTCAAGTTGGTTTGAGGAAGGAAGAGGGATTCCCTTGTTACCTCAACCCACAGCTTCCATGATTCCTCACCGTAAATCCCACGGCTACAAGGTAGCGAATAGTCTCGGGGACGCATATTGGGCTTACTGGTCCGCAATAATGGGACATTAAATGCCGAGAAATGCCAATATTTACAGTTATCGGCTTTTCTCGGCATTTGATGTCCTATTAGCTTTACTACTTAATCTTAATTACACCTCCTTTTTGGAGATGTAAGAGGGTTAAAGCGACTTTGCGTATAGACGTCTTTTAAATCGCTCCTGTCAAAAGTTTTCAAAAATTAAATTAATTTTTTAAAAACGTTAGTCCGAAGTTAATTTTTATCGAAAAAATTTTTATATTGGCGAAGTAATCGACTCAGGAAATTTCTATCGAATATTTTTACTTCGATTGGTAACGAAAAACAAATTCACAAAGAAAATTTCGCCGCTGGTATGGAGGAGCCCGACGGCTTCCCACCGTTGGGGCAACCTGGGGAAACGACGAATACGAAACTGGCGACAATCACTAAAAGAAAACATAACGAAGAAAACTCCGTAGATGGAGGGTGCAAGCTGCAAATAATAGCGGACAATCAACAAATGGCCAAACTGCAGAAAGAAAATGATGAACTAAGGCAAGAGATACAGTCTCTCAAGGATCTTTTCAAGAAAGGGATGAAGCCTCAAAAGACGCGGCCACAAAATCAATGGCAACAGGTAACAAAGCCGAAGAAAAGTGCAAAGCAAGTAAATCCAGAGGAAGTTCTAAGTGCTGGTGGCACCAACGAGAGCCAAAATGATTTTGCAGCGCTGGAGGGATTAACCGAAGATATGGAAATCGAAGAAAACATCGGAGGTAATTTTAATCAAGATAATGACGTTAATTTTATTCAATATTTAAAGAACAAAAATAAGGAGAAAAAATCAGCCCGCAGTTCTGCTGGTTCATCTGAAATAGCTTCCAACAAGACAGATAAAGTTCCGCCAATCAACGTGTTCGGACAAACCGGGAAAGATATGGTTCGGCTATTGGCAGCCGAAAATAAACTGACCAATTTCGAAATCAAAAGAGTTAATGCCGAAAAATTAACTATAAGGACGAAATCACTGGTTGATTTCAAGTCAGCCAAAGATGCGCTGATTTCTGGGGAGGTTCCACACTTCACCTATACCCCAAAAAGTGAAAAAAATCAGACCTTCTTGTTGAAGGGTTTGGACAGCGGAGAGGATACGGTCGATCTTCTTCAGGTGCTCAAGGAGGCTGCACCAGATATTGATTTTGTTTCAGTCAAAGCCTTTGTGACAAGAAGGTCGACCATAGAAAGGAAGAATTTACCACTTTACCTGGTACAATTTGCAAATAAGAGCAGTCCAAGTGCCCTTCAACAAATAAGGTACTTGAATTTCAGAGTGGTGAGGTGGGAACGCCTCCAGAAAAGAGAAGTCAACCAGTGTTACCGGTGTCAAAGATTTGGACATTCGGCTGCCAATTGTGCCATGCACTATCGTTGCGTTAAATGCAAAGACGTTCATGCTCCCGGTGAGTGCAAATTGGCTCAGACGGAGCCTAAAGAAAAATTATACTGCGTTAACTGCGGGGTTTTTGGTTACCCAGCATCATATCGAGGATGCTCCCGATATCAAGATGCAAAAGTTAAATTTGCTCCAAAGCAAACACAATTACACCATAATATCATACCTTCCAACTTCGTCAAGCCCGGAGTATCATTTGCACTCGCCGCTAGAGGACCAGCAGAAAATGCTGGAAATCATGTAAATAATGTAAGTGGCAATAATGAGCTGCTTCTCAAAATTTACCAGCAACTTAATTCTTTATTGGAGAGAATCGACAAACAAGATTCAAAAATTAACTTTGCTTTTCAGCGTTTAGGTCTTTCAAATGCCTAATAATAACTTGTCATCCAGTCATATTCCCATGGATAGGCTTCGCCTCATATCGATCAACGTCAACTCTATCATTGCTATACGAGTACATCGACGTGATTATCTCCTTGAATTTGTTGTTTAGCAAAAGCCTGACATCATACTTCTCACTGAAACCCACCTCAATTCATGGCATTCCATGGAATTCAAAGATTTTGCATTCGTAAGAAACGATAGGGTAATAGGTGATCGGGGAGGTGGCACCGGGATATTGGTTAGAAGACCCTATTGTTTCCAAAATATTGAAAAAGTCAAATTCAAAAACTTTGAATTTCTTGAAGTGTCCGTCATCAAAACTTCACTGCCAGGTGGGGATAACCTCTTCGTTATCTCTGCCTATGCAACTGGTCAAAATGTTCTCAAGTTCAAGGAGGAACTCAATTCCTTGTTTGAAATACTCGAATTGAACAGGCTGCATAGTTATTATATTTTTGCCGGTGACCTGAATGCCAAGCATACATCATGGCTAAACGCCACCAATAATCCAAGAGGTGTATTCCTGAAATCATGGATAACAGAGAACCAAATTGAATACAGGTGCAACCTATATGGGTCGGAGTTCCCAACATACCCTAGGACAAATGCATATTTGGACCTCTGCATTGCTGACGCAAGACTTGAATTCAGCTATAATAGTCCTCAACGGAAACTGCAGGTGCTTCCTTACGATAGCGACCATAACGCAATCGTAATGGAAATCAATCATCAAAGGGATGATTTTTTCCTCATTCCAGTTCAACATGAAAACCATCGATTGAATTTCAAAAAAACAGACTGGGGAAAGTTTCAAAAGAAGCTTAATCGGGAGTACCAGAAGCAATGTCCCTCCTCTGATGATGGCAACGCTTGTTCAATGGTTCCTAATAACAGAAATCTAACTAACGATGAAATAGATCTCTATTTGTTGAAGTTAGAGAAGCTAACGTTGGAAACGATTGAGAAAGTTGTTCCCAAGATTAAACATCGAAACAATATGGAAGGATATGTAACACCAACCATTCATCTTCTCACCCGCGTCAACAATATTTATCGACGATTTTTGGACTACAACCATCCCTCGTTGGCTTTGTTGAAACTACACCTAAAGAATGTCCGGAACTTAATCCGTTCATACTTCAGGAGTGAGGTCAGCAATCAATGGGCGGAAAAATTGAGGGGTATTAGCCCACAGGACCCAGACGGCGTTTTCACGAAAGTGAATAGCTTATTCCGCAGGAAGTCTCGAGTGAAGGTATCGAATCTTGAAGTCGCTAGTGATGAGATAAATCTTCTCGATAGAGCTGGTATCGAAATTGATAGTACGACTCCGGATAGAAATGGAAACAGGATTATATGTGATGGATTGCAGAAACTTGCCCTGATTGGAACACATTTTGAATTGGTTGATCTGCCAAACCCTGAGAGAAGGAATGAAATATTTTCGGAGGTCGTTGAAGCAAAAGTTTCCGACTTCAAATCAAGCCTGAACGGCCAATCAATTCTTCATTTCGATGAAACATTAACATCTGACCTCATACCGACCTTGAATCTTATTGATTATTTTGTTAGCTATGAAGACTTGTGTTTCATATTTCGCAGAATAAACAACAAAAAATCATGTGGTACTGACGGTATTCCAAATATAGTTCTCCGACATTTGCCTGAGGTTGCTATTAGGAATTATTGCATATTGTTCAACAACATGTTGAACAATTCATATTTCCCAAATGAGTGGAAAAAGGCTAAGGTATTTCCGATCTTGAAGAAAGGAAAAGAATCTTCATGCCCGGAAAGCTATCGCCCAATCAGCTTGCTGCCTAACATCAGCAAGGTGTTTGAAGTGATACTCAACAGAGCATTAAACGCCCACATTGAGAAATATGAGTTGATGCCGAATTGCCAATTTGGTTTTCGTGCCAGGCATTCGACCATACATGCAATAACGAAAGTAACCTCAGACATCTGTTGAAAACTAAACAACAAAGAATGTGTTGGAGCATGTCTCATTGATATGGAGAAAGCCTTCGATACGGTGTGGTTAGATGGACTAGTTTTCAAATTTCTTCAGGACAGGTTCCCCAGACACCTTGTCGCCATGATGTGTAATATGTTATACGGGAAATCATTTGTTGTAACTGATGGAAATCTGACAACAATGCGCGAATTCAAGGTCTTGAATGGTCTACAACAGGGAACAGTTACTGCGCCCCTGCTTTTCTCAATATTCATTCGCAAGCTATTGAACAGCTTTGATTTTAATGTCTCGCCAACGCGATCATTGGTAGCGTTTGCTGATGATCTGATCATCTATACGGCAGACCGAAAAGCTACGATAGTTCAGAGCAATCTTCAAAAAATGTTTCATGATGTGCAGCTGTACACCGACAATTGGCGAATGAAAATCAATGCGCAGAAGTGCGAAACAATCTTGTTTCGGACAACGCCGCAGGGGGCCAGTCAAGACCTGAAACGTAATTGGAAGGATTTCCACATTATGGCTGGTGAGTGTAGTTCAAAACGGGTTTCACATAAATCCTGTGTTCGATACCTCGGTGTTCATCTCGATCAGTATCTGTACTATACTGAACATGTCAAAATCATGCTCAGTAAAGCACTAAAAGTAGTCATGGCCCTTCGGTGACTCTTTCATTTCAGATACATTGATCAAAAAGTCAAAGTTATTTGTTACCATACCCTGGTTAGGCCAGTTTTGACATACGGATGCCAGATCTGGTACAACCAGAGTGCTAGTACAATGGAAAGATTAAGAGTTTTCGAAAGGAAATGTCTTCGTGCATGTACTGGTTTGTACAAAAAGCCTGAGACGGATTGAAAGCACTATATATCGAATAGAAAAATTTATCAAACCGCTCAAGTGACAAGAGTCGATATCTTCATATTGAAACCTCTTCGGAATCATATCGCAAGATCTGTAACTGTGAGTGAAAACCCTTGGATTTCACAGCCGTTCCACCCTACAGACGGGTATATTGTGACTTGCCTCACTACTGGCTTCGTTCCTCCAGAAGCATTCGTGTATTTGGACATGAATCGATATATTTTTGATTCTGACGGCGTCCCAGTCATATATCACATATATCGACGGGCCACCGATAAGAAGATAAAATATCTTCCGAATCTGAGTTCACGAGACCAACAATTCCAATGGAGATACTCATTTGCTAGATTCGTTGAGGCTGGTCGAGCTGAGATGGAACAATCTAGGTATTGGTGGCTGAATGACAATGTCTAAATTATTCGTGCTTATTTTCTGTTTTTGTGCTTTTTCTCTTTACTTAGTTTTTTAGATTCATCTCATTATTGCTACATTTAGTATTGTTGTTTATTTGTATTATAAATTAGGTAAAGGTTTCAATATAAGTTAACATTTTTTTTTTTTTTGATTGAACTTATTTAGAATTAGGGTGTAACATATTAGGTATAGGATATAAGTTCATTGTTGTGTTAGTAGTATAAGTAATTTTTGAATAATGCTGGTTGGTTTTTTCTCCTTTTTCCAATTGAATCAAAAAATATCTAATAATCTTAATTAATTTAAATTTGCAAGTGTATTTTTTTCATTAAATGTGTTTAACTGATAACGTATAAATTTAGAGAGCCATTTGGGCCATTAAGTTTTTTATAGTTTTATTGTTTGGAATTTGCTTTATGTTCTTTTAAAAATTTATAACGATTGGTATTAAATATAGAGCTTTTGACTTTCAGGGTTAAAGCGAGCATTCCGCACCTGATAACGGAGTCGAAAGTAATAACCATGTGTAATGATTTTAAGTCTACGTTCGAACGAGGAACCGACCTCTCATCGGTTCTAGACGTTAAGTCTGAGTAGTGCCAACGGATGGTACCCACCGGTCAACCAATCCGTGCACCGTAATCCATTCACGCGGTGGCTACTTGTCGGCTAGCTAGATCGGAGAGGATTTCGGTCGCGCGTCTCCGAATAGATTACGCTCATCTACAATCTTCAACCACCAATACATGCCCGTTTTCAAACGCGTCACAAAACAAAACCATACGGAGAGGAAACCTACTTTACGTCACTCCGTATTTCTTCATTTAATCAGTCGAGGACAAAAATCTAATTTTTACTTCGCGTTCCCAAATTTCCGACGCGGTACCGAAAAATATGCTACGCTAACTCAACCCGACGAAAGCTACGCTAATAAAACCGCGTACCGCGCGCGACGCGAAACCGACCTCAGCGGATTTTCTCAAACCCTACCCTCGCGACGGCATACCTACCCTGCACTCTATCTCCCGCTGAAAGGAAGAGCCACTGGAAAGGAAAGTCGTGTTGTTATTTAGCAATTCATATTATTTTTTTATTTCTTGCATCTCAATACTAAATTCGTGACCTGTTCAATTTATAGTTAATCGAACAAATTCCTTATTGGTTTCTAACAATAATTATTTACAACCTTATGTAAACAATAATAGGGTATAATTATCAATGTTTTAGGGATATAATATAAAACTTTTTGTTAATTCTTAAAAGGATTGTACTATTTAGCAACTACGTTCATTGAACCGCCTCGTTCACTGCAAGTAATGTAGGAAATCAATTCGTGTACGTTCATATACCTCCGATATAAACCTTCAATTTCTCTTTTACAAATTACTTTGAAGGTAATTTTCGCATAAGGACCCTTTTCTTTTTAAATTTATACAAAGGTGACTGAATTTGGAAATTTTAATGGGCCATTGACTGGAAGTTTTCAATTAGAAAAAGCTGAAAGAATCGAAGTTAACAAGTGTTAATTTTCTTGCACCTAAGTGGCGGCCCAAGAATTATTTTCCATAGTTTTGTTCAATTTCTCAATTTTAAAGGTTACAAATTTTCCTCGGTAGGTTGTTTACACACTATTGTACTTTATTTTGTAGTATGAAGAGAAGAAAAAAGACTCGCAAAAATACTGAATTTGACTTTCATCAATATCTCAAGTATTCTTATTTGTATCATTGGTTGCTATTTATTATTATGGTATCTATTATGCATTTTTATTCTTTGTATTATTTGGTATTCATTAACATGCTTAGTATTAGGTCTTATTATTATTGGTTATTTACTATGATTGTTCGTATTATTTCTCAGTATTATTTGTTAGATATTATAGTGTTCAAATTATTTTATATTATTATTTTTATTATGAGTTATTTATTATTAAGCTTCAATATTACAAATATGACAGTCATAAATTCTTAATTTCATTAAAATTTCTAAAAATTTTCCAGTTATTAATTCACATATCAATGGATGATTATATATTGATGCCAGTATTTCCATAGGGTAAATCTAATACAGCTTTATATAATTATGTTGTCTTTCTCTTCATTCCCTTTTTAGGGTTTTGTAAAATAATTTTACAAAACCCTTCTAAAATCGCGTCCTGTCTGTCCGTCTGTCCGTCTGTCTGTCCGTCCGTCCGTCCGTCCGTCCGTCCGTCCGTCCGTCCGTCCGTCCGTCCGTCCGTCCGTCCGTGTGTCACAGCAGTTTTTCTCGGACTCTACTTAAGCTAGAAACATCAAATTTTGTATGTAGGTGTAAAAGGGTGATCTCTTCAAAGTTCAAATACAAAAAAAATTTTATAAGGTATTTAAGGGGGGTCTCCCCATATAGGGGAGTGACCCCCCGAAAAAAAAAATTCATTGAAGGTGGCCGATATGGGTATCAAATGAAAGGTCTTGATGAGAACTTTTCAAAACAGGTCTTTGTTTGGCAAAGTTTGCTTCGAGGGGCGCACAGGGAGGGGAAATACACGAAAAATGTGTGTCCCCCCCCCCTCGCGATTGGACACCTGTGATCCGAAAAATCTGAAAAAAATCAGGAATGTAGGCCTTGGTGAGTACAACAACAACAAATACGTGAGAAGTCGCAATTCACTCAACTTTGTTAGTAATAGTATGATTTATCGATTTTATGTTTTCTTGAATAAAATCTTAACGGTACCCTTAAATTCTATGAAATTCAGTACATAGATGACTATTTATAAGGTTGATCTATCCTGAAAGTTTTATAAAGATTGCATCATATTTAGCGAAGTTATAGCGGTTTGAATTTTCCTGTATTACTATGGAACAATATGCCCTGCATGTATTACTATGGCAACATATGGCTATGGAACAACATGCGCTTTTTACCGACTCAGACACTACAGTTTTGCTAGGATTTGCATGAAAATTTCAGGAATGATAGGTGTCATGAATATCTTTGCGAATCGGTTCAGCTAGTGGTATCAGTAATCGTAAAACAAAATGGTGGCTGTTTTAAATGCGAAGATTGAATAATTTTGAGTTATTTTTTCCCAACTTCAACGTTTAAGGTGCATGCTTTGAACTCTTGATTCAATTTAATGAATGACTGAAGATGAGTACCTACAATTAATACTCACAAGCGAAGCAAGTCAAGGAGGCGGGAGAGAGCTCCTAGCAAAAGGGCTTTGTAAACATTCTAGGATTCGAAAAAAATTGGCCATTAATCGATGATAACAGTACAGGAGAGTGGCTCCTGAAAATAAAAATTCATCAAACGTAGCCGGTATGAGTATGAAATGAAAGTTTTCATGGGAGCTTTTCAAAACAGTTGTTAAACTGTCAGTTTTTGCTTCAGTGGGGGCACAGGGGGGAAATACATGAAAAATGTGTTTCCTCCCTAGCGAATGGATATCTGAAATAATTATCAAGGGAGATATTTATGAGTATAACAACAACAAAAATCTCAGAACACGAAATTCGTTCAACTTTGTTAATAATAGTATGATCTTCGAATTCCATATTTTCTCCAATAAAATCGTTTCTTGATTTGATTCGATCTGGTGACTGCATTTTGTAAATTGAATACAAAACCCTTCTGACATGACCGTAGGTCTGTTTACCCAACTTGTTTTTCTTTGATATATTAATAAAAAAAATGATATTAATTTATGCGCAACTTAAGTTTTTATTATCCACAGTTTACAAAAAATAAATTTTCAGAACTTCCGCGCTCTGTTAATTCAAACACAGGGTTTTATTCTTTGGTTAACTGTTTTTATTTACCAGCACTGATGTTTTTAATTTTTAATATCGCTCGCAACCGATCAAACTCTAACTCGCTCTCTTTTTTCTCGTTCAGATTCTTTTATAACATATTTATGCTGACATTGTTTTTCTGTAATTGATATGAAAGTCAATTCATCTTGCTGATTAGATGGATCAGAAAATATTTCTTGGCAAATTTGAAATTCAATATCCTTTAAAATTGTTCTCAATATAAACACAACTATGAATTACTTGATTATTCAATATAAACACAACTATAATATTTGAAATTCAATATTCTTTAAAATTGTTCTCAATATAAACACAACTATGAATTATTCTATTGCAAACGAAATCCAATCTGTTTCTTATCTTTCTTTATACCTGAGTCAGCAGTTCTGGGCTTAGTTTCTGACATAACATCTCTCCCCTTAAGTTCAAATTCGTCCTCGAATTTATTTTTTCTATTGCATTTAATGTTAATATTATTTCTTTTGCAATATAGATATATAAACAAAAAGATGAGTACGATCACAATAATTAGTGTGGTTATTATATTTGATACAATATGTTTCTGCTTTGTATATTTTATTTCATTAATTTCTTTTAAGTTGTTAATGTAAAAGTCGTTTAATTCTTGCCATGTAATTTGTTTATCAAAATTTGTCAAATTCATAGGAATAGAATTTGGAATAATTACTCTTGTACGGTATTCTGGAAATTTGTTATTAAAAGTTATATTATTTATGGTTACTGAGCAATCATTGAAAACAAATATGTAATTTCCTTCCATGTCATGATTCCTTTCATCGCAAGTATTACTCCATTTTAATTTAGATTGAATAGTTAATATGGTTCCTGTTTCTACTTCAAGGATCAAATTCTTTGTGTTTTGTATTTTAGTACATGTTTAATTTGTGTAAAAGCATAATTGACTTTGTTTAAGATCTTTAACGTTAATTTCGTTATTGTATGTAAATATTTGATTATTATTTTTTACAATTGTTTCTTGTTTAAAATTAATTTGATAATGATTGCTGTCTGGAATTGGCATTACAATATATTTAAAAAGTGTTATAATTTCATGGGGGATTTTTATAACAAATAGTAATTCTTTTGTGTTTTTATTATTTATTGCTACTGCTAACTCGAGGAACCTCAACTTTTCTATACCGATTTTATAATCAATTATTTCCTGCTTTGTTAACATATTTCTACTCATTATTCCTTTTCTAGCTGATACGAGATTGTCCTGAACAATTTCTAATTCATCCTTAATTATGTGTATGTTTATGATGGATGCCAAGTATGAAAATTCTGTTTTCCACCTATTATTGCTGTCATTTACCGATTTTTCGAGGATTACTCTATCTATTTTTATGGTTTCTATAACTTTTTTAATTTCTTTCTCTAACCTTTCGTTAATAACTATCTGCTGGTTTATCTTCTCTATAGTTTCGTGATAATTTTTTCTATAGTTTTAAGGTGATCTTCAATATCTTGCCTGTCATTTGCGTCCATAACTCCAAATAACCAATTATATATACTACCTATAGGATCTATTAATCCTCTTTTATTAATCAATCTTTTCTTAGTTCTTTCGTCACAGATTTCCCTAAATCCTGATTTTGCTGCCAAAACGGAGCTACAAAGGTCCTTTAATTTATCTGTTGTTGTTGGGTTTCTTATTGTAGTTGTTTCTATAATATCTTTATTTAACTTATTTTTTAGTTTGGTCATAGTAAATTGCTCGTTATTCAATAAATTTTCGTTTTGTCGATGCTGGTGTGCATGTGGAAGTAGTGTATACAGTTGATGTTCCTAATCGTCAATTTCTTGAGCTAAGGTCCATTGTCTATGGTCATGTATACCTAAAGAATTTGTCTTTTTAATTTCATTTATAGCAGTTTCTATGTATGTCAAGTCAATTTTATGTATTATAAATTTCTTTGTGTTAACTAGTTGTACTGGATCCATTTTTATCTCCGTGTATCCTATGTTTGTATTTACTTCCTCAATGGTCAAGGTCGCCGATATTAGCACGGGTTGAAATATTAGATAAATTATCGTCGTGATGATCATGATTAAGTGTTGTCTGCGACGATTCTTTTTCAGCAATTAAACTTGAATTAGCTTGTTGTCCTTTACCTGTAATAATAACGTTCTTTTTAGGTCTCTTAATGTTGACCTTGGCTATATTGTTATTATATAGTTGTTTCTTAAATTTGGGTTCTAGCTTATGTCTATTGGCTTTGGGGTTTTTTACAAAAATTTCTTTTCTTTCTTCTGTATATGGTTCTCTTTTATTATTTTCTTTCTCCAGCATTTTCTCTTTGGCTTGTATTATGCATTTAAAGACAGTTTCTTCATCTTTTTTACCGGTTTGGATATCTATTGGCCTTTGCTTTGTTGTTGAATGAATTTGCCTGTTATAGAATTCTATTGCCTCAAAAAAATTTTCTTTTGTAGTTTGGTTTACTATTTGGTTACAGCCGACTCTCATTTTTTTAGGGTTTTGTACTAAAATACAAAACCCTATTGCAATCACGACCTGTGTCCGTCTGTCCGTCCGTCCGTCCGTCCGTCTGTATGTCACAGCACTTTTTCTCCGAAACTATAGAAGCTACAGCAATGAAACTTTGTGGAAAGGTCCGAATTGGTAACCTCTTGAAAGTTCGATGGTCGAAAACTTTTTCAAAGGCGTTTAAGGGGGGTCTCCCCATATAGGGAGGTGACCCCTCAAAAAAAATTTTTCACCATTGGTAGTCGAGTAGGGTGTCATTGGAAAGGTCCCAACGAGATCTTTTCAAAACAAGTCTGAAAATTGCCTTATGAGTACCGAGGGGGGCAGGGGAAGGGGAAATGTACGAACTTTTCGCGTACCCCCCCCCCCCCCCCCCTCGCGATTGGACACCTTTCATCCGAAAAATCTGAAAAAAATCATGGATGTAGGCCTATATGAGTACAACAACAACAAATACATGAGAAGTCAAAATTCACTCAACTTTGTTAGTATCGATTTATCGATTTTACGTTTTCTTGAATAAAATCTAGACGGTACCCTTAATTCAATAAAATTTAGCACACAGATGCTTATTTATAAGATTGATCTTTCCTGAAAGTTTCATAAAGATCAAACAGTATCTAACGTAGTTATAGCGATTTGAATTTTCCTGCATTACTATGGAACAATATGCCCTGTATTACTATGGAAACATTTGGCTATGGAGCCATATGCGCTTTTACCCGACTTAGACACTACAGCTTTGCTAGGATTTGCATGAAAATTTCAGGAATGATAGGTTTCATGAAGATGAGTTCATACAATTGAAACAAGTCGAAAAAGCAGGAGACAGCTCCTAGCAAAAGGGCTTTGTAACCATTCTAGGATTCGAAAAAACAGGCCATGAATCGATGATTACAGTACAGAGGAGTGGCCCCTGAAAAAAAATTTCATGAAAGGTAGCCGATATGAGTATCAACTGAAGGTTCTCTATGAGAGCTTTTCAGAACAGTTCTTAAACTGACAGTTTTTGCTTCAGTGGGGGCACAGGAGGGGGGAATACATGAAAAATGTGTTTCTTCCCTTGCGAATGGACACCCTTGATCTTAAAAAATCTGAAATAATTATCAAGAGAGATATTTGTGGGTATAACTATAACAAATACCTCAGAAGTCAAAATTCTTTCAACTTTGCTAATAATAGTATGATCCTCGAACATGACATGTTTCTTGATTTTATTCGTTACTGGTTACTGCATTTTGTATGTTGAGTACAAAACCCTTCTGACATGAGCATAGGTCTGTCTACCCAACTTGTTTTGAATTGTCTCATGAAACCTTTCAATATCTCCGTTTCCTGTATGTGAATGGGGTTTTGTTATATGAACTTCTATGTTCTTAGCGGCGTAAACTTCCTTCAACAAAACCGAATCAAAATCTCCATCTCCTATGATTAGTTTTGGTCTTCCTATCAATGCAAGTATACTCAATAGTCCTTCTCTCATGTCTGTCATGTTTTTGGAACTAAGGATGACTTCTGTTGCAAATTTTGAAAATTTATCTATTGCTGTAAGAATGGTGAGGCCATTAACAAAGAATAAATCCATATGTACGATCTCGGTGACATCTTTTGGAGTTTGAGAAAGTTCTAACAGAGGTCTTATTGGTTTCCGATCCACCTTCATACGATTGCATTGGTTGGATACATTAATAAATCTGTATATGTATTGTTTCAGATTTGGGTAATATATTTTTCTCTTGAAACCTTCATAGTTTTCATTGATTCCCGAATGTCCTGTTTCTTTTTCATGGTAATTTTTATTATTTCAAATAGCTCTGTTTCGTTTCCGATTTCTTTAACCATTTTATCAACTTTAATGAATCTTATTTTACTTTTATAAAACAATTCAATCAACAATTGCTGTAAGTCATTATATTGTGAGTCCGTAACTTCGCTGTATATTCCAAATTTTCCAGCTCTTAGCCTTCCTTTTAATTGTTCTATTTGATCATTAAGAGAGCCCCATTGAATGATAATTTGTTTTCGATTAAATGCTTTGATTTTATGTCTTTCTTCTATTTTTTCCACTAAAAGTATTTGCTGCTTGTATTTATTAATGATGTCCTCTTTTATCGGGATGTGATCACCAAAATTTTCGTTTTGAGAATGGATTGTTATAGAAGGATTGAGAGGGTTTTTATTTTCTTTTTTAGGGTTTTGTACTAAAATACAAAACCCTATTGCAATCACGACCTGTGTCCGTCTGTCCGTCCGTCCGTCCGTCCGTCCGTCCGTCTGTATGTCACAGCACTTTTTCTCCGAAACTATAGAAGCTAAAGCCATGAAACTTTGTGAAAAGGTCAGAAGTGGTGACCTCTTGAAAGTTCAAGGGTGGAAAAATTTTTCAAAGGCGTTTAAGGGGGGTCTCCCCGTATAGGGAGGTGACCCCTCAAAAATAAATTTTCACCATTGGTAGTTGAGTAGGGTGTCATTGGAAAGGTCTTAATGAGATCTTTTCAAAACAAGTCTTAAAATTGCCTTCTGAGTACCGAGGGGGGCAGGGGAAGGGGAAATGTACGAACTTTTCGCGTACCCCCCCCCCCTCGCGATTGGACACCTTCCATCCGAAAAATCTGAAAAAAATCAAGGATGTAGGCCTTAATGAGTACAACAACAACAAATACATGAGAAGTCGAAATCCACTCAACTTTGTTAGTAATAGTATGATTTATCGATTTTATATTTTTTTGAATAAAATCCAAACGGTACCCTTAAATTCAATGAAATTTAGCAAACAGATGACTATTTATAAGATTAATCTTTTCTGAAAGTTTCATCAAGATCGATTTGTATTTAACGAAGTTATAGCGATTTGAATTTTCCTGTATTACTATGGAACAATGTGCCCTGTATTACTATGGAAACATATGGCTATGGAGCCATATGCGCTTTTTACCGACTTAGACACTACAGCTTTGCTAGAATTTGCATGAAAATTTCAGGAGTGATAGGTATCATGAAGATGACTACATACAATTGAAACAAGTCGAAGAGGCAGGAGAGAGCTCCTAGCAAAAGGGCTTTGTAGCCATTCTAGGATTCGAAAAAATAGGCCATGAATCGATGCTTACAGTATAGAGGAGTGGCCCCTGAAAAAAATTTCATGAAAGGTAGCCGATATGAATATCAAATGAAAGTTCTCTATGAGAGCTTTTCAAAACAGTTCTTAAACTGACAGTTTTTGTTTCAGTGGGGGCACAGAGGGGGGGGGGGGAATACATGAAAAATGTGTTTACTCCCTCGCGAATGGACACCCGTGATCTAAAAAAATCTGAAAAAATTATCAAGCGAGAAATTTATGGGTATAGTTTTAACAAATACCTCAGAATTAAAAAATTCTTTCAACTTAGTTAATAATAGTATGATCCTCGAACATGACGTGTTTCTTAATTTTATTCGTTGCTGGTTACGGCATTTTGTAAGTTGAGTACAAAACCCTTCTGACATGAGCATAGGTCTGTCTACCCAACTTGTTTCTTTTTATAATTTTAACTTCAGGTACTAATTGTATTTCTTGTTCCTTATCTGAAGAATTATTGGGTAGTGGTATTCCTTGAACTCTATTAGTTAATTTTTGAATGGATATTATTTGAATGTTCCTTTTCTTTTTAGGTTCGTCAAGGCTAACATTGATTTCTCCTGATTCTTTAAGTCTAGATAAGAAGTCTGCAGGAATATTGTCTTTACCCTTTATATAGTCCAGTTTTATGTCGTATTCTCCCAACTTTAATATCCACCTTTGAAGTCTAGGTGTTATATCTTTACCCTTAAATTTCTGGTATAACCATTTAATTGGTTGATGGTCTGTGTGTAAATCGAATTCCCTTCCATACAAGTAGGGTCTCAAATAATTTACTGCCCAGACTATTGCTAGCATTTCTTTTTCTATAACTGCATACCTTCGCTCATGTTCATTTAATGTTCTACTTATGTAACATATTGGGTGGCCATCTTGGCTCAATACAGCTCCCAGGGCATAGTTGCTTGCATCCGTTGTCACTTTGAATTTCTGGGAAAAATTCGGATGTTTGAGAACGGGTGCTGAGGTTAACAGGATTTTTAATTTTTCGAAGGCTCCGACATATTCGTTGTCGTTAAGGTTGATCTTTTTATCCTTTTTTAGATACTTTGTCATCGGCTGGGCAACCTTGGCATAGTCTTTAATAAACTTTCGATAGTAGCCCGTCAACCTAAGAAAAGATTTAATTTCTTTTGCAGTTTTAGGAATTTGGACCTTAAGAACTTTTTCGATTTTATCGGAATTTGGTTTTATACCTTCCGTTCCGATTATGTGACCTAGAAATTGGGTTTCCTTTTTTAGAAAATTGCATTTATCCACTTGTACCTTGAGATTGGCATTTTTCAATTGATTAAATACTCTTTGTAAATTTTGTAAGTGTTCCACCAGGGATGTACCAAAAACCAAAATATCATCCAAGTAGACGACACATATTTTATTAATTAAATCCTTCAATACTTGATTTATAAGTCTTTGAAAGGTTTTTTAACCCGAATGGCATTCTTGTATACTCATAATGACCACTTGACGTTGAAAAGGCTGTCTTTTTTATGTCAGATCTCCGCATTGGAATCTGGTGAAAACCCTTTGCCAAATCCGAAGTAGAAAAATATTGAGCTCTTCCCAATTTTTCCAAAATACCGTCAATATTTGGTATTGGGAACCAATCATCAACCGTTACTGAATTCAATTTTCGGTAGTCTACTGCTAATCTCCATTTAGCCTTTTCTGAATTATCAGGCTTTTTTGCTACTACCACAATTGGTGAGTTGTACGGTGATGTACTCTCCCTAATTATCCCCTGTGATAGCATTTCGCCGATCTGTCGTTTAATTTCATCGTCGTGTATTTATGGAGACCTGTACATTTTTGAGTAAATAGGCTCGTCAGTAGTCGTTTTTATTTCATGTTCTACTAAAGTAGTGGCTGATAAGCAATCACCCTCCATGTAGAACCCACTCCTATTTTGTTTAACAAGTTTTTCTAGTTCTCTTTTTTCTTCAGTATTTAAATCAGTCATATCGATATTTATATTATTAGTTGGTTGCATCATATGAATTTCATTATAATTGTAGCTATAGGGGATTTCACCTTTTGTTATAAATGGGATAGTATTATTTCCAAATTGAACCACTTGATTCTTAAAATCTATCTTCGCACTAGTATTAATTAAAATATTTATTCCAATTATTGCGTCAAATCTATTGTTGTTTAAGTTTGCTAATTTCCATATGATAAACTTCCTTATTCCTACTCCTGGTGGTGTTTTCGTAATTGTTTCATACTGAATAGCTTGAGTTCCCATAATTGATCTGTACTATTGATTATTTACTTTTGTCACAGGATGGTTACCTAATTTGTTTAAATTCAAAACTGATATTGTTGATCCTGAATCTATGAGGGCCTTAATTTTAATTTTATTAATATGAATATAAATTATTGGAAGATTGTATCCGAGGCTGGTTCCTGAAAATTTTATTCTTGAATGTTTGATTCTTGAAAATTTGATTCCTGAAAATTTGATTCCTGAAAATTTGATTCTGCACTTATAGGATTAGTATCCATAGGTTCTGGCTCGTTTCTGTTTTGATAATAATTATTCCTATTATTTCCGAATCGATTTGGTTGATATTGGTTAAAGTTATTATGGTTGTAATATTGATTTTGGTTGCCTTCACGACGTTGATATCTAAAGGAATTATTATTCTGCCTATATCTATGACTCTCCCTATTTCCTTGCTGTTGGTTATTTCCTTGCTGTTGGTTATATCCTTGATGTGGGATTTCTTCTCTATTTTCTGTCCTATTTTGATTATTCCTTTGATTTCTATTTCTGTTTTGTTTTTTAGTATTGTTTGAGGAATAGTTCTCATCATTTCCTGTCTGTATAAGTGCGTTGTATGCTTCGTCCAAAGTTGAGACTCCTTTCGTTCGCAGGTACATAGCATCTGATCTGTGTATTTTATATAAAAATTTCTCTAAAATACTTGCTTCATTATTTTCTGGTTTGTACTCATCTGGGTTCTCTTCATCTAATGTATATTTTAAATTTAACTTATCTAAAATGTCTGTTAAGTAATTGTATAATTTTGTATAATTTCTTTCATAATAACGATCTGCTAGCTCCTTCAGCCGTTGGTATGATTCCTGTACTCCAAATGCTGAGATAAGTGCTGCTTTCACGTTTCCCCAAGTTCTGTTTGCCACTCTCCTGGCTGTGATTGCTGCACGACCTTGTAGCTTTGAGAAGAGAATTTCGGTGATATATTCCATTCCTTCGTCCTCCGGGACCAATCGTAAAAGTGTTTCGACTTCCATTATATAATTTTGTAATTGAAATGTGTTGTCACCCACGAATGGAGGCATAGCCCTTGCTTCCCTTAGTAACTCGTGGAACGGGATCATTTTTTGCTCGCTTTTTAATGCTTCTGGTTATCAACAATTACCTGATTAACAGTTCTGGGTCTCCAGCCTCTGGCGGCCGTTGTTGAAGGTAGCTACCTAGCTCAGCCACCCCCTGAACTGTTATGACTGCTCACCGCCTTCTGTGATTAGTTGAACAGGGGCAACTCTTCCTGTCAACTGTTATTAGCCTTGTCTGTTTGTTACAGCAAGGAGGCGAATTCTCTTATAATTCAGCCTACGGGGCAATGCAAACCCTTGATATTTTATGTTTGTTCATTAATTGTCACTGTGTTTTATTAATTTTATTTATTGTTCGATTTTCGTTCGAACGTCAACCGATTCGCGGTTAGATTCTTTTATTTTTAATAATTATAAGTCACTCGGAGATCTATGAATACTTTCTCCCTCCGCGAGACACCGACTGCGCCACTTAAGTTTTTATTATCCACAGTTTACAAAAAATAAATTTTCAGAGCTTCCGCGCTCTGTTAATTCAAACACAGGGTTTTATTCTTTGGTTAACTGTTTTTATTTACCAGCACTAATGTTTTTAATTTTTAATATCGCTCGCAACCGATCAAACTCTAACTCGCTCTCTTTTTTCTCGTTCAGATTCTTTTATAACATATTTATGCTGACTTATTGTTTTTCTGTAATTGATATGAAAGTCAATTCATCTTGCTGATTAGATGGATCAGAAAATATTTCTTGGCAAATTTGAAATTCAATATCCTTTAAAATTGTTCTCAATATAAACACAACTATGAATTATTCTATTGCAAACGAAATCCAATCTGTTTCTTATCTTTCCTTATACCTGAGTCAGCAGTTCTGGGCTTAGTTTCTGACATAACACGCATCATTTTCTATCTCGAAAAGCTTCCAAATTGATTCAAATTTAATTGATTTCCCTAGCAATATCTTAGAATTTAATTAACTTCAATTTCGCTTCCTAATTTGAAAAATTTACACATACAAAGATATTTTCTTTCTTTCATCGTAAGTATAAATAATATTGCATTTGGGTAAAATTATCGTGCTAATTCAGGTCTTAAAAGTAAGTGGGCAAGATCATCCAATATTTCATACATATAAAATAAACAAGTTGGGTAAACAGACCTACGCTCATGTCAGTAGGGTTTTGTATTCAATTTAAAAAATGCAGTCACCAGATTGAATAAAATCAAGAAACATATCAAAGACGATTTTATTGGAGAAAATATGAAATACGAAGATCATACTATTTTTAACAAAGTTGAACGAATTTCGACTTCTGAGGTTTTTGGTATTGTTACACTCATAAACATCTCCCTTGATAATTATTTTAGATGTCCATCCGCGACGGAGGAAACACATTTTTCATGTATTTCCCCCCTGTGCCCCCACTGTAGCAAAAACTGACAGTTTAACAACTGTTTTGAAAAACTCCTTTCATTTCATACTCATATCGGCTACGTCTGATGAATTTTTTTAGGGACCACTCTCCTGTACTGAAATCATCGATTCATGGCCAATTTTTTCGAATCCTAGAATGGTTACAAAACCCTTTCGCTAGGAGCTCTCTCCCACCTCCTTGACTTGTTTCACTTATGAGCATTAATCGTAGGTACTCATCTTCAGTCATTCATTAAATTGAATCAGGTGTTCAAAGCATGCACCTTAAACGTTGAAGTTGGGAAAAAATAACTCAAAATTATTCAATTTTCGCATTTAAAACAGCCACTATTTTGTTTTACGATTACTGATATCACTAGCTGAACCGATTCTCAAAGATATACATGACACCTATCATTCCTGAAATTTTCATGCAAATCCTAGCAAAACTGTAGTGCCTGAGTCGGTAAAAAGCGCATGTTGTTCCATAGCCATATGTTGCCATAGTAATAAATGCAGCGCATATTGTTCCATAGTAATACAGGAAAATTCAAACCGCTATAACTTCGCTAAATATGATTCAATCTTTATGAAACTAGATAGATCAACCTTATAAATAGACATCTACGTACTGAATTTCATTGAATTTAAGGTTACCATTAAGATTTTATTCAAGAAAACATAAAATCGATAAATCATACTATTATTAACAAAGTTGAGTGAATTGCGACTTCTCACGTATTTGTTGTTGTTGTACACACCAAGGCCTACATTCCTGACTTTTTTCAGATTTTTCGGATCACAGGTTTCCAATCGCGAGGGGGGGGGACACAAATTTTTCGTGTATTTCCCCTCCCTGTGCGCCCCTCGAAGCAAATTTTGCCAAACTAAGTTTTGAAAAGGTCTCATCAAGACCTTTCATTTGATACCCATATCGGCTACCTTCAATGAAATTTTTTTTCTCCGGGGGCCACTCTCCTATATGGGGAGACCCCCCTTAAATACCTTATAAATTTTTTTTGTAGTTGAACTTTGAAGAGATCACCACTTTACACCTACGCACAAAATTTGATGTTTCTAGCTTAAGTAGTTTCCGAGAAAAACTGCTGTGACACACGGACGGACGGACGGACGGACGGACAGACGGACAGACGGACAGACGGACAGACGGACAGACGGACAGACGGACAGACGGACAGACGGACAGGCTGGTCGCGAAACTAGTAGGGTTTTGTAAAATTATTTTACAAAACCCTAAAAAAAATGGAATAGTCCTTACTGAATATCGTTGGACCGGGAATTTAAGTAAATCACTACTCCTCTTAATACATAATACCTTGTTTTTTTTTCTTTGGTCATCACTCGCACTACCATTTTTCTCATTATTGTAATTTGCTTATGTTTTATTGAATAGTAATTGCATGATATTAAATATAATTTAACGGTTATAAAAGTTTGATTTAAAAATTTCCGTACTAATAATATAAACCGGATGTCCTTGATTACTAAATTGAAACTGTTCTCATTGTTACTTTACCCCGTTTGTACGTTCCACGGAATATATCACTTCTACACACACTATGGATATCATCGTAAACATTTTTCTTTCGATCAAGATGTTTCACTTGCACCGCCTATGTTGATCATATTTTCATACATGACATGTATATACCTAGGATTATGGAAACGCTCGAATTTCATTAAAAACGCAACAATAAATTCATGTTTTTTCCGATATCAACTAAAGAAACTCTTCCGCGGGACTTCCGACATGTTATCGTTCTTTACATTAATGGCAAGTTTACTTCATACGTCCTTCAGATTGGATCGGATTTAACTTATATGCAACATACTCTCTGTAATATGGCTTTGTAGATACGGGGTTTACATACAAGCACAATGTTTCCAGCTTTTTGAGGTGCGTGAGTGGTTCCAAATCGCCCAACTCTTGAATATTGTTCCCAGTAAGAACTACTGACTCCAAATTGGGGATACATTCATGCAAGTAATCGTCCATTCGTATTATCCGGTTGTTGTTTAATAGCAGGCACTTTAATCTATGCAAATACGGACATCCATCACGTTTGCGTTGATCATTATCAGAGAAGTCTATAGTATCAAATTGGTCCAGTGTAGCTCCCAAATATTCTATTTGCGGTGTTTTGTATCCTCGTAGATCTAGTTCACTATCTCTGCATGGATTTATATACTGCATAGATTGATTGATGATATCCGCGGTTAGTTTAACTATTACAAAAATGTATTTTAATTCGAAGCGGAAAAACAAACTTTGCATTCGCCGACTTACCAATTCCAATTTCTGATAAATTTACTACTACTTTTGAAAAGTCGATGGATATCTGTGATGAGCATTTTGTAGGAAAGTTCTTCTTCCTGTTATTTTTAAACCTTTTGATGCTTCTTGGCACCGTTTTGGCTGCATATACCGTATTAGAAGCGGCGCTCGGTGATGTGTCTGGATTAGCCTGCCCACGAATATTCTCACCCACATTCAAGTTGAACACTGGGTTCGGGCAATAAATGGGAAGTGTATTATAATGTATGAAGTCGGTATACTGATTCAAATTGCCAATATTCAACATCATTTGGTTGAGTTGAATTTGACCGATTTGACCTTTGTGGAACTGTCGGCGCACTCCGGGACTTCTTCATGGGTGGCGGCCACTACGTGCACACTTTACTCCCATGTGGCTGCCAAATCCTCTTGACATCCCACGACAAAATTGACGTGGGATGTGCGCTCGTCGCAACCAACGTGAAATGACAAGCCACCTAGCAGCAAAGTGTGTTAGTAGTGGTCGCCAGCGGCGTCGCATGATTCATTACACATGCCGCCGAAATGGTGGTGGCTACATCGTTTCGAAACCTGCAACAGAGCCTCAGAATAGATTGAATCTATGCCAGTGACATCGCACACGAAAAAAGGACTATGGAATATGTCAGATAACTAAGCTACCCTGGTGCTGTTAAAAACCTTTCACAATAGGCCAGTCAATATAAATTAAACATACTCGCAATCCAGGAAACGAACTAGATTGGAAGTGATACGAGGATTCAAGATATGAGATCGCACATAATATTCAAAAATGGGAAGTCTGCTGGAAAGCAGGAATTCGGAGTGGTATTTATTGTGGATACGGAATTCAAATCGGTTTTAAGGCAGTCAAGGAACGATTGTGTGCAATCCGTATCAAAGTGAAATTCTTATAAGTCTGGCTGATAAATGTACACGCCTCGACCGAAGAAAAGAACGAAAAAATGAAGGAAACGTTCTGCAATCACCTAGAAAGACCAGTCTTCTCATTGCCTACCGATGACAAAAAAATAATTCTGAGTGATTTCAGCGCTATGGTTGGCTATCTCAACGAGGAATGACTGGAGGATATAGCCTCCATGATGAGACAAATAACAATTATCTGATCATGGAGGCCATATCCTCCAGCACGTGATTGACTTTGCATGCAGCAGAAACCTAGACATTCGTTCGACTCGCTTCCCAAATCGACGCATATACAAAATTATCTGGGAATCACCGGATGGTAACACATAAAACCAGATCGAGAATGTTCTGATCCAATAACGTTGGGCCCCGAGCATACCTGACATCTTACATACCGACAAGCCAATTGTAACTCTGATCATTACTTGACCAAATTGACCTATCGATCAATCGGCGAAGACCAGCCCGTTACAAAAATTCGACATCGAAAGGCTCCAAACGGCGTCTGTGGCGAAAAATTTCACAAAAACTTTCGACAACCAATTAGCTCCTATCCTATCTGATATATCGTTGAAAACAAGCAACGAGCTATGGGTGGAAGTGAAAGTGACAATTAAGACCATAGCAGAACAGATGTTCGGACATCGAGCCCGGCGCAAAAGAGATGATTGGTTTAATGATGAGAACCAGAATACATTGGACAAAAATAATCAGACGTACAAGGAATACGTAGGTAGGAAAACCAGGAGGAAGAGACAATAATATGAAAACCTCAGCAGAGCAATTGAAAGGTATATATGTAAGTCTAGCAAGCACACATAGAAGTGAAAAGCCTGGCTATCAGCGCAAGACCACGCTCTGCCGTGATGACATCGGCAATATCATTGCTGATGAAAACAGGATAAAATAAAGATGGGCATTATCTTGTATTTCAAGAATCGAACAAACAGCTAATATCAAATTTTGCTTTAAAATCGGTAAAACGTTTACCGAAACATTTCAATTGATGAAAAAAGTTTATGGCTATGATTGCCTATCTTGGGCCAGAGTTCATGAGTGGCTTACACGTTTCAAAGATGGTCAGGAGGACATAAATGACGATGGACATACGGGCCGCCCAAAATACGTCCGTCCGTCCGCGTGTCACACCACTTTTTCTCGCAAACTACATAAGCTAGAAACATAAGATTTTGTAGGTAGGTGCAAAGTGGCGCCTTTTTCAAAGTTTCAACACGAAAAGAAATTTATAAGGTCTTTAAGAGGGGTCTCCCCATATAGGGTAGTTGCCCCTGAAAAAACAGTTTTCATCGCATGTAGGCAATATGGGTATCAAATGAAAGGTCTTAATGAGCACTTTTCAAAATCCAAACATAATATTGTATATTTAAGGGAAAATCAGTTTACAATTTGGAAAGTATACCTACACGGTGAATCATGTTTTTTTTTAATTTTAAGTTATTAAGGGCGTTCAAACTGTTCATTTTTAGGGTTTTGTAAAATAATTTTACAAAACCCTACTAGTTTCGCGACCAGTCTGTCCGTCTGTCTGTCCGTCCGTCCGTCCGTCCGTCCGTGTGTCACAGCAGTTTTTCTCGGAAACTACTTAAGCTAGAAACATCAAATTTTGTGTGTAGGTGCAAAGTGGTGATCTCTTCAAAGCTCAACTACAAAAAAAAATTTTATAAGGTATTTAAGGGGGGTCTCCCCATATAGGAGAGTGACCCCCGAAAAAAAAATTTCATTGAAGGTACCCGATATGGGTATCAAATGAAAAGTCTTGATGAGAACTTCTCATAACAGGTCTTAGTTTGGCAAAATTTGCTTCGAGGGGCGCCCAGGGAGAGGAAATACACGAAAAATTTGTGTCCCCCCCCCCCTCGCGATTGAACACCTTTGACCCAAAAAAAAAACAGTCATGAATATAGGCCTTGATAAGTACAACAACAACAAATACATGAGAAGTCGAGATTCACTCAAATTTCTTAGTAATAGTATGATTTATCGATTTTATGTTTCCTTGAATAAAACCTTAACGGTACCCTTAAATTTAATAAAGTTCAGTACACAGATGACCATTTATAAGTTTACATCCTGAAAGTTTCATAAAGATCGAATGGTATTTCATGAAGTTATAGCGATTTGAATTGTCCTGTATTACTATAGAACAATATGCGCTGTTTTACCGACTCAGATACTACAGCTTTGCTGGGATTTGGATTAAAGTTTCGGGAATGATAGGTATCATGAATTTTATCGAGAATCGGCTCAGCTAGTGGTATCAGTAATCGTAAAACAAAATAGTGGCTGTTTTAAATGCAAAGATTGAATAATTTTGAGTTATTTTGCCCCAACTTCAATGTTTAAGGCGCATGCTTTTAACACTTGATTCAATTTAATGAAAGACTGAAGATGAGTACCTACAAGTAATACTCATATGTGAAACAAATCACGGAGGCAGGAGAGAGCTCCTAGCAAAAGGGCTTTGTAACCATTCTAGGACTCGAAAAAATAGGCCTTACAGTATAGGGGAGTGGCCGCTGAAAAAAAAATTTCATCAAAGGTAGCCAATATGAATATCAAATGAAAGTTCTTTATAAGAGCCTTTCAAAACAATACTTGAACTGAACCGAGACAGTTGGAGGCACTTTTTGCAGGAAGCGAAGGCCCAAGAGGGGCTGCAGTGCGACGAAGAAGAAGAAAACCAAATTAGAAGAGCATTAGAACATACGTTTTGAATATGCATTCAAAGCACACATAAGTAAGGATTTATAACAATAATTATCAAACTTTAAATTATAATTATAAACAGAAAAAGAATAAATTTGTGCTATATGATTTTACAACTTCTCTAGTACATAATTATTTGAAGTTGAAAACAAACTGAAATGAACTTTAGGCTCTCGCTATTCTGGCGCGGTATTGTACCGCCAAGTTTGATATATATAATTGATTGGCTCCACTCTTTTGGCATATGTTCCTGTTGCCAAATGCACTGAAGGACTTTGTGAATAGCTTTATCTCATCGATGCCCTGTCCTTTATTATTCTTTTGGGCTTTGATGATGAAATAAAGTTCATTCAGAGTTGGTGGAGCTAATAGAAGTTCTCCGGAAACATCTATAGGCTCCATTGCTCTGGAACTGGGTGGAGGATTAAGAAGGTGTTTGATATATAATGCACATCTTCCCTTAATTTTTGTTCCATCAGCGATGATATTACCGATGTCATCACGACAGAGCGTGGTTTTGAGCTGATAACCACGCTTCAGGCTTTTCACTACTTTCTATGCTCTTCTTGTGTTATTGCTCGCTAGACTTACATCGATGCTTCTCAATTGTTCGTCATAGCCTTTTCATTTTTTAATTCTAATTATCTTATTTGCCACATATCTGAGAAGTTAATAGTATCCTCTCTTTGTTCTGGTTTTCCTACCCACGTATTTCTTTTGCGCCTGACTATTTTTGTCTAACTTATTCTGGCACTCATCACCGAACAAATCATTTCCCGTGCGCCGGACTTTATGTCCAATTTAATGTTGTGCCACGGTCTTAATAGCCGCTTTCATTTTCATCCAGAGCTCGTTGCTTGTTTTCAGCGATGCATCTAATAAGATGGGAGCCAGCTGTTTGTCGAGAATCTCCGTGAATTTTTTGTCCCTCAGACGCCGGTTGGAGCACTTTAATGCCAAGTTTTTGTAGCGGGCTATTCTTCGCCGAATATGCCTTTGACATACAACATCGATAGGTTAATTTGATCAAATAATGATCTGAACATGGTCGATTTGGTTTTGTGTGCAGCCATTCGGTGATAACCAGGTCATTTTACGAATTCGTCGATGTGGGAAGTAAGTCGAACGTACAACTAGATTTCTGCTACATGTGAAGTCAATCAGGCGCTGGCCATTGCAATTTGTTTCATCGTGAAGGCTATATCCTCCATTCATTCACCGATGAGATATCTCATTGCCAATCTTAGCTTTGAAATCACCCAGAATATTTTTTGTGTAATTTTTAGGCAGTGAGTCGACTAGTCTTTCCATGTGGTTCTAGAACATTCCCTTCGTTTCTTCATCCTGCTCGGGTCAGGGCGTGAACATTTATCAGCCAGATATGGAAAAATTTCTCTTATATACGGATCGCACACAACCAATCATTAACTGCCTTCAAAGTCAAAGTCAAAGTCAAAGTCAAAAGCGCTTTATTTAATACTAATCGTTATAAACTTTAAAAGAATATAAAGCAAAATCCAAACAATAACAATAAAAAACTTAATGGCCCAAGTGGCTCTCTAAATTTGTACGTTATCATTCATCACATTTAAAAAAAAACAATAGCAAATTCAAATCAATGGATTATTAAATATTTTCAAAATTCAATTGGAAAAAGGAGAAAAAACCAACCAACACTATTCTAAAACTATTTATAATCTTAACACAACAGTGAACTTTGATCCTACGCCCAATATGTTTTAACTTAATTCTAATCAATGCAATCAAAAACTTTATCTTATACTTAAAAAAATCTATAACAATGTTCCTAACCTATACATTTACCTTATTTCCAACCTAATATAATAAACATAATATACTCGTAAACCTAACCTATACCTAATTTTTAACAAAAATAAACAACAACACTAAATGTAGCAATAATGAGCTGAAACTCAAAAACTAAATAACGAAAAACACCAAAACTGAAAATAAACAAGAATAATTTAGACATTGTCATTCAGCCACCAATACCTAGATTGCCCCGTCTCAACTCGATCAGCTTCAACGAATCTAGCAACTGAGTATCTCCATTGGAACTGTTGGTCTCGTGAACTCAAATCCGGAGGATATTTTGTCTTCTTATCGGTGGCCCGTCGATATATGTGATATATGACTGGGACGCCATCAGAATCAAAAACATATCGATTCATGTCCAAATACACGAATGCTTCTGGAGGGATGAAGCCAGTAGCGAGGCAAGTCGCAATATACCCGTCTGTAGGGTCGAACGGCTGTGAAATCGAAGGGTTTTCACTCACAGTCACAGATCTTGCGATATGATTCCGAAGAAGCTTCAATATGAAGATATCGACTCTAGTCACTTCAGCAGTTTGATAAATTCTTCTATTCGATATATAATGTTTCCAATCCGCCTCAGGCCTTCTGTACAAACCAGTACATGCACGAAGACATTTCCTTTCGAAAACTCTTAATTTTTCCATAGTACTAGCACTCTGGTTTTATCAGATCTGACATCGATATGTCAAAACTGGTCTAACCAGTGTCTTGTAACAGATAATTTTGACCTTTTGATCAATGTATCTGGAATGAAAGAGTTTTCGAAGGGCCATGGCTTCTTTTAGTACCTTACCGAGCATGATTTTCACATGTTCAGTATAGTACAGATACTGATCGAGATGAACACCGAGGTATCGAACGCAGGATTTATGTGGAACCCGTTCTAGACTACTCTCACCAGCCATGATGTGGATATCTTTCCAATTAAGTTTCAGGTCTTGACTGACCCCCTGCAGCGTTGTCCGAAAAAAGATTGTTTCACACTTCTGCACATTGATTTTCATTCGCCAATTGTCAGTGTACAGCTGCACATCATTGAACATTTTTTGGAGATTGCTGTGAACTATTGTAGCTTTTCGGTCTGCCGTATAGATGATCAGATCATCAGCAAACGCTACCAATGATCGCGTTGGCGAGACGTTAAAATCAAAGCCGTTCAATAGCTTGCGAATGAAGATTGAGAAGAGCAGAGGCGCAGTAACTGTTCCCTGCTGTAGACCATTCAAGACCTTGAACTCGCGCATTGTTGTCAGATTTCCATCAGTTACAACAAACGATTTCCTGTATAACATATTACATATCATGGCGACAAGGTGTCTGGGAAACTTGTCCTGAAGGAGTTTAAAAATTAGTCCATCTAACCACACCGTATCGAAGGCTTTCTCCATATCAATGTGACATGCTCCAACACATTGTCTATCATTTAGTTTCCAACAGATGTCTGAAGTTACTTTCGTTATTGCATGTGTGGTCGAATGCCTGGCACGAAAACCAAATTGGCAATTTGGCATCAACTCATTTTCCCAATGTGGGCGTTTAATGCTTTGTTAAGTATCACTTCAAACACCTTTCTGATGTTAGGCAGCATGCTGATTGGGCGACAGCTTTTGGGGCATGAAGATTCTTTTCCTTTCTTCAAGATCGGAAGTACCTTAGCTTTTTTCCACTAATTTGGGAAATATGAATTACTCAACATGTTGTTGAACAATATGCAATAGTTCCTAATAGCAACCTCAGGCAAATGTCGGAGAACTATATTTGGAATACCGTCAGTACCACATGATTTCTTGTTGTTTATCCTGCGAAATATGAAACACAAGTCAGGGCAAGTTTATCCAATCCTTCACAAATAATCCTGTTTCCAGTTCTATCCGCAGTCGTACTATCAATTTTGATACCAGCCCTATCGAGAAGATTTATCTCATTACTACTGACTTCAAGATTCGATACCTTCACTCGAGACTTCTTGCGGAATATGCTATTCACTTTCGCGAACACGCCGTCTGGGTCCTGTGGGCTAATACCCCTCAATTTTTCCGCCCATTGATTGCTGACCTCACTCCTGAAGTATGACTGGATTAAGTTCCGGACATTCTTCAGATGTTATTTCAACAATGGTTGTAGTCCAAAAATCGTCGATAAATATTGTTGACGCGTGTGAGAAGGAGGCTTTTCAATCTTTTCAACCTTGCGATGGTTGGTGTTTCATATCCTTCCATATTGTTTCGATGTTTAATCTTGGGAACTACTTTCTCAATCGTTTCCAACGTCAGCTTCTCTAACTTCGACAAATAGACATCTATTTCATCGTTAGTTAGATTCCTGTCATTAGGAACCATTGAGCAAGAGTTGCCACCATCAGAAGGGGGACATTGCTTCTGGTACTCCCAATTAAACTTATTTTGAAACTTTCCCCAGTCTGTTTTTAGGGTTTTGTACTAAGATACAAAACCCTATTGCAATCACGACCTGTGTCCGTCTGTCCGTCCGTCCGTCCGTCCGTCCGTCCATCCGTCCATCCGTCCGTCCGTCTGTATGTCAGAGTACTTTTTCTCCGAAAGTATAGAGGCTACAGCCATGAAACTTTGTGGAACGGTCAGAAGTGGTGACTTCTTGAATGTTCAAGGGTGTAAAAGTTTGTCAAAGGGGTTTAAGGAAGGTCTCCCCATATAGGGAGGTGACCCCTCAAAAAAAAAATTTCACCATTGGTAGTCGAGTAGGGTGTCATTGGAAAGGTCTTAATGAGATCTTTTCAAAACAAGTCTTAAAATTTCCTTATAAGTTCCGAGTGGGGCAGGGGAAGGGGAAATGTACGAACTTTTTGCATACCCCCCCCTCGCGATTGGACACCTTCCATCCGAAAAATCTGAAAAAAATCATGAATGTAGGCCTTAATGAGTACAACAACAACAAATACATGAGAAGTCGAAATTCACTCAACTTTGTTAGTAATAGTATAATTTATCGATTTTATGTTTTCTTGAATAAAATCTAAACGGTACCCTTAAATTCAATAAAATCTTTTCTGAAAGTTTCGTAAAGATCGAATAGTATTTAACGAAGTTATAGCGATTTGAATTTTCCTGTATTACTATCGAACAATATGCCCTGTATTACTATGGAAACATATGGCTATGGAGCCATTTGCGCTTTTTACCGACTTAGACACTACAGCTTTGCTAGGATTTGCATGACAATTTCAGGAATGATAGGTATCATGAAGATGAGTACATATAATTGAAACAAGTCGAAGAGGCAGGAGAGAGCTCCTAGCAAAAGGGCTTTGTAACCATTCTAGGATTCGAAACAATTGGCCATGAATCGATGATTACAGTTCAGAGAAGTGGCCCCTGGAAAAAAATTTCATGAAAGGTAGCCGATATGAGTATCAACTGAAAGTTCTCAATGAGAGCTTTTCAAAACAGTTTTTAAACTGACAGTTTTTGCTTCAGTGGGGGCACAGGGGGGAAATACATGAAAAATGTGTTTCCTCCCTCGCGAATGAACACCCGTGATCTAAAAAATCTGAAAAAATTACCAAGGGAGATATTTATGGGTATAACTCCAACAAATACCTCAGAAGTCAAAACTCTTTCAACTTCGTTAATAATAGTATGATCCTCGAATTTCACATTTTCTCCAATAAAATCGCCTTTGACATGTTTCTTGATTTTATTCGTTGCTGGTTACTGCATTTTGTAAGTTGAGTACAAAACCCTTCTGACATGAGCATAGGTCTGTCTACCCAACTTGTTTTAAAATTCAACCGATGATTTTCATGTTGAATTGGAATGAGGAAGAAATCACCCCTGTGATGATTGATTTCCATTACGATTGCGTTATCGTCGCTATCATAAGGAAGCACCTGCAGTTTCCTTTGAGGACTATTAAAGCTGAATTCGAGTCTTGCGTCAGCAATGCAAAGGTCCAAATATGAATTTGTCCTAGGGTATGTTGGGAACTCCGATCCATATAGAGTGCACCTGTATTCAATTTGGTTCTCTGTTATCCACGATTTCAGGAATACACCTCTTGGATTATTGCTGGCGTTCAGCCATGATGTATGCTTGGCGTTCAGGTCACCAGCAAGAATATAATAGTTATGCAGCCTGTTCAATACGAGTAGGAATTGAGGAATTGAGCTCCTCCTTGAGCTTGAGAACAGTTCCACCAGTTGCATAGGCAGAGATAACGAAGAGGTTATCCCCACCTGGCAGTGAGATTTGGATAACGGACACTTCAAGAGATTCAAAGCTTTTGAATTCGACTTTTTCAATATTTTGGAAACGATAGGGTCTTCGTACCGATATCCCGGTACCACCTCCCCCATCACCTATTACCCTATCGTTTCTTATGAATTCAAAGTCCCTGAATGTCATGGAGTGCCATGAACTGAGGTGGGTTTCGGTTAGAAGCAGGATGTTAGGCTTTTGTCTGGCAATGAATTCAAGGAGATAATCACGCCGATGTATCGTAACAATGGAGTTGACGTTGATCGAGATGAGACGAATCCTATCCATGGGAATGTTACTGGATGACAAATTACTTTGAGGCATTTGAAACCCCTAGACGATGAAAAACAAGATTAATTTTTGTATCTTGCTTATCGATTCTTTCCGATAGAGGACTTAATTGCTGTAAAATTTTGAGAAGCAGCTCATTATTGCCACTTACATTATTTACACTTTTTTCCGCATTTTCAGCTGGTCCTCTAGCGGCTTGTGCATACTCCGGGCTTGACGAAGTTCGGAGCTAAAACACTGCGGTGTAGTTGTGTTTGCTTTGGGAAAGATTTTAATCTCGCATCCTGATATCGGGAGCATCCTCGATATGATGCCGGGTGACCAAAAACACCGCAGTTTACACATTTTAATTTCTCTTTTGGCTCCGTCTGAGCCAATTTGCACTCACCGGGAGCATGCACGTCCTTGCATTTGACGCATTGGTAATGCATGGCGCAGTTGGCAGCCGGAAGCCCAAATCGTTGGCAGCAATAGCACTGGTTGATTTCTCGTTTCTGGAGGCGTTCCCACCTCACCACTCGGAAATTTAAATATCTGCTTTGCTGAAGAGCGCTTGGACTGCTCTTGTTTGTTATTTGTACTAAATAAAGTGGTAAATTTTTTTTTTCTACCGTCGACCTTCTTGTCGCGAATGTTTGAACTGAGATAAACTCGATTTGTGGCGCTGTTTCCTTGAGAACCTGAAGAAGATCGACGATATCTTCTCCGCCGTCCAAGCCCTTCAGCAAGAACGTCTGGTTCTTCTCGCTTTTGGGGGTATAAGTGAAGTGCGGAACCTCCCCAGAATTCAAAGCATTTTCGCTGATTTGAAATCAACCAGTGATTTCGTTCTAATTGATAGCTTCTCGGAATTTATTCGTTTGATTACGAAATTTGTTAATTTGTTTTCGGCTGCCAACAGCCGAACCATGTCCTTTCTGCTTTGACTGAAGACATTAATTTGCGGAACTTTCTCGGTATTCTTGGCTTTTTTTGAGGAGGACCAGCAGAACTACGGGCCGGTTTCTTCTCCTTATTTCTATTTTCATTATTTTTATTTTTTAAATAAATTATGAAATTATCATCTTTATTACCTTCGTCTACCTCCATATGCTGTTGGAGTCCATCCAGCGCTGCAAAGTAATTCTGGCTTTGGTTGGTGCCACCAGCACTTAATACTTCTTCAGTGATTATTGAATTCGCAGCTTTCTTCTGTTTTGCGGGCTTATCGATTTTTTGTATCGGTTCACTCTCTTGAACTTTTTTGCCGTCTTGAACATTTCTTCGTACGTTTGAATTCTTGCTTTTAACTCTTCGATTTCACTTCGAAGTCGACACACCTCCTGTCTATCCTCGAGCACTTGTGTTTTACGGCCGCCATCTGCGGTATCCTGGGTGCTCGTGTGTCTCCGCTTGTTGACACTTGCCGCCAATTTCACACCGTCACCCTCCCGGGGCCCCCCTACGGAGGGAAGCCGTCGGGCTCCTCCATACAGCAGTCCCGATTTGTCTTTGATTTGGCCTTTTATTGATTTATGGATATGGTTGGTCGATAAATTCTTCCCCAATAAAATCAAAACTTGCTTTTGACTGGCTCGTAAAAAATTTTTTCAATTTTTTGAAACTGACTTTTGAGAAAAATTAATTGATTTTTAAAATTAATGACAGGAGCGATTAAAAACACTTCTACACGCAACGAGTGCTGGACGTAGAATTCATTAACTGCCTTAAAATCAATAACGCGTGATTTAAAATTCCTATTCGCAATAAATGCCACTCTGAATTCTCGTTGTCCAGTAAGCTCCTCTGTTTTGAATATTGTGTGCGATCTCATATCTTGAATATCATTTCCAGTCCAGTTCGTTTCCTAGATTGCCATAATTTTGAATTTATATTGACTGGCCTGTTGTAAAATGTAATTGAGTTATCTGACATTCCTGGATCTAACGCCACTGTCTTTTTTCATTTTGATGCCCTTCCGCACGTTTTGAAACATTTTCGGGTTTTCCAGTGAACGGTGAGTTAGCTCGTCGCCCAACCTCCATTCCGGCAGCATGGTTATTACGTCGATTCCGTTATCAGATGCAGAATGTTTGCTTTCACCCTCTTACATACCCATAAAGGAGGTGTAAGTAGCATTTAGTAGCAGAGCTGAAGATGTATTTACAGCTATAAGCATTTCTCGGCATTTAATCTCCCATTATTGGGGAACCAGTAATCACAATGTGCAACCCCGAGAACATTTACTACCATTTAATTATGGGTTTGAGTATGAGGAATCATGGAAGCTGTGATTTGGGGAATCAAAGAGTTCCCTCTTTCTTTCTCAAATGGGCTTGGGGCCGTCAATAGATTACGCTCTAAAAATTTGTTATCATCAGCATGGATTTTTAATCAGGGGTCATGATATGTTTATAGCAAGATGCAGTAGTCAAGTTCTAATTGGAGCAGTCATATATTTGAAATCTAATCTGTCTCGGTGTCAGTAACAACTGGAGAATATTGCACATTTATTGTATTATGTTTAAGGGAACTGATATGGAACTTCGTACCTATTGCACCTCAATTATTTTTTGAAAACTTTCACACTACGGTGAGGTTAGTTTCTCCTTTCTTCACATTTATGCTTTTGTTTAGCTCCTCTCTTATCAAATATGTCTGACTTTAGCACGTAAATTAATTTGAATATGATCCTAAAGCAGATTTTGAAACTATCATTTTGAGTTTTTTCACTCATCCAAAATATCTTAAATACTAAATATTTTCCCATAGAAAAGTGCACGGTTGTAATGTTCATGATGCTTCACCTCAATCAGCTTCATTATAATATCGTATGATAGAATTTTCCTTCTTGATTTCCCAATGTTGCAAAACCTCAAAGAAAACGTACGAACAATATATCATAGTAATGTTTTTCACATGAGAATATTTAAATTTAACAATAAGATTTCCCACAAAATTCACATGTTGATCAAGATGCCTTGCACATGATTGGGCTGGTAAATCCAGGAAGATGCACCTTTCAACATAGGTAGTCATAAAACGTAGCATGCATCGAAACAATTTTCTGCATGTCGCAATACTGTAAGGTGCAACAATGAAATGACGCTTAATAAAGGAACACTGATTGTAAATCTTCATATATGAAGTCAAAGAGGAATGCATGTTAAAATTTTTTCAAGCAAATGTATTGTAGGTAGAATTATATACACCTTTTGGCGTGTTATGCGCTATAAAATCTAAATATTCGTATTTTAAGAAGATAATATTGCTGATTGGATGTAGTAATATTAAAGCAATCAAACCATATATGCAATAATAGTTGTTTTTACCGTAAATTATTAAAACCGTGTCGTTCACACTATAAAAATTTCAAGCATCGAATGTACATACAAGTATGTATGTAAATACATCGTACAGTCAGAGACTAGAAGCATTATTGTCAGAAAAATGTTAAGATAGATAGTAACCAATAAACAATTGGTAAAGAAGCATCGATAAGTGACCTCGATGTAAGGGTGTGACGACATAAATTATGATTCATTGGACTGCAAATCAACAGCAAAGAAGAGAAACTGGGTAATCACTTTGCTGAAACGGCAATTAAAATTAACTAATTAAAATCCTTATTATATCCTTAGCTTTCATAAAGTACTTTAAAGAAATAAAATAATTCTCCTATTATTTAAAGGTCACATCAGATATTCCAAGAAACGATGGCGTGCATCTGATAATAGAGTCTTAGTCTCGGTACTTGAATCTGTTCTCCTGCTAATTGATATTTCAACCAAACTCGTGGTCTTTTCCATTAAAGTGAATCAGATAATTATGAAACAAGAAAAAACGGGAGAAACAGTTAAATTCTGTTAGAAGTCCAAATCAGCATAGTTGCCTCACTTGTCGTAACTTCCCCATAGTGCCTAAGCATCTTAAGCATCTAGATTGGCTCGTCTCAGTTTTCCGTATCTTTTATAGTAGGTATGCCGCACTCAAGTGTAAGAATCGCCGAAGACATTTCCACCAGAGATAGCAGAATCCGATAGAGAAATGGCAACAGTAGTTACCAGGTGAACATTTCCATTTGTGTGTTATAAAATATCAGCTGAAGCACGTTCCCAAACATGGGTTTAGAAGATCGCACCAAGAAAACCGCCGACTATCAGTCCTCCAGCTAGTTTTACCGGGGCCAGCTGTTGGTCTTGATCCCCAGCTCCATCACCCAAGAATTGAGTTGGAATCTTCAGCGCGCTGCAGTTAGATGTTGTGGTTCATTGCGAATAGATTATCCGCGAAATGACTTGTAGCGATCAGTGTAATCTTAAGATACAGAATAAATGACCTAAACTGAAACTCGTTAGTGAAGTTACGGTTAAAGAAATAATTAAGGCAATCGAATGTGTGTCAGTGTGAATATTAGGTGAGAATCGATAACTAAATGGAGTTTTCGATTTTCTCGACAATCGTAATTTATTCTAGACAAAAGTGTTAATTTCTTTACATCGGAAGTTACAAGCATCAAGGCCACGGCAAAGAAAAAAGTGTGAATCACCTTGAAAGTGTCGGCCGATGATAAATTTGGTATTTTGTTGCGCGGAAGAAAGTTTTCACTCTTTTCTTGTTTATCCGTACCTGAGTGTTATTCCCTAGTTTTGCCTACAGCTGAAGAATCAAATAATTCTCAGTGGTGTGATTTGATTGCAAAGCAGGAATTAATTGCTTGAATCCAGTCATATGTGTGAAATCGGAGCCAAGTTCAACAAGAGCAAGATATTATATACCAGAAGCTGAAATTTGCAGCCAAGCGTGTAAGTTTTCATTTCTGTTTTCTTCCGCAGTAAATCTCGGCATATTTTCAAATAAATGTAACTATAATCACTTGCAGATCTGTAGGTCAAGATACAAGTAATCAAAACCATGCTCCAGTTTTGAATTTTCCTACAGACTACTAGAAACCAGTTGAGTTAGATATAGGGTGCGCGGAAGCCATGTCGCATGTTACTTTCAGCCAAGTTGCATTTCTATAGACAATAAAAACATGGTGAATTTCATTCACAATGCATTAAAATGCGAAAGTTTGTCAAAAATGTATAAATTAATTTTTACGAGTTCTAGTATACAACTTTAACATTATAAGCGCTCTTTATTTATGGGAAACTTCGTTTCAATCATGGGAAGTTCATGTTCAGCTCGTAAAAATAACGCTTTTTGAGCATTTAAGTTCACATTAGCACTTCAATATATTCAGTTTTTGGTCATTTGATTCAAAGACATAAAAGGTTTTCCTTCATTATCTTTAGCATATCCTAAAAAAATGCCTTATGCTTTACGTAGAGCTACTAAAATGGAGTTCATTTCCTATTGTTTCTACACGGAGAAAAAAATTAGCCATTTTTCTAATATTTTATATATGTATGCTTTCTCCCATGTTATATAGGGTATTTTTGGACAGTGCGAGAATATTGCTATTACTGCTATTAGTATATATTAGCTCATTATAGCGTAGTTTGCCCCAAACATATCGTCAAATCAACAAAAAGCTATAAGAAAAACATCTAACGGCCATCGCAAAATTGACATTTGAATTGGTATTTCTTACAATGAATCAAATTTTAGAATACAATTTTTCACTGAAGCAACTGTAATTTTTTTTTGCAGAATTTAGTATACTTCGATAAGCCATATGCTTAAAAACTATTGTTTTATGCACCATGTTAAACAACAGTAAGATGTAACATGTATGATATAAACCCATAAAGGTTATGGGTGATGGTACCAAAACCTTTCACGAATATTCAAATAGTGGAATTGTTAAATCCTATAAACTATTGAGTCCTTTCCAATAAAGCGATTCGAATTCGGTTCGACACTATAGGACGGACTTATATGCTTCATAGTCCTTTTACAAATCGCTTGTATAGAAAATGTTTCCATAGATAAAGTAAATAAAAAATTTTGCTTCAAGTTTGCATATTTTTATTTGCATAAGAATTCAAAAATGTCCGTGTATACAGAACAGCGTATGTAAAAACAAATACGAGCAATATTATAATGAAATCATAACAATTGCATTCAATTTCATCACAAATGTTGTGTAATTACATAAATAATATATTTACATTTGTAAATGCAACAAAAAAATGGAACATCAAAGTCTTTTTAATTTCATTCTTATATTCTATTGGAACAAAACAAAAATCGCATTCATGGCAACGAAAATAAATTTTAGTGAAACATTTAGACATCATAATTTAAAGATTTGACAGTGTATACTTCTTTCAAATTGTCATAACTATTAATATCGATTTTATACAAAGTGAGATTTTCAGAATAACTAATATTATGACAATCCAAATTAAAATCAAAATATTCTGTGATAAGTATGTTAATAGCTGCGTAAACACAATTACCAATTTGGCAAATAAAGTCTATTCTCCCGAATACTGGATATCCATCTTTTTCGTCAATTTCTATTACCTTGTTAACAGAGTAGCGAACATTACCAATTTTCGCCCATTTATAATATTTTACTTCGGAGTTAGTGCTGTCTTTGTAAATTTTCAAAACGAAATCATAATTCAGAGTGGTAGGCAGAAACTCTTTACTAAACTCAAATGTCGATTTAAATTTTATTTGCACACAACTAAAACTATCTCCTAATAAGTATCTCTCCGCAATTGTAAGACATATATTTCTTCTTGAGGTCGTGGATAAAGCAATGCTCTTAAGTACTTTATGTTTGGATTCAAATCGCATAGAAGAAAAATGAACAATGGGACCGACAATTTTAATAATTCGTGCATAATGGAGCATAAAATGATGTTTCGGTTTTAATGGTAATTGAAAAAGTAACAAAAAGAGTTTATGATGCTCCTCAATTGTATCTTTTAATAAGGTAACAATAAAACTATACACTTTGTCCAACATAACAAGGTCAATAATATTTCTCAAATAAATAAACAATTTCCAATGTTCGTCCCCATCTGGTATGGTTTCTGCAATCAATAAAGGCAAATATCTGGTAAACCAAAGAATTTCTGATGAAGAGTATTTTAAGTGTCTACATTTTAAATGTTTCTTAGAAATAGGTTGTGGCTTATTTGCATTCTCATGATTGCCGTAATTACAAAAATTAATTTTTTCGTTTAAACTTTCTAGTGTAAAAAAATTCTTGTCAAATATATAAAAATGTAATATGAGACTAAATTCATAGTTTACTACACCTTTAAACAAATCGTGCATTATATCTACTGAATAATTTTCAGTAGCATGGAAAAACAATAATTCATTAAAAATACATGGTGCATTTAACCCTGTCAAACTAACATTATTCGTTGCTAAGTCTTGTGCATAATTTACTTTATTCTCAGAAGAGATGCACTTTCTATTGTATTTGTTTTACACATTTGGCGAGTCATTTTACAATGTCTGCAAAAAAAATTTGCCACAAAACAATCAGTAAAACCTAGAAATGAATTTAATCCTTTATTGTCGCCAATAAAGGCAACCACGATAAAATTGACCTTTTCTCCTAAAATTGACACCCCATTGGACTCTAATAGTTTTAATTCGTCAAGCAGTGGTTGAAACGCTCGAAGACCGCTTAACTTTCTATCTATAGCATTGACAAGCATACAAAGAAAAATATATTCTAACTTTGAAAGATGACTTCGAGGAAGGCAAGGACAAGAAACGTAAACTCCCCCGATTTGTTGAAGACCTGCTCTTGAACCCAGAGGATTATTTGTTTCAAATTCATCATAGTAAACTATCAACGGAAGTACAAAATTTTTGTAGGTTTCAATTTTGGATTTCCAAAAAGTGGTTTGTATCACGTTAGAAATTAAACTAGTTTCATCTGTCATCAAACAATTATAGTGCCTTTTAACTTGAACTAATACCCCGTCTGCTTCGAAAAATCGAATTAAAGTTTTTTGTAAAGAAATGAACGATACTTTGATATCAACGCTCATCAGGCAAATTTTATTACCTTTTTTAACTTTATCAATTATATGGCCAACCGTAATAGACTGAGAAGTGAAGTAAAGCCCAGATGATTCTAATATCCTGTTTCTTTTATGTTCAGTTAATATTGGTAATTAACAAGATTTGAGCTCCCCAAACGAATGTAAAAAACTTAATTGTGAACTGCCAATATCATGATTATTACATTTTGAAATATCATTTGTTACAACATTTCCCAAGTCAACAGCTAATAGAGAATTTAAATAAATTTGGAATGATTCTATAATGCACTGTATACTTTTTTTACATATTTTTGGGTCTTTATATAAATTAGTTAACAAAGTTATATTTGCATTTTTAATAGACTGCTGCAAATCAAAATTATGCAAAAAATTATCGGATATTTCTTCACCACTATTATTGAAAACCGAATCAGTCAAATCATAACGGGAAGACAAATCTTTTGGAAAAGTAGTCAGGTCCGTCAGCGGATTATAATTATTAATTGGCAGATTATTGACTTGGTTTAATTGGTGTCGTTTAAGATGTTTTAGAAAAGAGTTCAATTTATCAAATATTCTCATTGGTTTACAAAATGTACATTTAAAGGAACTTTCATTCTTGTGAAAAAACTTATATGTGATCCATACTTCCTTATGGATAAAAAGGTAAAAGGACACATAAAACATCTAATCATAGTTAATTAGTCAATAGTTACTTAAATCTGAACTTAACGTATTTAGTTTAGTGTATGATTTGTCCCACTCAGTGGTAAACTTATACCCGTATGTTTGAAGAAATAGCCAAAGAGGCTCACAGCTTTCCGCGTACTTAGCGTGAACAGCATTGATTATTTTAAAACATGCGTCGACAGCTTCTAGTGGGGTTTCAAAATTGTACAGACAATCATTTACGAACACATAGGACGACTGAATATCATCTGTAAAATAAAAGCGAGAGTTTTGGTTACATCACGTTACATTGAATTACGTGTTTTAATTTACCATAGTTTGCTCCAACAAGAAATACGGTGGGTTGAAATTTTTGACCAGCTTTCCTCAGCTCGTTTTTAGGATTTTCTTTTCTGTTGTTCAATTCTGATAATCCCTAAAAGAATATATAGGTCAATGGATAAAAAACGACACTCCTTGCGTATATCACTTAATATAAAATAATTACACCGCAAAAACTTTAATTACTAAATGGACGATAGGAATTTGACTTAAAAATGGCAAAGTTTTAAAATAGTTAATCATATTTACTAAAAATATAAAATTTTGATGAGTATGATTAAAATATGGCTAATTAGCCAGACAAGCAGAGCTTCTATGAGATTAGATATTAATGATTGTGTTCATCCTATATGTGGAGACTTTTCTCCCAAATGTATCAAAATTTTTCTAATATATGTATAAATTTTAATTGAACATATATTCGGAGATTTTGCTTAAGTTTCTAACAGGTTGAAAACTGTCTCACAAGATTGGTGGATGTATGGACGTATGTAATTATTTAACAGTACGTACAATTACTAACATACGTTTCGTGGGTGTAAAAACTAATACATGTGTAAAAGATAATTACCGGGACCAAGCACATAAATGAGTTCAGGACTTCTGCGCCAGATAGCCTTGTTCTTTTTCCAGTCGAACTTTTTTGGTGTAAACAGATGATTTGAAGATTTTCGCCAATATGACCATCCCTGCTAACAAACTTTTGTCTGTTACATAGTCGGTAGCCATTATTCGATGGAGTGCGGCGTATTTGATTAATTGGGTATTTACTATCACCCGTGAACTTAAAAAACTTTGCGCATTTGGATACAAAGCGTTGAAATCATTGATTAATAACTGGGCACCTAACTGACAATTTAAACAAGGAAATTGTGAGAAGTATTTATCAATTTCACACCCATTCGATTTTATCAGTTGAAGACGGTAACTTCGTGATTCATCCCAATAGTTCGTAATTAATGTTTCGTCATCTAGATGACTCTGCAAATAGCTGATTTTTTCTTTTAAGAGTTCTTGATTCTCATGTGTGTCACTTTCTTGCGATTTTTGCGAGGTACTACTTCTTAATTTACGTTTTAAGTGGTTATAAGTTTCCCACAGCTTTCCACTGGCAAGCCTCTTAGATACATTGTTGTATTTAATAAAATAGATGGTGGGATTTTCATTCGGGAAAAGCTCAACTATTGCTCTCGACAATTCTAAAAAGCGGTCAGTGGTTATTTTGGGATTTTCGGAAATGCCTACTTCTTTGTGCACAAGAATTGATGCCAGCTTATTTCGATTCGAATCATTTAGAAACTTATGTTCATTATAATATTGTTTAATTATTGTTCCATTCGGACACTTGAGATAGTCTTCGATTGTATCTTTAACTGATTTTACTTCTGATGGTACTATGTAAAAGCTTTGTTGTCGATAAACAGGCGTAGATAAACTATTGTTTGCAACTATAACGTGTGAAGTATCTGCTGAAGTTTTAAGCATATTTTTCAATGAGTCATCAGTGAGTGTTCCGTCAGGATCAGCCTCATTAAAGCACTTGGACTTAATCTAGCAATTTTTAAAGAAAATGGAATTTTGTGAATATTGACACAAATTGTTTTTTTAAAAGTATCGACGAAAAATAAAATCATCAATATTTCTCTCTACGACGCAATTGATGGCTGATTCTAGGAGTATATTATGTTAAAAATCCTTATATCTGGCGTATGCGCTAACGCAAGCCAATGAGATGGACAAACGATATAAACAGTTGCTAAGTTTTGTATTCTTTTCCAAGTTTTCGTTCTATGTATGGATATCTAAGTCATCCAAAATCATTTATCATTTAGTTCAAAAGTAATTAATTTTTCTCTTGCTATCAGCGTTGCAACTGTTAGGATAGTATTCGAGTGAATACATTTGCACAATTTTTTTTCCTCAACTTTAAGGCGCAGCCCCTAGTAAAACTGCAAATTTGAATAAATTTTACAACCATCTATCTCAGAAACCTTACGAATATTTGCAAAATTTTTTAGGTAAAAATCAGAATGAACTTTTGGCTATTAAATCGCATTAGTTTCAACCCTTTTGATGTCTTGTTTGTGTATATTCGAAATTTCTACTTTTCCAAAGACAAGAAAACTTACACGCGGAAAATTTTCCGAGCTAAAGCCATCATTTACTTCATCAGAAGAAATTGTAAAGGCACTGCAGTTGCTGACGGTAGCCGTAGTAGCTCTTGAAATCCCAGATTCCGTTTATGAGAAGTAAGTTAAAATAATAGTAATTGAGTCACGTCAATATCCTCAAAACTTTACCTCATCTTGTTGAAATTCCGTCTTGAATTTCTTCCAAAATAGCAAACGTGGACCTGCTTTGGGAACTATTTCTTTAAGCGCCTCATAATTTAATGCCCGAAATGCCTCTTCATTGAACTCTTGATCTGTAAAGTTTTATTGGTTAGAATTTTTCGCCAAAACAGTTTTTCTTTATAAAATGCATTATAAAGATCGAAATTTTTTCTGGCCATTGTATTCTACCTTACATCTTCTTGAACTAATTTTTGAGCTAGAAAATTATAATTATATCTATAAACAACTAAACAATGTAGAAGAGGCCGTAAGACGTATGGGAACTTTCAAAATGTTTCAATTGTGTATTTAATACAACGTCTTCATATTGAGTTTGGACGGTCACTGATTTCTTTATCTAAGATATATTAAAATAGGATCAGCAACTTATATATCAAAAGATCTGATATTTTTGCACTCTTAGGTTAACATTTGATATTTTGTCAAAGTGAGGGCGAAGTTGATTGGAAAAAATTTGCACTTACTTTAACGAAATATCAAATGTTCACCCAAAAGTGTGAAAATATAAAAACTTCTAATAACAGATTCTCACTCATTAATAATTTTACAAGCTATTTCTATGTATTGTTTTTTGGGGGATGGTGCACTTCTCTGTTAAAGCAACTACGCATCGCAAACGCAAAACAATTCATGAAACAACCTGAGCACTAAGAAAATTACGCGTGAAATAGAAGGCTCGATCACTTCCAGAATTCAAAAATCCAAGACAAACGCCCTCGGAAGCAAAACACTTTACCCAGCACACCAACGTTAGAAATATGTATTTTACATTACTTTACAAACCTCACACAAGTCACTTATTTACAGCCGTCAACGTCTCCATTTACAAGAATCAAAACCGATGCGGATATGGTCATTAATCACCTTAAAATTTCAAGTTTCACGCCCATAAATGTTAACTGTGCAAATGAACCAGATTTCTGCACACACTTCACACATTTCGAATGCGTATGCGCAGCCATGCGAAACTGCATCACTCCCGAATTATTCATTTTCAGTCGTTTATCACACTAAAGTTTATCACAAAAAAAAAAGAAAGTGCAACTTACCTATAAAAGATTGCAATAAAGATGAAAATCCCCATTGTTCTAAATGCTTTCCGATAAAATCCATTCCTAGGCTCTTATGTATGCACGCACTCACTTTCACTTACAGATGCTGACTAAAACCGCTGGAACTCAATGCGCGTTGAACGTCAACATTCACATTGCGTGACAAAACGTGCTGCCACCGCGCAAAATTCCCATTAATATTGTAATATCACCACTTTTTTTATCCAACTTAACGAAGAGTTTATGTCTTCGTTACTATTTAAATGGCCAGGAAATATTGGACTGTTTCCTATACTCCATAGAAACAAATTCAGTTCAAATTTTAAAATGCCTTTAAAGAATGGTTAACTTATTAACAATAATGTAAAGGAAAATGTGCAATAGACAAAATAAAAAAAAACACAATAGATGGCTTGTTTTGCTAATTATATGTTAAATGAATGTAAGTATTGCAGATATATATTCACAATATAATCATATAAATTTTCATATTAGATTATACAGGAATAGTTACTATTTATTTTGTACTTGAGAAAATTATTATTGAATCCTGGGCTATGTGCATAGTAATGATACCATATGGGATTTTTACAACATTTTTAGGAGTTAGCGAAACAATTAAAGCACCCAACATTATTAATGTGACGTTTTATACTAAAAAGATATATTACTATTTACCATAGTATACTACTATGTCAATATAGCAAGAAAGGCAGCTCAAATTTTTCTCAGTGTAATATCTTCAAACTCTCACACCAATAAACATTGCCATTGGATGATGATTTGATGTAATCATATTTGCCTATCATTAAACGCCAGTGAATATTTTATCAGAAAAATGCATTCATCTCGTGTTATGTATTGGGTTGTTAGATAATAGATGACGTGAACTGCATATTTCATGTCAAGCTTATATTATTATATACTTTTTTAAGGATTAGAATTTAGGCTATCTACAGTCAAACACTGAAAGTCGTTAGTAAATAACAAGTTGGTTAGGAATAAACTCGAAAATGGACGATCAAAGAGAGCATTATCGGCATATTTTATTTTTACTTCCGAAAGGATAAAAATGCGGTCCAAGCTCGAGAAAAATTGCGTAAAGTTTATGCTCAGGACTGTCCTACTGAACGCCAGTGTCAGCGTTAGTTTGCTCGCTTTGATTCTGGAAATTTTAATGTGCAAGATGCACCACATAATGGTCGTCCAACCACAACCGATGATGACAAAATAAAGGCGTTAATCGAAACTTACCAGCATATGACAACTCGAAAGATAGCAGAGAAGCTCGACATATTCAACCGTTCACTTGCACTTACAGCAGCTTGGTTACGTAAACAAACTGGACGTTTGGGTTCCACACGAATTAAAGAAAGTCCACCTCACCAAATGCATTAACATATACGACTCTTTGCTGAATCGTAACCGAAACGACCCGTTTCTAAGAAGAATCATAATGCATGACAAAAATAGATTATTTCCGAAAACCATCATACACCAAGCATTGGTCCCTGTCTAACTTCGCTCCAATTAGTCGCCTCAGGACCCGTCACTCAAAGGCATTCAGTATATTTGCGGATGTTTGGGTTACGGTCTATGTTTCACACCCATACAATAACACAGGTCTTATCACCGATTTGTATACTTGGAGTTTTGTTTTCCTGTGTATGCAGCTGGTCTTCAAGGTCGCCTAAACTGAATAAAAAATTTTATTTGCGAGCTGTACTCTTCGGCGTATTGCGTCTCTTTCATTACCCGTTTTCATTATTTAGGCTACCAAATACACAAATTCGCTCACATTTTTGATACTGTATACACCAGGTGTGATATTTTGCGTACTTAAGGTATTTTTCTTCGACTACGTCATGAGCTTTGTTTTTTTTTTCGTTGATTTGAAGCCCTACTAGTTTTGCTTCGCTCTCAATTTTCGGGAAGAGTTCTTCCGCGGTTGTTAAGGACCGTGACAAAATGTTGATGTCGTCCGCATAGGGTACTACTTGGCTCGACTTGTATAGTAATGTATCTCATGTATCGACAGGTAGATTCCTGATGACGTACTCTAGGGCTAGATTGAATAGCAATGGGGCCAGCCCATCTCCCTGCTTTAGTCCGATATTTGTGTCAAAGGCATCGGTGAGTTGGTTATTGATGCGGACCTGGGAGGTCATCGACGTCATTCTCAGTGGACATATTTGGCTGGGATGCCAAAGCAAAGGATTATTTGGTACACTACGTTACGATCAAAACTGTCCTATGCTTGCTTGAAGTCAACGAAAATTTGGTGTACGTCTGTGTAGAACTCCCAGCATTTTTCAAGTACTTGCTTGACTGTGAAAAATTGGTCTATTGTCGATCTATCTGCTCTAGAACCATCTAGATACTCCCCAATAATACTGTTGGCGTATGATCCGGTTTTATTTTGTAAAATCTTTGAAAATATTTTGTAGGCCGTACAAAGTAGTGATATGCCTCTATAATTTTTGCACTGTACCTTGTCACCGCCCCAGGGCGGAACTGACCTGGTAATTGAAAGGGGTGCAACTGCTATTGTTGGGTTGTCGTCTCCGATTCCAGTGAAGCCGACGGGGACTGGCGTTCCCGGGGCACCCAAATCGCTTATTAAAAATACTACGATTGGAACTGGATCCGAAACATATTGGCTTTGTGATTGTTCGATAACAAGATCAACTCATTGCTGCGAACCTCAACCCTGGAGGTATATTCAGGTACCACGGGCAGCTGATGAGCCTCCATCCTAAAGATGGTCTTCTGATTGGTTGCGGCCCTTCAGGGAGTATCGTGGTGGCTAGTGGTGCAAACAAAGGTTGGCGTTGACCTTATAGCGTCAGATATAGCTAGGTCTCGGATCTACCAGTATGAAAGTTGAGAGTTCCCTCAATCTAAGCTGGTACCGAACTTGGGGGCGAATGATTGTCGCTTAAACCAATCGCAGTCTAATGGTGACCAAGAGATTAGGCCTATACAAGGCAGGTGCTCGCGATAATCACAACGACATGTGTAGCTTGTCACCCTTCATGAATAGGGAATATAATTGACTGGCTCCACTCGTTCGGCATATGTTCTTGTTGCCAAATATGCTGGATGACTTTGTGAATAGCTTTATGAAAACTGCTGCCACCGTATTTGATGAGCTCTACTAGAATCTTATCGATCCCCGGCGGTTTATTATTCTTTTGGGCTTTGATGTTGGAGCACACTTCATCCAGAGTTGATGGGTCCAATGGAAGCTCTCCGCAAACATCTAAAGACTCCGATGTTCTGGAGGTTCTTAAAATATGATGCCCATCTTTCCTTAATTTTGGTTTCATCAGCGATGACATTGGCGATGTCATCATGATAGAGCGTGGTTTTGGGCTGATAACCACGTTTTAGGCTTTTCAGTACTTTGTATGCTTGTGTTGTGTTGTTGCTCGCTAAACTTACATCTATACTTTTCTATTGGTCGTCATAGTATTTTGATTTCTTAATCCTCATTATCTTATTCGCTACTCTTCTGAGATTTTCATAGTGTTCTCTCTTCGTCCTGGTTTTCTCATCTGCTTAATCTTTGTATGCCTGATTCTTTTCGTGTGACGCATTCTGGCATTCATCATCGAACCAATCATTTCTCTTACGCTGGGCTATATTCACTTCCATCCGGAGCTCGTCGCTTCTTTTTAACGATGCGTCTGATAAGATTTGAACTAGCTGGTTCTCGAGGATCTCTTTGGCAATATGTTGTCGGAAAAGTCGTCGAGAAATTGTCTAGGGCATTTGACCATGACGGATTGATGTGGCGTGTTTGTCTACTGCGATCAATCAGAAATGTGAAACTTGAAAATTGTTCGTCGATGGAAATGCATGTGAATACAAAAATTTGAACAGCTTATCGCTTGTCTGCAGCAGATCTCAAAGTTGACGATGTGTGGATTGGGACAATACTTCTGGCTAGTCTGGGTTGCGAATTCAAACCCATGATTATGGTGATCAAATTGAGCGCCAGATAATTAATTCGCACTTTATGAAATCGAAACTGTTACAGCATGCATCGGCCGAAGCCACAAGAAATCATTAAAATGCGTTGTTCACAAAGAAGTGTGGGTAGCTTGGTTCTAGTAGAGATAAGTGGAATAGCGGCTCGAACTGCAACGGCAACAAAGAACAAAAGGTCAAATGGACTCAAAAAGTGAAACGTTTTTCTTTTGAAAAATTGGGCATCTGTCACGAAAGTTCCCAGATAAGCAGAAAAATACCGATACATCACTTATCTGTTTTGCGTGAATTATAACAAACAAGAACATCATCGATTTCGATGGCAGTCGTCTCATGACGAACACAAATAAATACCTCATGAGCAACCGCGTATCAATAATGCTGAGTGTAACGGTCACGGATAGTGAAACATTGATGGTGCGATGTGGAGGTAACTTGAAATTGTGTTTGAAACACGGCAAGAAACTATCGATGAATCCAATGACTGTTCGGGATACGTTGTATGGTCCGAGACTTTGTATAAATTTTTTATCAGTTTGGTAGCTAGTGAACAAAGGCTGTTCGTTCTTTTTTCATAAAAAAATTGCGTGATTTGCCGTAGAGATGAGATCATCGTGTGTGCAATTTTGACGGACAATATGTATAAACTGGAGAAAAACGGAAAATGCAGATACATTTTTTGCATCACGCAGCGAAACACAATCATTGTGCTTTCGAAGATGCGGGCATGCTGGGTAATCGAAATGCGAATTCTCATAAGCAGATCGATCGTCAACGGCATCAAACTATCGAAAGTGGAGCATTCTCATTGTGATGTGTGTGTGCAAGGCAAGCACATAAGATGGTCGTTTGACAGCAGTGACAGCAAAACAAGTCGGCTCGTTCATTTTGATGTATGTGGACAAATACAGGAGATGTCATTCAATGTTTTGCTATATTTTGTCACCTTCACAGACAATTATAGCAACAATACATGTACGTACTTGATGAACTGCACAGCCGAAGTCATCCAAAAATTCAAAATATTTAAGGCCATGGCTGAGTGAATGACTGGAAAAAAATTGAAGAAATTGCACGGTGATGTTGGCGGCGAATATGTTAATAAGGCATTCTAAAAGTTTCTGAATGAGTAAGGGGTTACCCATCAAAATTCTGCTCCATAGATACCGCAGCAGAATGGCAAGTTGGAGCGCAAAAATATGCTTTTCGACGCGCAGCTGCCAGCGAAATTTTGGGCTGAAGCGATGAACACCGCTATGTATCTGATCAACCGTACTCTCAGTGGTTATCAGAATCAAACACCTGAAGAAATCTGGACGGGCAAAACACCGAACGTGTCACATCTACGAGTGTTTGAATGCAAGGCGTTGGGTTGTGTGCCGAAGGAGAAGTGGCGCCAGTTCGACGCGAAGTCAACCAAATGCATTTTTGTTGGCTTTGAGGCGAATTGGAAGGCACATCAAGTACTCGATCTAGAGTAACGCAGTCGTCATATCGTTTTTGTAGGGAGCGACATCAAAGTAAATGATTTTTCCATCAATAATTGTCAATATTATCTATTCGAAGATACAATTGAAATGGAAGAATTAGAGTGAAATAATGATGCGAATGGCAATGGCGATGGTTGACAAGTGGTCGATAGATCATTGACAGCGAACGCAAGAACGCTGATCAGCGACAGCACTTTATCGTTTGCTGGCGACGGATCCACCGATTGCGAGAAATATACCACCATCGATGATGTGAACAATGAAGCGTTGCGGCCAGGATGAAATGTTTCTTCAGCTGTTCGATGACCACCGACGCGTTCAAATTCTAGCGCATTGATGGTAATATGTGGCACCAATGATCCAGTAATTGTTCGAGATGCACTCGTCAGTGATAAGACCAGCGAATGGAAACCAGCCCAGGAAGAGGAGTGCCAGTTATTGCTAGAAAATGAGACGTGGACTCTCATGAGCAGAAAAGTGGTCAGCAACCGTTGGGTTTACAAAACTGAATGCAACGCAAATGATAAAATAGATCGCTACAAAGCTCGGCTAGTTAACAGAGTTTGCAATCAACGTGAAGGCAATGACTACGAAGAAATGTTTTCGCCCGTAGTTCGATACAGCACAATTCGTGTTTTGATTGCCCTGACGGCGAAGCTAAATTTATTCATCTTCCATCATCACAGCTTTTTTTTGCATGGAGATTCGAAGGACGAAACTTACATGCGCCAACCGGACATGTATGACAATTAGACCGGATGAATCTGTCATTTGCAAAAATCTCTGTATGGCCTGAAGCAAGCCAGTAGTGTATGGAATGAGAAGTTAGGCAAGGCGCTAAAGAGTTTCGACTTATAACGTGCCAGATCAGATGCCTGCATTTATCATTTCATCAAAGATGGACGAACTCTCAACATGGTCGATGATCTTATCCTTGTATCCAACGATTCCACGAGCGAAATGCAACTCGTCATTTAAGAAATAAAAGAAATAATTTGTATAAAGTTATGAACAATAACTCTAAAGTGAGCGAAAATACTAGAAGAGAATATGATGAGTTGATAAAAGAATTTAAATTAAAGTTGTCCAAGGCATATAGAACCTATATTAATGTAATTGGCGAGAACGTAACCGCTAAACCTAAAAAATTCTTTGAATATAAGCCCCAAAGCTCACGGCTATCCCAAGGAAATGACTTATAAAGACCACTATTCCTCTCTCCCTGAAGAAATTTGTAATTATTTTGCAGCTCACTTTCAGTCTGTGTACTATTTGCCAAGCTTTTTAGCTCACCTACATGACTTAGACCCAAATTTTACAATAGTGCTGAAATTTCTTCAGTTTCAGAAGAAGATATATTTAACGCAATTGAAACACTTGACTTGAACCATGGTCCTGGCCCTAATTTACTTCCTTTCTATTTCAGTGTAGAGATCATTTAACTTCACCAGCATACTGGAAATCTTCTCATTTGACTCCAATCTATTAAAAACAAAAATAAACGTGCAGTTGAAAATGACAGAAAAATTGCCATATTATCAGCAACCCCAAAATTATTTAAAAAAATAGTGTGTTCTAAAATATCCCCCATTATAGAGCAACGTCTCAATTACCAACAAAATGGGTTCAGAAAAAATCGATCCACAATCACAAACCTCACAATGATGGTCTCTAATAGCCTCTGTGCAATGGAAAACAGGCACATAGTCGACGCAATTTTCACTGACTTTTGTAAAGCATTTGACCGCGTCAATCATAAGATTTTGTCACTCAAACTGCGTAAATTTGGAAACAAACCGTTAAATTTCAGGGATATGTATCCAACGAAATTCATGTCTATTCCGGTGTACCTCAAGGCAGTCATCTTGGACCGCTTCTTTTTGACATATTTATATCGCACCTGTCTGAACACCTGTCTGAAGTGTTGTCCGACATACCAGTTTTATTTTAAGTGGATGATCGAAAATTATACCCAAAATCCCAAAGTGATTCACTGTTCTTACAAAATGAAATGAATTCCCTACTAGAGTTGTCTAATAATAACTCTCTATATCTGAACTTTGAGAAATGCCAAGTGATAAGTTTTTCTCGGAAAAATATAATTCTGCTCAGTGACTATCACCTCAACAATATAAAGCTTTCCAGAGTTGATAGCATAGTAAATCTTTGTGTCCTCTTAGATAAGAAACTCCGCTTTAATTTACACAACAATGAAGTTCTTAGCGGGGTTAATAAAGTTCTAGGCTTCATCAAACGGTGTGCTTAAGAATTTATAAATCTGTGGGTGGCAAAAACTTTATACACATTACTACTGCGTCCGATTTTTGAATATGCTAGTGTTGTTTGGAACCCGATTGTTGGTGTTCATGCAGTAAGGTTGGAGTCCGTTCAAAAACAGTTCTTGCTATTTGCTTTGAGGTCCTTGTGTGACCCAGAAAATCTCCATAATTTGCCATCATATCAAAATCGGCTATCTATTCTCAACATAAAATCGCTTGCCTCCCTAGGACTGTGATAAGCTCTTGCTTTGCATTTGACGTCATGACAGCTAGTCTTAAAGTTCCGTACCTGGCAGACAGGATAACCTTGAACGTACAAGCAAGATTTACGAGAGTTTCTCGTTTACTGGTGGGAAGTGTACATTCCACAATCCATGGTGAAAACGAGCCAATAAAAAGATTTTGCAAAATTTTCAACATCATCTTTATTCTCAAACCATTTCGAGATTTCAATTTAAAAGAGCCATTTAAAAGTTCATTTCTTCCTAATTCATACTCTTTCCAATCCTTTTCCCTAACTTTAAGGCAATAAAAATGTGATATTATGATACATATTATAATTTTAAATTATTAATGAAGTTATATATACAAAAAAAAAATATTTCTTGAGGCATATGTTATATTCTATTCATAACAAAATGTATCTGTTATTTTTTTGTGAACACTTATTTTTTTGTGGTAGGGAGGTAAATGCTATTTATGAACAGAGTGAAGGACTCCCATGCGCGACTGGATTGCCCACTAAACACCTCTCTTGTCAACCTGAGAACCCAGCTTGGAACCGTTTCACACGTTACTTCGGGCCAGGTCTCGTTTTGTTACGCCGTGGGGCGCCTTGAAGCTGGGGAGTCCCTTTCCTAGCAAAAGGGGAAGCGATCCCCCAGCTCCAGCGCCCAAGGCTGCTGTGAGTCCCTTTTATATTTTAGGACTTCCCGAGCATAATGTGCCACCTGGCTCCATTTGTCAACCAATTTGAGCATCACCGCAACTTATATTATCCAGAGTGAGCTCTACTTTCTCCCTGTAGAGTTCCTTTCGCAGCCTGACCCGTTTGGTACCCGCAAAAATGTGTGACAGGCATTGTCCTCCTCTCCTGGGCAGAACCGACAATCGGGGGACCGTGACTTACCGATCTTATGCAGGTAAGACTGAAAACACCCATGCCCGCTCAAAAGCTGGGTCAAATAGAAGTCAGTCTCACCATGCCTTCGATTTAGCCACGGTCTCACATCCGGGATGAGGCACGTAGTCCACCTTCTCTTCGTGCAATTGACCCAAGACTGCTGCCAATCGTTGAGCGAGCGCTGTCTCTCCTCGCAGACAACCAGCTCCCCTGCATCCTAGTTTCGGCCTGCAATAACTCTCACCGCCGAGTCAGAGACTGTTGGATACAAAGATGCAATTCTCAGTGCTCCTCTTCTCTGTACCTAAGCCAAACGTTTCCGGTATAACTCCTTGCTGAGAGCATCGCCCCATACCTCTGCTCCGTACAGTAGCACTGACCCTACAGCACTCATCAGGTGGCGTCTTCTTGATGGGCTGGGACCCCCTACGTTGGCCATAAGTCGACTCAGAGCCGATATTCTCGAAGAAGCCTTCTCAGCCGTTGTCCTGATTTTCTCAGAGAAACTCATCTTCAAGTCGATCAGTAGCCCCAGGTACTTCACCGCTGGCTTCGGTTCGATTCGTAAGTCGCCAATACTGATCATCCTTACTCTAGGGATTCTCTTTTTTGTCAAGATGACCACTTCGGTTTTCTCCAGTGTCAAACTGAGCCCGCGAGCAGTCATCCAGTCCCTCACTCGGCGCATTGGCATACCTAGCCTAAGTTGCGCTTGTTTGACGGTGCATCCAGCGACCAAAGCGCCAACATCATCCGCATCTCAAGTCTCAGTAGCCCGTCGTTAGACACGTTCCATAGATCCGGACCAAGGATAGATCCCTGGGCAACACCCGATGTAATTTCCATCCTTCGTTGGCCCTGTGTCGTGTCTTAGAGCAGTCTTCGGTCCTTTAGGTAGTTCCTCAAAAGCTGCATTAGATATTCTGAAACTTGAAAAGAGTTTTCCAGCGTATCCAGAATATCCACCCATCTAGTGGAGTTGAAGGCATTCTCGACGTCGAGTGTCACCAACTATATGCCTCTGCCCTTCGGACCGCGTTCACCACCTCTGCAATCGCATCAATGGTAGAACGTCCTGCTCTAAAGCCGTACTGCCTAGGAGATAGGTGCCCCGCAGCACGAATCGCGTCAGTGAGTCTTCCCTTGATGAGTTTCTCTAGCACTTTCCCAGCCGTGTCTATCATGCACAACGGGGGGTATGCAGACGGCGATTTGGGAATTCCCTTCCCCTTGCTGATCAGCACAAGCCTCGCCACCTTCCATCGTACCGGGAAAACTCCGTGATGATCAATGGCTGAGTAGTCCTCTAATAGTTTCCAGTTGTGTATCCTCCATACTAAGGAATCCGAGGCGAATGTCACGTTCGGTATGGTTCCCTCACAGCCAATACGGCGGAAAGTCGGCATATTTCCGGAGTTTAGTACGACGAGGGCCGTCCTGGCCGCCATTTCCAGGATTCTTTATTGCCGTTTTCCCCGTGGATCCATCTGAGGCATGCCTCATTTGATCGCATTAGCGTTGAAGTCGCCCCCAAAGAGCACTTTACCCTCTGCGTTCGAGACAGCACCCTCCAAAGCATTAAGCTCCGCTTGGAAAGATGATATCGATTCGTTAGGCGTTAGGTACACACTAAAGAAGGTGGTCTCTGTGCACCGAACCCACACGAAACCATCCCCCCGTCCATAACCCTCCACTTTACAGTCACTGTTCCAAACTCAGATGGCGGCGGTACCAGTTTCATGATGCAGGACTTTTATTATGGTGTTGCTCACTCAGCAGCAAGAAGTCAGCTTTCATGGCTTAAGCAGATTTTGGGCGGTTGAACTGCGGTGTAGGTTTAGCTGCAGGATGCGGGTCATCGGAGTTCTGATTTTGTCTTGGTTGGGGCTTCCTGAAACACCCGGTATTTGCCTGATCCCAAGACGTGTCCAAAATCAGGTTTTGGATCAGCATCCGTGCAAAGAATACAGTGTGCTTCCTTCGTACGCTCTTTTCTTTTATGTCCCATTTCACCGCATTTGTAACATAGGGAACTCCTATCGGGTCCTTTGCATGCTTGTGTGGTGTGACCATAACCAAGGCATTTGAAACATTGAAGAGGCGTTGCTCTTCGCCGTATCCTACAGACAACCCACCCTATTCGTACTTTGCCCTTGTTCAGGAATTGTTCTGCGTCCCTTTTGGTCAAGTCAACTATGGCAATGCGTTGACTCCTGTTGTTTTCTGGTGTCAGTGTCACTTTGATCCTTCCCACGATCGGGAAATCCCTTTTGATGGCCTCTTCTACCTCGGCCAGATCCGTCACGCAGTCAATGTCTCCTATTTCGATCGTTTCCATCGGGTCGAGCTAGTCTATAGTTGCACTTTTGCCGAGGACTTTCTTTACTGCGTCACAGAATGTTTCTTTATTGCCGGCCTCTGCTCCGAATTCGACCAGTATGTGGCCGGACCGCGTTGGACGTACTATTTTAATGGTAGTATTGGTGTCTTTGGGGCTTACGTTTCCCCTGATGTCCCGCAGTACCTCCGCGTAGGATCAGCCATCTTGGGGCTTTACGAGCAGTGCCTGCTGCCGTAGTCTTCGTCGGGGCTTCTGCCTCTCCTGTTTTGCATCAGGTCCTTTTTCTAATTGGGCGTAAAGTTCGCACTTTACTTTCTGGCTTTTTTTGAAGGAGTTTCTTAGTGGCTTTCCTCGCTCCTTTTGTAAGCACTGTCTGGAACCCGTGATCTGGTGCTCCACGCCCATCAAGTGCCTCTTCCTTCCTTCTTTTATCCCGATCTCCTTCAATTGGGCTAGACACCATTCTTTTATTGACTTTTAATGGTGGAGCTATCTCCATGTCGCCTTTAGATTTCGCCGCAAGAGCCTCTTTAGCCTTCTGTTTGTTTTCGGCCCTTAACCAGCTCCTCCAACAGTGCCCTATACAATCTAGGAGCTTCTCTATTTCAAGGAGCCCAACCTTTGCTGCTTCGCTGATTTTTGGGGAGTCGCATGCAGATTGTGTTCTTTTCAGAACATCTCCCACTTTTCAGAGTAGCCTTTCTTCTTCGTATCCCTGAGCCGCAATTGTACCTTGCAACCATCCTTGGGAGAAGTTATCGCGTTATGTTTCCGAGTGCAGTACTTCCGCCACATTTTCAACGTTGGCGGTGCAATCACGCGGTGTCTGGTCACTCGTTGCTTTTCGTGCCCTAATCTTCTCGTTGGCTTCTGGATTTTCCGTTGCAATGTCGGGATCTGCGACCTTTGCATCGGTCGCTTCGGTAAAGATCACAGCAGTGACAATCGAATTTTCGGTGCTCTTTATATTATCTTCTTCCGAGGCTCGAACACCTGAAGCGTCCTGCAGAGTTTCCTGCTTTTCCTTTATAGGACGCTCTGGCGTTCGCATCATTTTTTTTGCTGCGCCCGAACGCCGCAAGAATCTCAGTCTGAACTAGACTGTCTGCTATTCTCCGTTTTTTGTCTGCCTTAACTGTCATTGTGCTATTCTTCGCTTTTGTCGTGGTTAGTAGTGCTTTCGATATAAGATTGTGGCTGCAACCACTGGTTGCGTCGTCGTTGTCATTATTTTTTGTTTCTTTTTTGGATATTTTTGGTCTTTTGATTTTGTTCGCTCCAGTTTTGTTTGGTCTCCCCTCAAAGCCGCTATCTCCGTTCGTTTGTGTAGTCGCCTCTTTGGTCCCATGGTTATCTTTGCAGAGCAGGGAGGCCGTGCGAGGGTTGGTACAAGCCCTTATGGGGACAAGTGCTCAGAGCCTGATCAGCGCTAATCGGGAGTCCGTCTCCACCGAACCTACACCACCAACCCAATGGTGCGGGCTTCAAACGTACTCCGAGGCCTGCCAAGGTTTTACCGGGACGGAGACGGTATGATAGTTGAATTGGAGCCATTCACACACGAGTTTCAACTCGGCACTACTGTGCAAAGCAACTTGGTCCAAACCATCACATCCGCCAGCCCAAAGCATCAATTCCAGTTCGTTGTCCAAATCGTAGTCCAGATCCAATCAGAGTCGTTACCTGTCATCCCAGGAGGGAACCTCATGGCACCCCCCATATCCTCGGGTCCGTAGGGGCGGCGCTCCCCAAAGAATGCTAGCCTCCAAGAGTGCTCTTGTCGACCGGCATTCCCCCTGAACACTTTGCTTTGTTAATAAATAAATAAGAAGAAGCATCTGATGAAAGGCTTCAAAATGAAGGATATCGTTCTCGCAAAATTCATTCTCGGCATGCGGATTACGACGAGCGACAAGTCCATATTGATTGACTAGAGCCAATATATCAACGACAATCTGGAATGTTTTGGCATAGGCGAATCCAATCTAAAGTCAGTGCCAGGCGATGCCAATCCGCGCCTGACCAATGCTATGCGACTGACATCGAAAATCGAACGTGATGATATGGCCAAGGTGCCGTATCAGAAAGCAGTTGGGTCATTGTTTTTCCTCGCTCAAGTATCCAGGCCGGACATCCAATATGCCGTGAGCAGCGTGAGCCATTTCAACAACGACCCAGGGAAAGCTCACTGGATGGCGGTGAAACGCATTTTCCATAATCTCAAAGGAACCATTGATCTCAACCTCACATATGATCGATCGATGTGTGGAAACAAACCGTTTTTACTTGGCTACTGCGACGCCGCCTTTAGTAACGATCAACTCAACCAGCGTTCAGTAACTAGCTACCTGCTCACCATGCAGAATGGCACCGTTTCGTGGTATTCAAAGAAGCAACAAACGATGGCATCGTTTAACGACGAAAGCGTAATATGTGGCCATGTCCGCTTCGACCTAACAAGTGTTATGGCTGCAAAGTCTGAACAGTGAGCTGTTCGGTAAGAAATATAAGTGCCCAATTTACTGCGACAACAAAGGTAATATTCATCTTTCTAATACCACTGCCCACCACAGCAGAACCAAACACATCAACATTCGTCATCATTTTCTGTGAGATCGTACTGTGACTGGAACAATTAACTTCAAATATGTTCCGACTTCATCGATGTTGGCCAAGTTCCTCACAAAACCGGTCATCGCATCAATTCAAGCAGCACAACGCAAAGGATCTAATTTAATGTAATTTATGTCATAACTTTATTGAATAAGAATATGAAGAAATAATTTATTCTGTGGAATGAAATCATAACGTGACATAAATGATAAAGAAATTGAGTTTGAACATCATTTATTGACTCTTTGTGGTTGCTCCATGCATTTGTTTAGCGCATCATAGTTGTACGACAGAATTTACATACAAACAAAGTTGGCTGGGTGTCGTATAAAAGAGTTCACATTAACCTCTCACTCTATTCCTCTGACCGTTGAACAATAAACATCCAATGTAAGTAAGACTCTTCGTAGTTGGTTTATTCGGAATAATCATCGGAACACATCAAGCCGATCTTTCACGCTATTTCAACTTGTTGGCTTTGTTATTGGCTCTAGCAATATTTTAAAATAAGTTGAAGTAGCAGCTAACTGCTCCTACCAAAAATATTTTGTAAACCAATTCGTAATTCAGACAGTATCCTCTAATTCTCAAAACTTTACTCGTATACAATTCCATAAAATGAGTTCGAGGATATTATGTAGAGTTCCTGGTTATTATGTATTTAAATTCACCGCCATTTTATTTCAGATGCTATGACCCCAATGCTTGAATAGGCATGATAACAAATCAATATTATAAATCACCTCTAAAATTTTTAATCAAAATTCCTATATATTTCTAGTGTCTAGGTCCGTTACAAACGCGTAACTGCCTAGTATCACGTGAACATGTTGTTTGAATTGTTAAATATTCAACCGGCTGAAGCTTAGCTCTTTATTGTTCGATTGGCATGAAATTTTTAGGACACGTACAATTGCTATCAAGAAGCTTAAAACAAAGGGTTCTATTTTGGTTTTGTAGGTAAAAACGTAAAATTTATAAAATGTATTATTATTAACAAATTTCATTGAATTTTGACCTCTGAGGTATTTATTGCGTTTGAACCTCTAAAGGACTTACCCTCACGATTTTTTTTCAGATTTTTCAGTTCAAAGTTGTCCAATCGCAAGGGACGCCACACAATCTTGGAACATTTCTCTTTCTCGTGCACCCCTCGAAGCAAAACTTGTTAGTTTAACACCTGTTTTGAAAAGCCCTTATCAATATCCTTCATTTAATATCTGTTTACCATACATTTGGAGAATTCTCTTTTCCAATGGCCACTCGCCTTGAACACCTTAAAAAAACTGCTGTGGCACACATACGGATAGACAGGTCGCGATTTTAGTAGGGTTCTGTAAAATTACCTTACAAAACCGTTAAAAATATTTTCTTAAAATCTTGCCCATCGTGCATACAGTTCAAATTGTCTGAAGTGTATTATCCATACCTGAAGGATTTTTCATTAAGGACATAGCAATTTTATCCATTAATAAAACACAGAAATATCTGAGATATTGAGTTGAAATTTGTTGTGTGTGTAGTGCAAGCGTTTCGATCATATGACCACCACAAGCCCGTTTACAGCGGTGGATTTTTCAGACCCAAGTTTCTACAACTCTGGCACACATTTCGACTGGAACGTTCGTGATTTCACGTTGAATGTTGTCTTTGAGCTCGTCAAAAGTTCCTGTCTTGTTGGCTAGTGACCTGATATAGTCCTTAAAAAAGAAATCCAATGGTGTAAGATCGCATGAACAAGGCGGCCATTTGACCGGACCATTTCTCGATTTCTCGAGATAACACGCTCACCAAATTTGCCACTCAATAAATCGATTGTGAGGCGTGCTGTGTGGCTAGTGGCACCATCTTGTTGAAACCACATATCGTTGATGTCAAGTTCATCCAATTCTGGCCCCAAATAATCTTCCAACATATCACGATAATGCTTTGCATTGACGGTAACGTGGCAGTCGTTTTCATCCACAAACAAATACGGCCCAATCACACCTTCGACATAAAAACCGCACCAAACAGTAATGTTTTGTGGATGCGACGCTGTCTCAAGAAGCACATGTGGGTTTGTTTCTAACCAATAATGCATATTTTGCTTATTAACAAACACATTGAATAGTCTGTGGCCTATTGTTTAGAGCATGAACGCATAAGCCGAACGTCACAGGTTCAAATCTCATTGGGAGCAACGTGATTTAGTTCAGGGGAATTTTCGGACAGGCTATGAGTGTTCACTTAGTGCTGATATACACTAATTTAATCAGATCATATCATAGCTGAGCAGGCACACGGGAACATGGTACTGACCAAACCAACTTCCGAAAAAATCAATACGATCATGAAAATGAGATACTCTAACTATCTCTAAGCGAAGGCCCGAGAGGGGCTGTAGTGCTACAAAGAAGAAGAAGATCAAACACATTGAGCCAGAAATGAGGTTCATCGCTGAAGATGATTTTTCGATGAAATTCTACTTTTTCTTCAAGCTTTTCCAGAGCCCAATTGTAGAAGTTTCGGCATTTCGAATGATCAAGTGGCTTTAGTTCTTGAGTCAATTTGATCTTGTAACTATGTAGGCCAATATCGTTTGAGTGATCCCCAATTCTTGAGAACGACGTGGATTCGACTGATTTGAATCATTTTGAATCGATGCACTTCCGGTTACGGCATTTCCTTTGTTTCAAGCGGTACGGCGTCTTTTTGGCACCGAAATGTCCAATAGGGAAAATTTGAACTCGAACTTATCCACTATAGCACGCCCATCCTGTCGGGTGGGGCGATTATAACGGCCGAAAATTGGAGTAAGCGCTCTTCAAGTTCCGACCACCGACATAGAATTTCGGTAGTAATTTTAAATAATTTACCATGATGAAAATATTGACTTTAGCTAACGCTTTAACATTGACAATTCATTAAAAATGTTGAAGGATGCGTTCATACAAAGATCCGAAATTGTTATGTCCCTAATGGAAAACCCTGTAAATATATAAATTGTATCTAGTAGCTTTGATATTCTGCCAGATGGGTTTGCAGAAGGAACAAGTTGGGTAAACAGACCTACGCTCATGTCAGAAGGGTTTTGTATTCAATTTACAAAATGCAGTCCCCAGATCGAATCAAATCAAGAAACATGTCAAAGACGATTTTATTCGAGAAAATATGAAATACGAAGGTCATACCATTATTAACAAAGTTGAACGAATTTCGACTTCTGAGGTTTTTGGTATTGTTATACTCATAAATATCTCCCTTGATAATTATTTCAGATGTCCATCCGTGACGGAGGAAACACATTTTTCATGTATTTCCCCCCTGTGCCCCCGCTGAAGCAAAAACTGACAGTTTAACAACTGTTTTGAAAAGCTCCCATGAAAACTTTTATTTCATACTCATATCGGCTACGTTTGATGAATTTTTTTAAACAGGGGCCACTCTCCTGTACTGTTATCATCGATTAATGGCCAATTTTTTTGAATCCTAGAATGGTTACAAAACCCTTTTGCTAGGAGCTCTCTCCCGCTTCCTTGACCTTTTTCACTTATAAGCATTAATTGTAGGTACTGATCTACAGTCATTCATAAAATTTAATCAAGTGTTCAAAGCATGCACCTTAAACGTTGAAGTTGGGAAAAAATAACTCAAAATTATTCAATCTTCGCATTTAAAACAGCCACTTTCTTGTTTTACGATTACTGATACCACCAGCTCAACCGATTCTCAAAGATATACATGACACCTATCATTACTGAAATTTTCATGCAAATCCTAGCAAAACTGTAGTGTCTGAGTCGGCAAAAAGCGCGTGTTGTTCCATAGCCATATGTTGCCATAGTAATACATGCAACGCATATTGTTCCATAGTAATACAGGAAAATTCAAACCGGTATAACTTCGCTAAATATGATTCAATCTTTATGAAACTTGCAGGGTAAATCAATCTTATAAGTAGTCATCTGTGTACTGAATTTCATTGAATTTAAGGGCACCGTTAAGATTTTATTCAAGAAAACATAAAATCGATAAATCATACTATTACTAACAAAGTTGAGTGAATCGTGACTTCTGGCGTATTTGTTGTTGTTGTACTCATCAAGACCTACATTCTTGATTTTTTCAGATTTTTCGGATCACAGGTGTCCAATCGCGAGGAGGGGACACAAATTTTTCGTGTATTTCCCCTCCCTGTGCACCCCTTGAAGCAAACTTTGCCAAACGAAGACCTGTTTTGAAAAGTTCTCATCGAGACCTTTCATTTGGTTCCCATATCGGCCACCTTCAATGAAATTTTTTTTCTCGAGGGGTCACTCCCCTATATGGGGAGACCCCCCTTAAATGCCTTATAAAATTTTTTTATATTTGAGCAATGAAGAGATCACCACTTTACATCTACATACAAAATTTGATGTTTCTAGCTTAAGTAGTTTCCGAGAAAAACTGCTGTGACACACGAACGGACGGACGGACGGACGGACAGACGGACAGACAGGACGCGATTTTAGAAGGGTTTTGTAAAATTATTTTACAAAACCCTAAAAATGAACAGTTCGAACGCCCTTAAAAACTAAAAATTAAAAAAAAAACATTCACCGTGTAGGTATACTTTCCAAATTGTAAACTGATTTTCCTTTAAATATACAATATTATGTTTCGATCGGTAATAATCTTAACATCCTATTATTTCCAAAAGAAATCGATGGCTTTCGGACTACAACATACCATTCTTAAACCAGAATAGTCCATGGCTAGATGATGTAGTCATTATAGCGCTTAACCGTATGGTTATTAGCTGACTCAATTCTAGTCACAGATCACCGAATAAATTATCATTCTCACCAATCAGTTATGGTTCTACGACGCTTAAGTGGTGACCAATGGATTTATTCTACCATTTCAGTTTTCATATTTGGCTATTATAACAGTAAATATTAATAGTTTAGTATTGGCTTATATCAACAACTAATACAAGTGAAAATCTTTGAATGTGGTCTTAGTTCAAGTCTACAACTTAATCTACTATCATATGTATTCAATTAATTCATTGTTGGAAGAACTGTAGTGGTCTGCATCAAAAACATCACACGAGTTTTTTTATTCATTTTCTTTTACTCTCATGTCATGTTAGATGAATTTTCTTTGTCGGTGAGTCTCCATAAATTTAAAATAGGGAATTATAAATTGAGTGCCCTTTCAATACAATCGAAACCTGTTAAAAGAATTTTTTCGAAAATAAACATATCAATATTGGAAGATAAATGGTTACATCATTTCTTTAGAAATGCAGTTAATACTTAAAGAATTTTCAACCGTTCATTTAGTATTTTTTGTTTTGATCGTAAATATCTGCACGACCTTGACTTCTTCAACAATTCTCCGTTAGTAGAGCAATAATCTCATTAGGTGCTCATAAGTGTAAAATCCACCTATGAATTGGCAGTTTTCATATATTTTCGAAATCAAACTCATTTCACTTATTCATTCTCTCGATTAATTCCCTTTAAGCACTCATAGGATGCAATTGCACGTAAGCAGCTTCATGCAGCTTTCGCATGCAATAAATTATCGCTTATCTTCGCTATTTTAAATATGAATTGCTTTTGCACGCAAACTTTGTACGAAGCATCTGAAGTAATGCAGGAAAAAAATTAAAAATAAAAGTATCTTCGGATTGTAGGTGGTAGCCTACTTTTGTATCAGCGGATCTTCGTCTCTTCATTTTTGCAATGAAAGCATTATTCAATGAATTTCGGCAAAGTAATCATGAGTAGAGATAGCTGGGATTTAGTCGAACTAAGAGAAAAATGTTTTAAGACTTTCTCGAGTCCTCAATTTCTTCAATTAGTGACCAAATATTTCCAGACATTTTGGCGCTTACCCTGATAAGCACTTTTCTGTCCTATTGTTGAATTGATTGCTTTGTCAAGTATCTTCGCTTTGTGCGGTTTCTCAAGATTTTTTTCTTTGTTACTAAAAATGCGCGCCTTATTTAGAAGAGAAATGCGGCATAAATGAAAGTTACCAAAGTGCATATGAATGCATATATGAGATGTAAGCAGATGAATTATAATTCTTTGGCCTGGTTGTGAATGCGTGGAAAATGTGAAAAATGATTTCCAGTGATTTAATTGAAAAAAAACCGTAAGAAGATTAAAGCATTGTCGTTAAAATCATCCACAAATTGAAAAGCGTAATTTTAAGTCCCAAAAGTGATTCAGATTGCCGTTACGTCGAAAAAAAGCTTAAATACCCATTAAGATTGAGATACTTAGAGAAACATTACTGAATTACTACTTTCTAAATAAATATACTAAAACTATATTATTTTAATAAATGACCACATTTCTTTCTCTCACAGGTAACATGCTGCACAAAACGTAACACCTGATTTGTATGCCATGGAATAAGTCTTCACCAACTCACCACATTATGAGAATGCACAATAATTTCAAACTCAGCATTATTAAATCATGCTGTCATGGCAATCACTATTCTCTATCTTTCACGTCGTGATACTATTCTCCATTTTATCAACTGTCCATAGTGGTAAGCTCCAAATTAGTAAAATTAAATTATGTCAACTTCAAACCGGATTTACTGTTCAAAGGATTTCTACAATCAATGCTTGGATTGCCTTCAGAATGTGTGCATCAGAATAGTGTTCATCCTTGTAAACTTTCGTTCTCTTGTTGGCTGCAGGGAGGAGTGCACGCTCAAGGATGTGGTGGGAATAAATGGTTATTTTCATGCTGCGTTTCAGAGAATGAAATACCTTCGCCTATTGGGCTGAAAATATTGAAAAAAGGACCTCCGCTACCAAAACGAACTATTTTGAGAAGAAGGGATGATAATGAAGTATTTAAAAAGGTAAGTGTACTATAAACCAATAATTGCTAATTTAAACATATTTTTATGGACCTTCCAAACTTTATGTTTTTAACAAATATCGCTTCTGCCAAGTTATGAAAATAAATATTCATGATCCATACTTAAACGTACACTATTAAAGGTAGAGTGCATATACAGTATGTCAAATTAATGAGATCTTTTCACGTACGCCTCCAAGTCGAAGGGCTCTATAGTTATATTCATAGAGTTCTCCATTTTACGCTTTGGAAAGTAAAGCTAAAGAAAACACATAAAATATTCAGATAGAAACAACATTTTTTATTCAATATAAAGATTAAACCTTGCCATTATACGTAAAATACAACATCATTCAAATGTTTTCCACGGGACCTCTTGCAGGCCTCAATCCTTTCGAGGTAATTTTCTATGACTTTTCGGCACATTTCCGGCAATATCTCGGCCAAAACTTCACGAATATTGGTTTTCAATTGCTCAAGATGTTGAAGATTGTTCGCGTAAACACGATCTTTTGCATAAAAAGAAATCCAAAGGTGTTAGGTAGCAGGATCTTGCGGGCCAATTGACATCACTCAATCTCGAAATTACGCGTCCTGGAAATTTCTCTTGCAAAAGTGCTCGATGAACCTGTGTTGTGTGGCTTGTGGCTCCGTCCTGTTGAAACCACATGTTTTCCAGATCATAATCTTCAATTTCACTCCAAAAAATAATTGGCTAACATCCGTCAATAGCGTTCAGAATTGACTGTAATGGCTCTTCCTTGATCGTTTTCAAAAAAATACGGGCCAATAACACCACCAGAGCATATTGCACACCAAACGGTCACTTTTTCCGGATGCAAAGGCCTTTCTGCGAACACCTGAGGATTTTGAGAGCCCCATATGTGGTAATTCTGTTTATTTACGTAACCACTGAGCAAAAAATGAGCCTCATCACTAATTAAATTTTGTTCGAAAAATCGTAATCAATGGCTTGTTGTTCAATCACCCAATTCGCATACATTCTGGGTTGTGTATGGTCTTGAGGCTTAAGTTCTTGAGTGAGTTGGATTTTGTACGGATGGAGATGCAAATCCAAACGCAAAATTCACCACAATGAGCCGTAAGACAAGCCCAAATGTTGAGTACGTCGAGGAATCGACAAATTCGGGTCTTCCTCCACACTTTGAGCAACGACAGCGATATTTTCAGCAGAATGAATGTTGCGATGATGCACAGGCCTTGCAATTTAATTATTGTGACTGGGTGATGAAAGTGACTAGTTGGTATGATGAGACAGTAATAATACACACGTTAATTGATACATATTTGTATTGAACACAATCGACATGTTACATCGGGAAAGGCCGATACGAGACTGACTGTCAAAGGAACGGCACATAGAAAATAACGATTCACAATAGTCTCCCCCACTTAATTAATATATATAGAAATATAATTTTAATTCTATTATTCGGTGACATAGTCTTTCAAGAAGTTTGGAGGACATTGTTGACGAGCCGATCTGTGTGGTGGTAGCGTCGGGTTGTTTGTGTTCCCGTCTGCTGGTGTCTGTTGGTCAGGAGTGCCAGTAAGTGTTTCTGGCCGATTGACACCTGGCGCAGTCAATGGCGTAGGCTGTGTGTCCATTGGTGGTAACTCATCAGCTGGCCTGTGTCGATATGGAACACCTGGGCTTGGGGCTGGTCTTTGCTGAGATGAAAAGGTGACTTGTTTCTTCGGGACCATTGTTGAAATTAGTTGGTCGATGTGCCTTTTTATAGTTCGGCCTGAGTCTAAGTCAATGATATAATGGTACTGACCCATTTTTTGTTCGACAGTCTTAAATTGCCAGCTTTCTTGATTGTTCAGGTGCATTCTTGCCTGAACTTTCTCTCCCATTTGGAATGAGCGGATGTGACAGCTGCTTCGGCTCGTTGGCATTACTGCTTTTCTGTAAGGCAGGAGAGCATCAAGGCGTATTCTAATTTTCCTTTTCAGGTAAAGTTCTGCTGGTGACCGTCCGGAGGCTAATGGTGTGGCACGGTATCGAAAAAGGATATTTTGTACTTTTGTGGCTATTGGTGATGAGTCTTCAGCTGCAGCTTTCAATCTTCTTTTCAGGGTTTGTATATTTCTTTCTGCAAGGCCATTAGTTGATGGGTGACCTGGCGCAATAAACTTCTGAAACATTCCCCTTTCTTTACAGTGTGTCTGGAACTCTTCACTTTTAAATATGGCAGCATTATCTGATACTAGGACAGATGGGTAGCCAAGCACAGAGAATATGGTTTCTAGGAGTGTGATAGTTGATGCTGATGATGGTGCTTCTTTGAGTATTTGAACTTCAGCCCACTTGGATTTTGCATCGACACACATTAAGAAATAATGGTTGTCAAGGGGGCCTGCATAGTCAATATGTACCCTCTCCCAGTTGTCATCTGGTGGGTCCTATGGATGAATAGCGGCTTTCTGGGGATTGTGCTGGACTTGGGCACAGGATTCACAGGATTTAACAATTTGCTCAATGTCCTTGTCCAAACGTTCCCAATATACATATCGTCTTGAGAGTTGTTTCATTTTTGTAATGCCCAAGTGTGAGGCATGCAGTTCTTCCAGGATTTGGCGTTGTAGAGATTTTGGTATGACTAGGCGGTCCAATCTGAAAAGCAAACCGTTAAAGATGGTGAATGGTTCATCTCTTTGACTGGTTCTGAGGCTGGTCATCAGGGTTTGAAGGTTTTCATCTTTGGCTGTTTCTTCAATAATAGTTTCTGAAGTTATTGGGCTGGAGATTTGAAGTATAGTTTCAGCATATAATGCATTGACTTCTTCATTCATTGATGTTTCAGATGTTCTGAGCAGTTGGGGAATTGGAGCCCGAGAAAGACACTCTACGTTCTCGTTGTCTTTTCCTCTTTTACAGCGTACCGTGAAGTCCAATCCACTTAGAAAAGAGGCATAGCGTTAAAGACAGGCATGTGTCATCTGAGGTAATGCTCGATGTGGATGAAAGATACGAGACAGCGGCTCGTTATCGGTGACAAGGGTGAAGTTTTGGCATAAACATAGTTGTAGAAGTTTGTGGCTGCGTAAATGATAGCCAAGGCTTCTCTATCAAGTTGACTATAATTGCATTCAGCTTGGGTCAAAGCTCGAGAGGCATAAGCAATAGGCTTTTCATGACCTTCCACTTCATGACTCAAAACAGCTGCAATACCGGTCAGGCTGGCGTCCGTTGTGAGGATCAAGGGTTTTGCTGGATCAAAAGGTGTTAATACCCTTTCGCTACACAACTCCGACTTTAGGTTTAAGAAAGCAGCTTCAGTGGAGGCTGACCAAACGAATTTTCCATCTTTTTTGAGTAGGCGTCGTAGATGAAAAGATTTTGTGGAGAAATCAGGAATGAATTTTGCATAATATGTCACCATACCCAAGAATCGTCTTAATTCCTTTACATTTTTAGGACGTGGCATGTTGAAGACGGAGTGAATTTTCACAGGTGACATTTCAACTTTATTAAATGAGACTATATGACCAAGATAGCTGATACTTTCTTTGAAGAAGGAACACTTATTTTTATTTAAATGGAGATCGTTTTCCTTTAGTCGTTCTAAACAAGCAATCAGGTTTCTTGTACATTTTTCCATTGATGAGCCATGGCAGATAATGTCATCAAAATATGCTTCAACGTTTGATAGGCCATTGAGAATTTCTGAGAGTATTCTATTGAATTCAGATGGTGCTGTTTTGATACCAAAACTGAGACGATTCATTTGAAATGTGCCCTTGTGTGTCGTGATTGTTTTGATTTTCTGTCCTTCCGCATCCACTTTGAAGTGTAAATATGCCTTGTACAGGTCCAGTTTGCAGAAGTACTTTGAATTTCTGAGGCTGTGCAAGACTTCATCAATGCGACGAATTGGGTGATTAGCTGAGACTAATTTTGCGTTGACTCCACATTTGTAATCAACACATAAACGAACCCCTCCATCAGGTTTAGGTATTACGACGAGTGGTGATCCCCAGTCGCTTGAGGATACTGGAGTAATAATGCCTTGTGACTCAAGAGTTGCAAGTTCTTCCTCAACTCGCTGGCGCAGTGCAAAAGGGACATCGCGTTCCCTAGTAAAGATGGGTTTTACTCCTTCCCTGAGCTGAAGTTTTATTTCTAGGTTTGGCACACAACCTATGCGTTCTTCGAAAATAGTTGCGTATTGTCTGAGTATGTCTTCAAGAGGAGTGACAGCGTTGATTGTAACTATATGATCCGAAGTGAGCCGTTCTTTATCGATTTCTTTGAGATCAATTCCGAGAGTGCGAATCCATACTCGACCCAGAAGTGCATCAAATCCTGCAGGAACAATGAATAGGTCCGCATAAATTTCTCTATTTTTATATTTTACCGACAGTGAGACTTTCCCAAGGGGCTTTATTATATGAGCTGAGTAAGAGCGGAATGATACCTGTGTTGGTTGTAGTGTAGCATTGAGACCAAGAAGCTTGAGTGCTGTCTCTGATAGAAGTGAGAATTTGGCTCCTGAATCGACTTCAAATGCCTATGGCTTGCCATTGAGAAACACTTTGACGATAAATTTATCAGAACCTGGGCTGAGCTCGTATAAGTCTTCAGTGCAGTGAATGTGACCAATACCATATTCTGAGTCAGAGTTTTGATCATTCTGAGAAGACTGTGTTGCGATGGCATGTGTTTTTGAATTTCGAAGAATGGTGGTGATACAGACCTTGGACACATGACCAATTTTCTTGCAGGAAGTGCATTTAAGCGCATTGCGGTCGATTTTGCATTGATTCGCCTTATGGTTTGCACTACCACATTTGAGACAGAGTCCATCAACGCCCAAAGAACGATAGTCAACCCGTGTCCTGTGTTGGGACTGTGAGCGTTGGTGTGAACTAGGACTTGTATTTCAACTTTGGTTGGGTTGTGATTTCCTATGTGACCTGTTGACCCTTGAGACATTGTTTGTGTCACTACTGAGATTGGTGAAATTATCTGGGATTTTGGTAAACTGGTTGCTTTCAAAACGTGATGCTTCCAATGCTGTGGCTTTGTTGAGCAGCTCATCGAAATTTTTGAACGCATAGTGTTGTAAGAGCTGTTCTCAAATCCAGTTGTCTTTTACACCTCTAACAAATTGGGCACATAAAAAGGTGTCAGCAATGGAAATCACTGATTTGCATTTACATTCAACATAAAAATTACAATCTTTCGATTTCTCCTTCAGGGATGCAAAGAATTCTGAGATTGATTGTGTTGGCTGCTGAGTAACATTTAGGAAATAATGCTGAGCGACTACAGTGGAGACAGGCGGTGACAACATATTTTTGAAAAGTTTGATTAGCTCAACAAATGGAATATCTTTCATGGGTTTCTCAGGACCTAATAATGCAGCTAAGTTGTTGTAATGCGTAGAGCCAATTGATGCACACAACAATTGAGACATTGTGATAGGGGAATCCACATTTTTGATACTACAGTAATTGTCAAAACGTTCTAAATAAGAAGTAAATCTTTCCTTCTTGGCGTCATATGATTCGAATGGTGAGACTTGGGGAGCTGAACCGGATCCACTTGTCCCCAATGCGGCAGTGAAGACTGAGAGAAATTGTTCGAATTGTTGTTGATCCATTTTCCCAGCTGGAGCTGTCTTGAAAACGACACGAAAATAATGGCGGCTGAAAACGTGGCGGCTACGTGGCGGAATCTCACTGTTTTACTGTGTCACACTGGTTCTCATTGGCAGTTGCAAACGTTTTAATCCTCGTCGCCAACTTATTGTGACTGGGTGATGAAAGTGACTAGTTGGTATGATGAGACAATAATAAAACACACGTTAATTGATACATATTTGTATTGAACACAATCGACATGTTACATCGGGAAAGGCCAATACGAGACTGACTGTTGATTCACAATATTAATAACCAATCCAGTCTCTTCAAATTTTCTCACTGTGCTCAAAACCGTTTGCTATGTAGTTCGATTATGTCGACCGTAATAGGCTCGTAAAACCCTTAATGTTGATACAGCAGAATCACATACAACAATCACAGAAACGCGTTTTTCGACTGTTAAACGATCCATATTTTTTAATGGCAAACCTTCAACTAAAAAAACATGCTTTGGATGACATTTAATTCTGACAAATGTCAAATGGCAGGATTATACTTTCCTACCACAAAATGGATAACCTTGTATATATAATGCATATTCCAAACAATAAATCTACTTAAAACTTAACGACCCAAATGGCTCTCTAAATTTATACATTATTAATCAAAAACATTTAATCAAGAAACAATATCAACTTCAATTTAATTAAAATTATATTATATTAGATTAGAGCAAGTTGAGTAGGCAGAACTACGCTCATGTCAACAGTATTTTGTATATAACGTACAATATGCAGATATGCAGAATGATTTAATTCAAGAGTAGCTTTTATGACATGCACAACAATTATATTCTTGCTTTAAAAGAACTCCATTTAAACCTGCCGACATTTTGATCACATATTGTTAAAATCATTGACTGACCTAAATCTTAAATGCATTTTGGTTATCCATCTTATCTGAAAATTTGGAGAAGATTCAATCAAAAGTGTAGTATAGGTTTTTCCAATAAGAGGTGTTATTTTGATTTTAAAGGGAAATGCCACTTTTTAATATAAATGATCGGATGTTTATTTCATTATAAAGAGAAAGGTATGTTGTCAATATTGAAAAATAACATCAGGCAAATGACCACCAAGACCACGCTTCCAGGACCATATCCTTTTCATGAAATTTTCCATAACCAAATCGCAAAGTGGCTGCCCTATGTCCTGGATAGCCTCACGAATTCTATCTTTGATGTCTTGAATCGACGCTAGGCCGTTGGCGTAGAGCTTCTCTTTCACGTGGCCCCAAAGGAAGAAGTCGCAAGTTGTTAAATCACAAGATCTATTCAAAATAACACCTCTTATTGGAAAACCCTATACCTAGTTCGATGGAAAGCCCATATAGTGGAAAAATCCTAAATGATTGTTGTAATCGTAGGAAACTCAAAGAGCTATAACTTCTGTAAATTTTATTGAAATGTATAGAATATAAGTATCATTTGAAGAACTGCTTAAATCGCTAATTTCATCCAATTTATTGACACCACTGCAGTTTTACTGATGAAAATGTTAAGTTCTACTATTAATAGCAAAGTTGAACGAATTTCAACGCTTATGTTATTTGTTATTGGATGTACCTGCATGATTTTTAGGGCTTTGTGAAATTTTTTTTACAGAATCGTACTAGTTTCACGTTCCGTCTATCTGTCTGTCTGTCCGTCCATCCGTCTGTCTATCCCTATGTCACAAGAAATTTCTTTAGGAACTATAGAAGCAACAAAACTCACACTTTGAGGACAGGTCAGAAGTGGTGGTCTTTCAAAAATTTAGATCTTTCAATATTTCAAAAGTTTCCGAGGGGGTTCCCCTTCATAACGAAGTGGCTCTTAAACATTTTTTAAAGGATCCAGGAAGAGGCAAAATGTGCGTACAATATTTGTATCCCCTCCTTCCGCGATTCTACACATTTGAGGCAAAAATCTGACAAATCAAGGGCAACAAATACCTTAGAAATCAAAATTCTATCAAACCTGTTAGTAAAAGCATGATTTGTAAGTGTTACATTTGCCCCAAAAATCGAAACGGTGCCTTTAAACTTCTTGAAATTTCACAGTTATGTAGCCTGATATAAGACCATTCTGCCAATAAAATTTCGTGAAAATTAAACCAAAATCATTTGAGCTATCACCATTTCAATAGTATGGAATTATAACAACAATAATATGTGTTGGCGGTTGATACATATTTCAAATCGATCAAGGCGCTTTTATTTTCTTCGGATTTTTATGAAAATATAAGTAATAGTGCTTTATTTGAACATTTTCAACTGTCTGAGAACTAAGAAAAATGTTTTAAGCTTGACGGAATGGCACTTGTTATGTACTTATGAAAGAAACTCTAAATTTTTCAGATAAATTTAACTGATTTCTTATGGATGAATAATTCAAGCCATCGCTTGATGCCATCAGAAAACTTGTTTTCAACCCTCAGATGGTTACAAAGCACTTCTGGTAGAAGTACTCTCTTACTTACTCGACTCGTTGCACCTCTCATCTTCAGCCATTCAATAATAAATTCAATCAAGCGTTAATAGCATGTACCTTAAATGATTGAGTTGGGGTAAATAACTCCAATTTATCCAATCTTATCATTTAAAACAGTCGCCATTTTTTTATGCAATTATCGGTTGACCAGGCCAAATGTCGACACCAGGTGATATCAATCAGCGGCTGACCAACGATATGTGACCGACATCGAAAATTGAACGTGATGATACGGCCAAGGTGCTGTATGAGCAGGCAGTGTGGTCGTTGCTTTTCCTCGCTCAAGTATCCAGGCAGGACATTCAATATTACGTGATCTATTTTAACAACGACTCAGGGAAGGCTCACTAGATGGTGATGAAATGCATGTTCCGCTATTTCAAAGCAACCATCAATCTCAAACGCACATATGAACGATCGATGTATGGAAACAAACCGTTTTTACTTGGCTAATGCGACTCGGACTCTAGCTCTAATCACCTCAACCAGCGCTTAGTAACTGGCTACCTATTCACCGTCCAGAATGGCGCCGTTTCAGTGGATTTGAAGGAGCATTTTAAACGACGAAAGCTTAATATATGACTCAAAGATATTCATGATATCTGTAATTCCTCTAACACAGCGCATATTACATTTAGAACAGAAAAATTTAAACCGCTATAACTTCGTTAAACACCATTCGATCTTCTTGAAACTTTCAGAACCTATCAATCTTATTAATGGCCACTTATTTATGCAACTTAGTTGAATTTAAGAGTACATTTACGGTGTATTCAAGAAATTGTAGAATGAATGAATTATACTATTACTAACAAAGTTAAGTAAATTTCGATTTCTTATTTTTTTGATTTTGCTTTACTCCTAAAGACCTACATTTGTGATTTTTACAGATATTTCGGATTAAAAGTATCGTTTCGCGAGGGGGGTCTGAAACTTTTGTACAGTTCCCCTTCCGTTGCCCCTCTCGGTTGTGAAAAGATAATTTTAAGACTTGTTTTGAAAAGATCTGATTGAGACCTTTCCAATTCTATCCGACTACCAATGATGAAAGAAATATTTTGAAGGGTCCCCTCCCAATATGGGGAGACCCACCTTAAAACTATCTGAAAAATTTTTCTCCCTAAAATTTTCAAGAAATCATCACTTCTGACCTTTGATGGGGCTTGCCTAAACATTTGCTAATTTACGTTGTGGTTGTGGAGATTTCCTTATATAGGCAGTGATGGGGCTTGCCACATTTAGGATAAAGAGAAATATACATATATATATATATATATATATATATATATATATATATATATATATATATATATATATATATATATATATATATATATATGTGTATGCATAAATGAAGATATACATATTGTTACATGTGCAAATAATTCTGCGAGCTACTGTCGCATTTGTCTTTGCAACATCAAGATCAACAACCGAATGTACACGAAAATACAAAAATCCACCAAGCATGACCAACATCTGAAAGTGACGTCACTGCGCCATTTAAAATTGCTCGAATATTCCAGGTACAATAGTTCGCCAATGTACCAGAAATGGATTGAATGACTAGAGACCCTATATGAAGCCGAGCTGAATGAATGGAGGAATAAAGTAAAACTGTGATATTAAAACTGCGATAAGTGTGAAGCGAAAATTAAAGGCGGTATTGATTGATTGTGAAGCGATTGTAGCAACAGACAGTTGGAATTAAAAAATTGACATACAGTGAAAGTTAGATTGTGGCATAGTTAAATTAATGATTGTGCATTTTTATTAAATAAAATCTTTTAACTAAATTCAAAAGACAGCGCGTTTTCACTTTCCCGGAACATTTCAATTATTGGCCACAAACCACAACACGTGACATATATGTATATATATATATACATATATATATATATATATATATATATATATATATATATATATATATATATATATATATATATATATATTGAATCGTCAAAAAAGTATTGAGCTTTTTTGTCACTAATTGGCGTTCCTTGTCATATATCGGGCAATATTAACCAGATTGAGTCAAACTGACATGCGTTTGAAAGGTGACATTCCAGTCTATAATTTTAATACGGACAGTTTTGCACAGGGCTTTTCAATAAAAGGTGTTATTTTGATATTAAAAGAAAAATGCAATTTGTTTATATAAATGATCAAATGTTTATTTCATTATAAAGAAGAAGATATGTCATTAATAGGGAAAAATAACATCAGGCAAATAACCACCACCACCACGTTTACAGGACAGGTTTCATGAAATTTTCCATAACTAAATCGCAAAGTGGCAGCCCTATGTCCTCGATAGCCTCACGCATTCTATCTTCGAGGTCTTGAATCGACGCTGAGCTATTGGCGTAGACCTTCTCTTTCACGTGGCCCCAAAGGAAGAAGTCGCAAGGTATTAAATCACAACATTTCTCTTTTTTAGGGTTTTGTACTAAAATACAAAACGCTATTGCAATCACGACCTGTGTCCGCCTGTCCGTCCGTCCGTCCGTCTGTATGTCACAGCAGTTTTTCTCCGAAACTATCGAGGCTACAGCGATGAAACTTTGTGGGAAGGTCAGAAATGGTGACTTCTTGAAAGTTCAAGGGTGAAAAAAATTTTCAAAGGGGCTTAAGGGGGGCCTCCCCATATAGGGAGGTGACTCCTCAAAAAAAATTGTTCACCATTGGTAGTCGAGTAGGGGGTCATTGGAAAGGTCTTAGTGAGATCTTTTCAAAACAAGTCTTAAAATTTTCTTATGAGTACCAAGGGAGGCTGGGGAAGGGGAAATGTACGAACTTCTGACGTACCCCACCTCGCAATTGGACACCTTCCATCTGAAAAATCTGAGAAAAATCATGAATGTAGGCCTTAATGAGTACAACAACAACAAATACATGGGAAGTCAAAATTCACTCAAATTTGTTAGTAATAGTATGACTTATCGATTTTATGTTTTCTTGAATAACATCTAAACTTTACCCTTAAATTCAATGAATTCAAACAGTATGGCTATGGAGCCGTATGCGCTTTTTACCGACTTAGACACTACAGCTTTGCTAGGATTTGCATGAAAATTGCATGAATGATATGTATCATGAAGATGAGTAAATATAATTCAAATAAGTCGAAGAGGCAGGAGAGAGCTCCTAGCAAAAGGGCTTTGTAACCATTCTAGGATTCGAAACAATTGGCCATGAATCGATGAGTACAGTACAGAGGAGTGGCCTCTGAAAAAACATTTCATGAAAGGTAGCCGATATGAAAATCAACTGTAAGTTCTCTATGAGAGCTTTTCAAAACAGTTCTTAAACTGACAGTTTTTGCTTCAGTGGGGGCACAGGGGGGAAATACATGAAAAATGTGTTTCCTCTCTCGCGAATGGACACCCGTGATTTTTAAATGAAAAAGTTATCAAGGGAGATATTTTTGGGAATAACTATAACAAATACCTCCGAAGTCAAAATTCATTCAACTTTGTTAATAATAGTATGATACTCGAATTTCACATTTTCTCCAATAAAATCGTCTTTGACATGTTTAAGGTAAATTTCTCGAGAGAAATTTACCTATTGCGGAGAGCATCATATATATATATATATATATATATATATATATATATATATATATATATATATATATATATATATATAGGATGTAACGAAATTTGTGACCACGCTAGAGGTTGCAATTTTGCATTGATTTTCACCAAATTTTCAGGAAAGGTGTATTGGGTAATTATCTCAGTTATGTTCGTGAACTAGCTATATCGGCCGGGCAAAAACAAAATGGCGGCCATTTTAGACGAAAAATCGTGATTTCTGTTCTGACCAAAGTATAGCTCCAATTTGAATGAAATTTGGTACAAAAGTTTATTGATGTATGTGATGAATCTCACAATAAAAAATCCAAAATCGGTACGGCAGAAACAAAATGGCGGCCGCTCAAAGGTCGAAAAACGTGCAAAATTTTGTTGTTGTAGTAGTGGTCAAAGCTTTCAACAGATTTTCATGAAATTCGGTAGTTTGATAGAAATTATAAGTATCTAATGAATTGCGTAAAAAACCGAACGTCAGGTTGCAAAAAACAAAATGGCGGCCAGTTGAATGTCAAAATTTCAAAGGCTTCTAAAAGTCGCAATTTTGATCCGGCATATATGAAACTTGATTTCGAGATAGATATTACTTAGACCTACAGCTTTTGATATTTTGGTGATCATGCATGAGCAAATTTCAAAATGGCGGCCGTTTAAATATGCGGTTTTTTTTCATGTTTTTGTGGCCCTCTAGCGGTCACATTTTCCAACGGATTTTGATAAAACTTGAGATTATGGATCTCTGTACTATGTTCTTGTATTTTGCAGGAAATTATTAAAATTGAATGAAAAATATAAAAGTCGAAAATTTAAAGCATAATATTTTTAGCTGCCCTTTGCTTTTAAAAATTGAATTATTTTGCCCTGTCTAGAGTGAAGCTCCTATTTGAACGCGATAGTACATTGGTTGATGAGGTCCTAGCATACAAAGATTTAAAACAATCCAAAATCAAATGCATGCATTCAAAATGGCGGCCCCAAAGGTCTGAAGGCAAGCGCAATTCGCTATTTTAGTGCCAACTGAAATAATGAATATTTTTCATGGAAACGTTTTAAATGACTTTACTTGAAAGAATTTTTAAGCCAGATCATTTTTAAGATATTGTAAAATATTTTTAACAATACCCTAAAAAATTATAAAATCGCGACTTGTCTGTCTGTTCTGTTTTCTCGCAAACCACATGAGCTAGAATGAGGAAATTTTCTACGTAGGTCAAAAGTGGTGCCTCTTGAAATTTGCAGTGCAAGAAAATATTTTAAGGTATTTAAGGGGGGTCTTCCCGTACAGGCGGGTCTCGCCATACAGGTGGGTGGCATACAATGTTTTTAATTTCTGTAGCCCTCTAGCAGCCAAGGTTCTCAACAGATTGGACTGAAACTTGAAATTATAAGTTATTAAGGCAAGTTAATTTAATTTAATTATGCAAATCGAATGACAAATAAAAAGTCGAAAATTTACAGCTTAATATTTTTAGCAGCCGATTTCAATTAAAATCAAAATGACGGCCCTCACAGTTCAGAAAAAAATTGAAATTGTATATATTAATGGCAACGCAAGTGCTGATTAAACTTTTATGGAAATCTTTTGAAATTAACTATTCGAGCTATTTAAGCCTTTGTGTGGTTACCACTGTGAACTGTGTAAACAGCAAATGCGAGAAGGGCGAAACCGGTATTTGTATGTTTACAACAATTTATTATCCGCCTATTTTCAATATGTAATCCATACGTGTGCAACTCAATTTAATTAGCAAAATATTTGCGCCCCCCATAAAAGGTCTTCAAAAACGAACGTGGCCAGATTTTTTTTATGTTGATAAATACCCATGTGGTACAACGAAAATTGCAGAAAAAATTTAGTAGCAGGCAAGCCAAATTCTTTTTCGAAATTTACCTTTCCGGCTGGTGCTGCAAACGGGGATTTCTTGATTTTATTTGTTGCTGGTTACTGCGTTTTGTAAGTTGAGTACAAAACCCTTCTGACCTGAGCATAGGTCTGTCTACCCAACTTGTTTTTTGTTTTTTGTGGTAGGGAGGTGAATGCCATTTATGCACAGAGTGTAGGACTCCCATGCGCGACTGGACTACCCACTAAAAACCTCCCCTGTCAACCTGAGAACCCAGCCTTGAACCATTTGACACATTACTTCGGGCCAGGTCTCGTTTTGTTACGCCGTGAGGCGCCTTCAAGCTGGGGAGTCCCTTTCCTTGCAGGAGGGGAGAGAGGAAGAGGAAGTGCCAGAAAAGCGATCCCCCAGCGCCCCCGGCTGCTGTGAGTCCCTTTTATATTTTAAGGACTGCCCGAGCATAATGTGCCACCTGGCTCCATTTGTCAACCGATTCGAGCATCACCGCAACTATATTATCCGGGGTTCCCTTCGCAGTCTGACCCATTTTGTACACGGAAAAAATGTGTGACAGGCATTGTCCTCCTCTCCTGGGCAAAACCGACAGTTGGTGGACTGAAAACACCCATGTCCGCTCAAAAGCTGGGTCAGGTAGAAGTTAGTCTCACCATGCCTTCGATTTAGCCACGGTCTCACAATCCGGGATGAGGCGTGCAGTCCACCTTCCCTTCGTGCAATTGACCCAAGACTGCTGCCAATCGTTGAGTGAGCGCTGTCTCTCTTCGCGGACAACCATCTACCTCGCATTCTCGTTCGATCTCTTATTGGAAAACCCTATATTTCGTCATTCGTGTAAAAATTGTTTTCATTTAAAAATGAGTGAAATTTCTGAAAAAGTCGTTATATTTTACAATATTGCCACAATCAAGGTGAAAATGCATCACAGACTCGTGAAGAAATTTATGGTATCTACGGTCAAGTTACCCCACAGCAAAGAGAGGGAAGTGTTTATCATGAGGTACTAGAACCTGGCCAAACATTCAATTTGGTTCTGTATTGTCCCTAATCAACCAGATTGCAAGAAGCGATTCAAAAAAAACCGGCCAATATAGTCCAATAGAAAGTTGTCTTCCTGATACAATGCCAAACCACAAACATTTTGATGACCCGGCAAAAATTGACAGTGCTTGGCTGGGAAGTCTTGATGCATTCACTGTTTAGTCCAAACCTTGCACCATCAGACTACCATTTGTTTCGGTCTCTGCAAAACTTCCTTAATGAAAAGAAATTCACTTCAAAAAGGGACTGTTAAAATCACTTCGTCGATAAGCCACAGAAGTTATACACAGATGGAATAATGGCTCTACCCAAAAAATGGCAAATGGCATGGATAATAATGGATAATATGTACTTAAATAAAATGCATTACAAATTAAAAAAAATATCCAATCGAAAAATGACTAAAAAGGCTCAATACTTTTTAGATTTCCCAATATATATAACCCCAACAACACGACTCTGCTGCAAATTATATGCAATGAAATATTTTGATTCAATTGAGGTATGAGAATGCCTAACTTTGGCATTCTTTATTAGGAATTAGGCATGACTAACTTAGGGAAAATATATAGACTCCTTATCACATCCGAACTGAAAAGCATTCAAATCGATGAATTCTCATCTTCTACGAATTATTTTAATTTACCTTCTTCTTCTTACCACTACAGCCCTTCTCGGGCGTTCGCTTCCTGCAAATAGTGCCTCTAACTTTCTAGGCCTTCAGTTCCCCCAGCAAATACCGTTTTGAGTATCCGTTGTTAACCCATACGATTCATGTGTCCAGCCCATTGCAGCTTACGCAGTCTTAAAATCGTTGAGACCTCCGGTCCGTTGACTCATGGTTGTATCAAATTCACCATTGGTATCCGTCTAGCTTTGCTCCAATTATTCGCCTCAGGATCCGTCGCTTAAACACTTGCAATATATTTTTGGATGCTTGGGTTAGGGTCCATCTTTCACAACGAAAGCATAACACAGATCTTATCACAGTTTTCCATACTTGGAGCTTTGTTTTCCTGTGTATGCAGCTGGTTTCCAAGATCGTCAAAACTGAAAAAAATATTTTATTTGCGAGTGTATTCTTCGGCGTATTCCGTCTCTTTCATTACCGGTTCTTGTTATCTAAGTGCCTAAGTACACAAATTCTCTTACATTACATTCGCCAAGTGTAGTATTTTGTGCATTTAAGGTATTTTTCCTCGACTGCGTCATGAGCTGTTTTATTTTCATTGATTTGTATACCTACTAGTTTTGCTTCTCTGCTGGATTCAAGAAGAGTTCTTTGGCAGTTGTTAATGACCGTGACAAAATGTTGATGTTGTCTGCATAGGCTACTACTTGGCTCGACTTGTATAGTAATGTACTTCGTGTATCGAAAAGTAACTTCCTTATGACGTACTCTTGAGGCAAATTGAATGCCAGCGCATCTCCCTGCTTACGTCCGATATTTGTGTCAAAGGCATTCGTGAATTGGTTATTGATGGACTTGGAAGGTTGTCGACTTCATTGCCATTTTGGTAAGACGGACGAATTTGGTTGGGATGCCAAAGCAAAGCATTGCTTGATGCAACGAAAACGAAAATTCTAAGATTTTTGAAATATTTTGTACGCCATATAAATTAGTGATAAGAGATTATTTAATAAGTCCCTAAGATAAGTAGAAAACAAGTTGGGTAAACAGACCTACGCTCATGTCAGAAGGGTTTTGTATTCAATTTACAAAATGCAGTCACCAGATCGAATAATATCAAGAAACATGTCAAAGATGATTTTATTAGAGAAAATATGAAATTCGAAGATCATACTATTATTAACAAAGCTGAACGAATTTTGACTTCTGAGGTTTTTATTATTGTTATACTCATAAATCTCTCCCTTGATAATTATTTCAGATGTCCATTCGCGAGGGAGGAAACACATTTTTCATGTATTTCCCCCCTGTGCCCCCACTGAAGCAAAAACTGACAGTTTAAGAACTGTTTTGAAAAGCTCCCATGAAAACTATCGGCTACGTTTGATGAATTTTTTTTCAGGGGCCACTCGCCTCTACTGTTATCATCGATTAATGGCCATTTTTTTCAAATCCTAGAGTTATTACAAAGCCCTTTTGGTAGGAGCTCTCTCTCGCCTTCTTGACTTGTTTCACTTATGAGCATTAATTGTGGGTACTCATCTTCAGTCATTCATTAAATTGAATCAAGCGTTCAAAGCATGCACCTTAAACGTTGAAGTTGGGAAAAAAAAACTCAAAATTATTCAATCTTCGCATTTAGAACAGTCACTATTTTGTTTTACGATTACTGATGCCACTAGCTGAACTGATTCTCAAAGATATGCATGACACCTATCATTCCTGAAATTTTCATGCAAATCCTAGCAAAACTGTAGTGTCTGAGTCGGTAAAAAGCGCATGTTGTTCCATAGCCATATGTTGCCATAGTAATAAATGCAGCGCATATTGTTCCATAGTAATACAGGAAAATTCAAACCGCTGTAACTTCGCTAAATATGATTCAATCTTTATGAAGCTTTCAGGATAGATCAATCTTATTAATAGTCATCAGAGTACTGAATTTCATTGAATTTAAGGGTACCGTTAAGATTTTATTCAAGAAAACATAAAATCGATAAATCATACTATTGCTAACAAAGTTGAGTGAATTACGACTTCTTACGTATTTGTTGTTGTTGTACTCATCAAGGCCTACATTCGTGATTTTTTTTCAGATTTTTCGGATCACAGGTGTCCAATCGCGAGGGGGGGGGGGACACAAATTTTTCAGGTATTTCCCCTCCCTGTGCGCCCCTCGAAGCAAATTTTGCCGAACTAAGACTTGTTTTGAAAAGTCCTCATCAAGACCTTTCATTTGATACCCATATCGGCTACCTTCAATCAAATTTTTTTTTCAGAGGGTCACTCCCCTATATGGGGAGACCCCGCTTAAATACCTTATAAAATTTTTTTGTAATTGAACTTTGAAGAGAACACCACTTAACACCTACATACAAAATTTGATGTTTCTAGTTCAAGTAGTTTCCGAGAAAAACTGCTGTGACATACGGACGGACGGACGGACAGACAGACGGACAGACAGGACGCAATTTTAGTAGGGTTTTGTAAAATTATTTTACAAAACCCTAAAAACATAAAATTTGACGCAAATCGGTTTTATTATTTAACATTGTTACCTTCGAGGAACTTTTCGATACCGCTTTCATAGTACGATTTCTCCTTTTCGTCAAAAAAGGCCTCAGTTTCAGCGATTACTTCATCATTGGACTTAAGTTTCTTTCCAGCAAGCATTCTCTTGAGATCTGAAAACAAGAAAAAGTCGCTGTGGGCTAAATCTAGAGAATACGGTGAGTGGATAAGCAATTCAAAGCCCAATTCATTCAATTTTGCCATCGTTTTCATCGATTTGTGACACGGCGCATTGTCTTGGTGAAACAACACTTTTTTCTTTTGCAAATGCGGCGGTTTTTTGCGATTCCAGCCTTCAATCATTCCAAAAGTGCACAGTTAAAGTCGTTGTTGATGTTGGTTTCTTTTTGGAGATAGTCGATGAATATTACTCCGTCCGCATCCCAAAATACAGACGCCATCACCTAACTGGCCGACTATTATGTCTTTGCTCGCTTTGGATTTGGCTCGTCGACTGCTGCCCACTCAGCTAAAGTGAAGCCATGTTTCATACATTGTCACAAATGAACGATAAAATTCGATTTTATTGCAGTTTAAAGTGCCAAGCACTCATCTGAAGTATCAATGCGTAGTTGTTTTTGGTCGAATGTGAGCTCACGCGGCACCCATTTTGCACACAGCTTTCTCATGTACAAATACTCGTGAATGATATGATGTACACTTCAGATGATATCTTCACCATGTCTGCTATCTAGATCAACTTCACTTTACGTTCATTCAAAATTATTTTGTTAACTTTTTTTATGTTCTCGTCGCTGACAGCCTCTTTTGGGCGACCACTGTGTTCGCCGTCTTCGGTGCTCGTTTCACCACGTTTAAACTAAGCATACCAATCAATGATGGTTGATTTTCCTGGTACAGACCCCGGAAACTCTCCATCAAGCCAAGATTTTGCTTCAACTGTATTTTTTCCCTTCAAAAAGCAATATTATATCAGCACACGAAATTCTTTTTTTTCATTTATTATTTTTTTTTTTTCAAATAACAAACGTAGCTACACTGACAACGCAATATCTCACAAACTAATAGTCGGACTGCTGTCATATTTTGACACTTATCGCTTGAAGGTTGGTACTAACTAAAAATCATATGGACTTAATACTAACACCGCCATCTGTGTATTAGACCAGGGATTTTTCAATTCGCCTGTTATATAGGAATTGTGATGAAAATTTCAGAAATGATTTGTATCATTGAATGTTATCTTCACTACTCAAATAATGAGGCCAACATACTGAAGATAAAATGGCGATGAACTTTAATACATAACAATCAAGTTTTTGTTTTTCTATCTTAATTTTTATAAATTTGTTATGAGCCAAGCTTTGATACTTAAAAGATGTTTAATTTGCTAACTGCACCAATTGCAAAAATCCTAATTCCTCGTTTTTGGCGCGTTTTAGAGTCAGTTTTTTCCCAAAAGCTTTTTTATTCACACGAAAGTTTACAGAAAAATACCAATCAACAAATTTGAAACCGATGAGAATGAGTTTGATATTCGCATAAGTTTAAGAAACAGCTATCTATTTCCTTAATCTTACCTTACCTTATCTTAAAAAGTATAAATAGCAAGAGTATAATAAAGGTCACAAAAAATGCAGCACAAAATATGAATTCGCATCGACATGTGTATGTATGAATTGTTTTTTAACTGTTGAACCCAATTTGGTATTCTGAATGTTACCACATCAAAAACAAGCTCATCAGTAAACATAATTTTAAATTGCAAATTTTCTTTTTAGTCATTTGAATGCGGAATTCCTAGAACGCCACAAAACACACTCCAGAAACGAATCATTGGGGGCAGACCAGCAAGATTTGGCGAATACCCATGGCAAGCTCATATTCGAATAGCCGAATACCAGTGTGGTGGCGTTTTGGTGTCGCGTAGTTTCGTTGCAACTGCTGCTCATTGTATCCAACAAGCTAAGATTCACGACATCATTGTGTATTTGGGCGAGCTGGATACACAAAACACTGGAACAATTTTCGAACCCGTACCTGCCGAGAAGCATCGCGTCCTACAGAAAATCATTCATCCCAGATTTCAGTTTCGTATGACCCAGCCGGATCGATATGACCTAGCTCTGCTGAAATTAGCTCGTCCTGCGGGCTATATGTAGGTATCTTTGTATATTTTGTTTGTTGCTGTACACTTTAAGGATAGCATGAATGTAATTTCACGAGAATTCATGCATGATGAGTAGCAGCGCCAGAACGACCACATACATATGTAGCTAAATGCATGACAGTGAAATTTCAAATTTCCATTAAATTGTTCAGAACATAAATATTTTTTAAGCACGTCACACAACAGTTATATAATTTAAGACTTGTACACGACGCTGATGACCTTCTCTTTACATGATTCACCTGAACCGCAACACTACAGGAGCCACATTCTTCCTATATGTTTGCCGATGCAACCGATAGAGCTGGTGGGACGGAAAGGCATTATTGCAGGCTGGGGTAAGATGGAAGCTAGTATGGGCCATTCGGGAACCAACATTCTGCAGACTGCATCAGTACCAATTATAAGTGTGTCGTACAGATTCTATAAATTCTCCGTCATTCAGAGTTGATGTAACCCTTTCTTTGTGGTATTTATTTCAGGTGCGAGTGATTGCATCAAATGGCACGAAAGCAAATTGATCAACGTGGAATTATTCAATGAAATGTTTTGCGCCGGACATTCAGATGGCCACCAGGATGCTTGTTTAGGTAATCAATTTATTCTACGGTTTATCTTCAGTTGTTTGTTATTTTCCATTTATTGAATTCTTGCGGTTGCATCATCATTTTAACCAGTAGACTAGAATTTGATTATGAATTCCGTTAAGCTCGTTAATATTTATTTATGAACATTTCGAAGGTTTTATGCAATTGAATTGCTAATTTGTACTAAGAGGATTTCTGTGAGGAATGATGCATGACGGGCGTTGTAAAGGTTAATAAATGTCAACAGTGTTGTGTCTTAAGATTATAATCATTCGCTAAATTGAATGAGTAATTTCCAATAAATACAGTCATGTCAGTAATTATTTGCTCTCAACATTTTCCAAACGCTGATAACCTTAGTTAGAATCGAACTTCTTGCGCGGTTTTTACTTGCATATAAATGCGTTTAAAAACTTTACTTTAGCGTATGTTTAACCAACTTCCAAAAAAAAGAAAGTTATCAGTTTATCCCGTATATTTATTTATTTTTTAGTGTTTTGTACTAAAATACAAAACCCTATTGCAATCACAACCTGTGTCCGTCTGTCCGTCCGTCCATCTGTATGTCACAGCACTTTTTCCTCCGAAACTATCGAAGCTACAGCAATGAAACTTTGTGGAAAGGTCAGAAGTGGTGACTTCTTGAAAGTTCAAGGGTGGAAAAATTTTTCAAGGGGGTTTAAGGGGGGTCTCTCCATATAGGAAGGTGACCCTTTAAAATGTTTTTACACCATTGGTAATCGAGGAGGGTGTCGTTGGAAAGGTCTCAATTAGATCTTTTCAAAACAAGTCTTAACATTAAAATTGCCGTATCAGTATCTTGGAGTTCAGGGGAAGGGAAATGTACTTTGCGCGTACCCCCCCCCCCCCCCCCCCTCTTAACGATTAGACACCTTTCATCCGAAAAATCTGAAAAAAAATCATTAATGTAGGAATGTATGTATTTTATGTTTTCTTGAATAAATCTTAAGGGTACCCTTAAATTCAACAAAATCTAGTACACAGATGACTATTAATAAGATTGATATGTCCTGAAACTTTCATAAAGGTCAAATGGTATTTAACGAAGTTATAGCGATTTGAATTTTCCTGCATTACTATGGAAGCATATGGCTATGGAGCAATATAATTACGTGGTCCGAGTTTACGACGGGGTTTTTAAAAAGGGACAGTATTTATTGAATACAACACTTGGTCAAGTTAACAAAATGAACTTTATTTATTTCCTTATCTAGCAGCTAATTTTCTCGACAGTACAAACGCAACTGACTACATTTGAATTACATTTCATAAAAGTGGAAAATGATACCTTTGGGTTGAATAATGCATAAGCAAAATTATGTTGCGCGTGTGCTGACTTAGCTTCTAGCATTTTCACAATTTTTTAAAAATGATCTCACGTCTTTCTAGACGGTGTCATCTTCTTTAGAATTTTTTGCTGCGTTCTCGTTTTGCTTATACATAACTTCTCCCCCCTTTAGATCAGGATTCTCCTGAATCCTATTTTCTACATTTACTTTAAATTTTTGTCCTTTTTTCCAAAATAAAATGTGAGAATGAGAATACAAAGTATTAGAAAAATAATAATAGAAATATTTATGCCGTATGATACATTTTTATGGACTTGAAGTTCTTCGATTTTTTCAATATTTTTTACATTGCTTACAGCAATTTCTTCTAGTTTAAGTTTATCTTCAAAATTTGACAATACTTTATTTACAGGGTAGTAAAATCGATCCTCAAATTTTTCATAGGAGTTCGTGTAATAATTTTCCAACATATTTAGAGTCCAGTTGTTAAAATGAATAAATACATTTCCTGATAATGTTAGATTTCGATCATCGCAATTTTGATTGACATTTACATTTTTAGCATTTTTTAGTACAATAGTTTCATTATCTATTTCCAGAATTTCAGTTTTTGTGTTTTTTATCATTTTACAATTATCTCTATAAATACAATGTACACTTTGACTGAGTTGACTTAAAGTTTTCAAAATTTCGAATTTATATACAGTAGAGTTTATGGAAAATACAATTTCTTTTTGAGCATCAATTTCTTTAAACTGTGAGTTCGGTATTGGAAGGATAATTTTAAGCTGAACTTTCACAAATTCTCTTGGAATTTTGATGGCAAAAATTAAAAGGTCTTTTTCTGATTTTGCAATGCCAGTTCTAATATATTGCAATTTGTTCAAATCAATTTCGTATTTTTTCAATTCATGACCAGTAAGTATATTAGGATGTAACAATCCATATCTGGCAGAAACTATGTTGTCCTGAATATGTTCTATTTTGCTTTTTAATAGTTGTACTTTAAGAAATTGATCAAAATACTGATTATTTATCAATATGCTGCTGGAAATATTATTTAATTTATGCGAAATTGTGTCTCGGTCCTTTCTGATGATATTCCTGAGTTTTGCTAATGTCTCGTTGCAATTTGTGTTGATGTCTACTTGTTGGTTTATAGTTGTGATTATATTTCTGTTGTTTGCGTCAATAGTGTTAAGGTGATTATCAATGTCATTTCTGTCCTGGTCGTCCATCGTTCCAAACAGCCACTTATGTGTAGTCCCAATTAAGTTAATTAAACCCCTTTTTGGTCTAGTTCCTGTTGGTATAAAAGTTTTAACCATATTTTCAAAATGTTCTAGCTCCCTAAATATGACGTCCTTATGATGCGTGTCCAAAATAGCTGCATTGGTTTTGAATTCATTGATTATGTTCAGAATTTCATGCGTATTTATTAGGTGAAGTATCATACTTGTCTTATTTATTTATTTATTAGCCGCAAGGCACTGGTACAAGAAATAAAAATATACAAATTTTGTACGCTAACTCACAATAATTACTTAAAAAATACAAATTAAAATTAATTAGATTGATACAATAAAAATATGGTGTCAGGGTTGGATACATGATGGGATTAAGATGCTAGGGCATTTGATAGCAGAGCTTTGAAATGGGTTCTGGACATGTCTGGGGAGTAATGCGCACCGTGTGAATTAAACGTTTTGCAACATCTATTGATAGGCTCATTATCGGCATAGATTGTGTGGTGCCGCTCTTCCACCAACAGACGAGAGTGCCTAGTGACTCGCAAGGGCTCATGTACTTTTATTTTATTACTTAAAAATGGAACATTTATCGAGCCTCTGAGGACATCAACCGCGAAACAGCAGGTTATCGTTATTCTCCGGGAAGCAAGTGATGGCATATTCAAAATTTGCAGCCTGTGCTCGCATATTCAAGCATTGGGCGAACTAACGCGACGTGCAACGTCTTAGATACCCAAATATTTTGAAACTCTTTGGATCGACGTTTGATGAAACCGAGTAGCTTATTGGCCCTAGAGATAACTTCATCGTAATGCAAGTTGAATCGAAGTTTATTGTCCAACATAACACCGAGGTCTACGACGCTATTCACTCTGTTAAGTTTGTGGTAGTTGAGATGATAATCGCAAGCAAGAAAGGAGTTTTTACGGGAAAAACTTATTACCACACATTTTTCAAAATTCAGAGAAAGTTGGTTTTTTTCTGACCATTCTAAAAGAGAGTTTACCTTGTTTTGGAGGAATGCCGTGTCCTTAGGAGACGTTACTACATTGAATAGCTTAAGATCGTCGGCATAAAATAGATGGGGAATATCAGACAGCATAACAGAGAGATCAGAAATAAAGATGTTAAAAAGTAGGGGACCAAGATGGCTGCCTTGAGGTACACCAGAGCAAACATTTATTTCTTTGGACACAAACCCTTGAAATTTGACGAATTGGGCCCTATTTTTGAGATATGAGTCGAACCAGTCTAGCAAAGGACCACGGATTCCGAAGATTTTTAATTTGTTTGCTAAAATTTCGTGGTTAACATGATCAAACGCTTTGCTGAAGTCAGTGTGAATTGCATCAATTTAGTTACCTTTTTCCATTTCACAGAGGATACTAGAAACCATTAATGTAAGATTTGTAACTGTTGAGCGATTTTTTCGGAAACCATGCTGTTGATCGTTTAGCAAAGGCTCAATGATGGGCGATATTTTTGAACAGACTATTTTTTCAAAAAGTTTAGGAATTGCTGATAGTATTGCAATGCCTCTGTAGTTTTCAACTGATACCTTATCTTTACTTTTATAAATTGGAATCAAATGGGATGTCTTCCATATCGTTGGGAAAATTCCAGAAGAGAGGGATTTATTGAAAATAATATGCAGAGGAAGAATCAATTGCTCTTTACAGTGAAACAAGAAGCGAAGAGGGAGTAAATCAGGACCAAGCCCTTTATTGATGTCAAGTGCCTCTATTGCGTTGGATATATCATTTTCAGAAATGCAGAGTTCCTCGATGGGAGACGCTGAGTTTTCGACTGAAGAAGGTATGTAGGATGAGGAGTTGGTTGGACAGTACACGGATTGAAAATGACTTGCAAAAATTCGCAGATGTCTACGGGTTTGCACGAGCTCAAGTCTTGATACACCATAGAATTTGGAAAACCTTGGGACTTACGTTTAATGTTTACAAAATCAAAAAACTTTTTTGGGTTATGGATAATGTTTTCACCAATTATGTTAACGTAAGAATCATATGCTTCCCGAGATTTGAGTTGCAATTCTTTAACCAGCGCATCATATTTATTTTTCATTTCTTGGCTAGCGTTGGATCTTTTTTGAATTAATTTGTGGAGCTTATTCCTTTGGTTTCTTAAATACCTAAGGTCGCCATCAAGCCAAGGCTCAGAGAGCTTATTTTCCTTTTTAATTTTGGGCACGTACCTCTCAACGGCGTACATGAATATATTGTAGAAACAATCTACTGCGTCGTTTGTACCTAACGTTGAAAGCGTACCAGTCCAATCAATAGTATGAAGATGGTTGTTAATGCTATCATAGTCAGCATTATGGAAGTCAAAAACGATAGAATTATTGTAAGAAAGATGGTATTCACTATCCGTAGTGGCTAATTCAAGAGAAATTGCGGAATGGTGGCGGGTGTTAGAAAACAAATGCTCCGCATCGCTAGTTGGAATCACCACAACTTCGTCATACGCATTTGTAAAAATGAGATCTAACCAATTACCATGAAGGTTGGGGGTCGAAGCAACTTGCTGCAAATCATTGCCATACATGGTGCTAATAATGTTGAAGTCTATACTGTCTAGAAAATTGACTGGGAGGAGTCCATTATCAGATTCATTGACAGTGAATGTCAAATTCGGTCGATTAAAATCCCCAGTAATGATTATTATGTCTTCTTCATTGATGGAGGCAACTAGTGACGATATTATGTCACACGCATTATTGTAAACTTCTTCATTGGATCTTGGAGGGATATAAAAAGCCCCTATATACAAGTTTACATTCGCAATTTTGATACGAACAATTTTATGCTGGTAGGAATTGTTAGAGACAGTACTGACGGGCTCACTGAAAAACGAATTTTGCACTGCAATCAAGACTCCTCCTCCGCGCAATTGCCCAGTGCTGTGAGAATCCCTGTCGTCTCTAAAAATTGACCAGTTTCCATCCAGAATCTCTTCATTGACAAAAAACTCATTCAACCACGTTTCAGTTAAGGTAAGAACGTTGAAATGGCATGATTTGGCGTCCAGATAAAGTTTGTTAATTTTCTTTCTCATACCACCGCAATTATGGTAAAAGAGGTTGAGGAATTTAGAAGTGAGTGCGTTATTGGGGACGAAAAAATTTACGATGTTGCTCTCTAGATCGTTGAAGTGCTGATATATAATTGGAGCTCACATGCGACGCGTAAGTTTCCAGATCTTTATTAGTTTGTGCTGATGTTATTCCTAACTCTTCGTGGTATTTGATATAAATCCTACGGAGGGCCCCAATATCTATAGGAAGGCCTTCCCGCTGGATCATAACCATAATGTTTGTCTTTGTTTTGCCATCAATGCACGTTGTGTCCAGAGCCTTGTACATGTATGCCAGATAAAGCCTAACATTTTCAAAAATTTTATGATCTCTAAGTCGGGATAAGAGATATTTGCCTTCCATATCATTGCTGGCATTGATTGTGGCTTTCACCACTGGAGGTATGAGCGGGTTCAAAAATGAATTCGTCTCAGGAGATGGTAAGGTGGAGACTTGTACACCACCATGTACAAAATTAGAGTATTTATCCACGGATCACCTGTTTTCAGCGGCTGAAGTTGAGGTTAAAGAATTTTCGCACTGAACAATGGAGCTGTTTTGTTGCGAATTTCTAATAGTGCTATCACTTGGTGTTTCGGAAGTTGAGTGATGCTCTAAGAGATCATCCGTTGGGAGATTAGGAGGGGAGCCATGACTTATTTGATTGGAATCTGGATTAGGATTAACATTAACATTATTTTGATTTAATGTATTATTAATATTAATATTTTTGGTATTTAGTCTACGTGTTATTTTTTTTACCGAAAATTTATTACTTAAATAAATACTTGGGTGCTCTGAATTTGTTGATCTTTTTGCCGCTTGCCATTTGCTAAACACCATACCATTCCAGACATACTTTTCATTCTTGGCTCTTAGGTTTGTAAAAAGCCATGCATACCTGCTTGGTATAAAAACTTTGAAAGCGCGTCGATGTTTATTCCGATGCGGTAACTCCTCCACTTTGCAGCTTTGTATTTTGAGATCTCGTTCGAATAACTGCTGCAATCCGATGGCATCGAGTTTAGTTGATGCTTTTCTAAGATAGAAAATCTCCCAGGATGCTTGGTTGGTAAACTCCAATTTCCTGATTCTGTTTCTCCAGTCATCCTCAGACCAAAATGTGCCCAGTTTAAAAATTTGAGATTGAACGACTGGAACTTGAATCGAGGGTGTTCGTGTAGCGGCATCGACATTTAATTCCAATGTATGACCATGAGCTTCGTGTGTATTAGAACTGATAGGATATATAGCAGTTTTTTGAGCAACTGTAAAGCTTTGTACCTTTTCTTCCAAAGTGGCAAATTGTTTTTGCAGTCCTTCGATTTTTGTTAATACTTGAGAAAGGTGTGTATCGTTTTGCTGATGTGGTATTTTATTCGATATATTGGCCAGCAACTCCTTCATCCTGTCTTTGTTCAAAACTTCAGTACTCGGCGGATGTAAATTCAAAATCAGGTTTTTCATCGCAATAAGACGTTGGTCGACTGATTCTAGAGCTCTAATTATATTATTATTGCTGCTTGAGAGCTTCGTAGCAAGTTCATCAAAGCAGGTTGCCATTTCCTCGAAGCTTTCATCGTTTGCTCGGGATTTCGAACTCTGGCGGGCAATTAGTTGGTCCTTTTCATTCATGAGGACATCTATGTGATCAGTTATTTGATCATAGAAAGTTCTGAATTTGTCCTCAACGTTTTGGCAGTCTGAACAAATAAAATGTGCCTCCAAATAGGGATGAAACCAATCCCTTGGCGCATCCATACAAGCACCATGTAGTTTTCTCCTGCAGAAACTTTTGCATATCACATATTTAAACGTATGATCGAATGCTACACAATTAGCAAGATCACATTTACAGTTCATTGTTTAATATATATATATATATATATATATATATATATATATATATATATATATATATATATATATATATATATATATATATATATATATATATATATATATATATATATATATATATATATATATATATATATATATATATATATATATATATATGCTATCCAATGTCAAGGTCGTGTGATTACTATGTATGGCACACAATACTAGAACAAACACTTAATTCACACAAATTGCAGACACAGCACAAAATAGTTAAATCAATTAGTAGTCGCGAAATTATTAAGCGTTCGAATATGCTTACAATATATCGATAGCAGAAATTGGCTCACTGGTGAAAGTCGATTTTTAATTTATGGCGCAATTGGGTCACCTTAATGTAACTTTACGTAATTCTTGACAACGCGGAGAAAATATAAAACATTAATAAGAAGTTATTTTTTTTTATAATATAAACTAATTTAACACGTTACACTCTTTGGATTTTAATGTGCCACTAATTGATTTAATGTATCTCTAATTGATTCCATGAATTTCGCGAAGCAAATCTAAAACACGTCCACGCACTTCGACGGTTTCACGAAATTAGTGACTATTTCAACTTTATTCAGCTGTATTTCTGCATATCCTGTCTGCTCATGTATATTATATACGCGTAAAGATCCCACTATCGGCAAGGGTATGGAAAATATCATCAAAAGTATCGTAAGAAGCTGTAATTAAGGAAATTATGATCGATTTATTGCGTATAGAAAACAAAAAGAAAAAAAAATTGTTATTGAATTTTGCCGTGAATTATATCCAAAATCATTTTTTCTCTAAAATTCGGTATTTGTTCTTGTGAGTATGTTAATTTAGAATTTCTTGATAAGTATTCTGCAGCTGCACAGACAAATACACCGCAATCATTACCGTTGTTCTGTTGACGTGCATCTGCAACATTTTCCTTAATAAACTCAGTTGTATCTAGTGATTCTTCTAGTTTATCTGCAGATTCTTCTTTTATATAACCTTCAAGGACATTTAAAATTTCAAAATTCGTGTTTCCCATCGAATCGTAGTATTTTATGAACTTATCTTTAAAGTTTATAACAGATAAACATCAGTGTGAATTATTTATATGCACTGGGATTAGAATGAGGTCATAAGAAAAAATATTTACTTTTCGTGTCGAATTTCGGACTGCTTTATAACCCTGTTTTAAGAGTACTGATGCAAAAAAGGTATTCATTGCGTAAACTTTAGGCCAAAGATCGACTTTGTGATGAGTGCTTCTCTCCATAATAAGATTAAAATAAAAATTTATTATATTATCGTTAAGCCAATGATTTTTTGTTAATGTTTTAATGTCTTTCCTGATTATATTTAGGTTGAATTTAGATATAAGGACTTCATTTTCCTCTTCACCGTTTATTGCTCTGTTGATTATTTCTCTTTGTATGTCTGTGATGACATCGGGCTTTTCTTCTTCAAGATCAACATATTTCGGTTTTCTTTTAATATTAACGGGATAGACATTATCTAACTTAGCTTTCCGATATTTGGGTAAGTGTTTTAATCTTGCTGCCTTGTAGTTTCTGATGAATCTTGACGTGCGAGTTTCGTCATATTTTTTCCTGGTTTTATTTCTTTTATTAATGCTCTTTTCTTTAACTTCTTTTAAATTTTTCCTGATCTTTTCAAATTCAATTTTATGGTTGATTACTTCGTACGGGGTGCATTTAATTGTGGAGTGATACCGATTATTATAATTTCGTACGGCTTGTTGTAGTATTCTTCTAACCGATATTTTCGTTTTTAACAATGTTAGTGCTTTAAACTTTTCGATAATAGTACTGTGCAGCCTTTCGATATCTGCTACACCTGTGTGACTGTGAGCTTTGGTAAGATGTTATTCGACATCTTCCTGCCCCAAGAACTTTTTCATTGGCACACTATCAAATTCATTACCTGAAACAATTTTTTTGGGTTTTCCGAACTTAGTAAAGTGATCCTCCAGTTTTTCGATAATTGTTAGATGATTTTTATCGGGCAGATAGTATACTGCAGCAAATTTAGAAAATTTATCAATTGTAGTCATGGAAGTATGCTTCATTATTGTAAAGATATCAATTTGTATTATTTCATTAATGTTATTGGGCGTCTCCGTAAGGTTGAACTTTGGTTTGATTGGGTTCCTATCATATTTGATTTGTTGACATACCTCACATTGATTTATGACTATTGTTATCAGTTCAAGTAACTTAGGGAAATAAATTTTATTTTTTAGTGAATTAAATGTTTCAAGTATACCAGAATGTTGGCTTTCTTGCACATGATAGAAGGAGATTTGTTTTACAGCTTCAGTTTCGGTTTCGATGTCCTTGGCTCTAAATGAGCAACGGAAGAATTTTATTTGTGGATCGTTCGAAAACAGTTCTCTGACCTTCTCTTGAACGACATTGTATTTGCTATCATTCGATTCAGTGAAAATTCCAATTGTTCCTTTTTAGGGTATTGTAAAATCATTTTACAATACCCTACTAAAATCGCGTCCTGTCTGTCCGTCTGTCCGTCCGTCCGTCCGTCCGTGTGTCACACCACTTTTTCTCGCAAACTACATAAGCTAGAAACATACGATTTTGTGAGTAGGTGCAAAGTGACGCCCTCTTCAAAATTTCAATACGAAAAAAAATGTTTAAGGTCTTAAAGGGGGGTCTCTCCATATAGGGGAGTTGCCCCTGAAAAAAAAGTTTTCATTGCATGTAGGCAATATGGGTATTAAATGAAAGGTCTTAATGAGAACTTTTCAAAACAGGTCTTAAAATGACAAATTTTGCTTCGAGGTGTGCAGGGGAAGGGGAAATCTACGAAAATTTTGTGTCTCCCCCCCTCGCGATTGGACACCTTTGACCCGAAAATTCTGAAAAAAATCATGAATGTAGGCCTTTATGAGTACAACAACAACAAATACATGAGAAGTCAAAATTCACTCAACTTTGTTAGTTATAGTATGATTTATCGATTTTATGTTTTCTTGAATAAAATCTTAACGGTGCCCTTAAATATAATGAAACTCAGTACACATATGACCATTTATAACGTTAATCTGTCCTAAAAATTTCATAAAGATCGAATGGTATTTTATGAAGTTATAGCGATTTCAATTTTCCTGTATTACTATGGAACAATATGCGCTGTATTAATATGGAAACATGGCTACGGAACAATATGCGCTTTTTACCGACTCAGATACTACAGCTTTGCTACGATTTGCATGAAAATTTCAGGAATGATAGGTATCATTAATTTTTTTGAGAATTGGCTCAGCTAGCGGTATTAGTAATCGTAAAGCAAAATAGTGGCTGTTTTAAATGCGAAGATTGAATAATTTTGATGTATTTTGTCCCAACTTCAACGTTTAAGGCGCATGATTTTAACAATTGATTCAATTAAATGAATGCCTGAAGATGAGTACCAACAATTAATACTAAGTCGAGGAGGCAGGAGAGAGCTCCTAGCAAATGGGTATTGTAACCATTCTAGGATTCGAAAAATTTTACCATGAATCGATGATTACAGTACAGGGGAGTGGCCGCTGAACAAAAAATTTCATCAAAGGTAGCCGATATGAGTATCAAATGAAATTTCTTTACAAGAGCTTCTCAAAACAGTACTTAAACTAACAATTTTTCCTTCACAAGGGCAACAAATACCTTCGAAGTCGAAATTCGATCAACTTTGATAATAATAGTACATTTTATAACTTTTGCTTTTTTGTCTATAGAATCAAGATGGGACTCTTAAATTTCCCAAAATCTAAAATCTAAGTTTTCTGAACAATGAACAGCTAAGTTACAGCCGATTGAATATCTAACAATTACAACAACATAAACACGTGATACTAGGGAGATACACGCTTGCAACGAACCTAGACACTACAAATATGTAGGAATTTTGATAAAAATTTTAGAAATGCTTTGAAATGCTCATGTGTTATCATGACTAATGAAGCGACGGGGTCAAAACACTTGAAACATAATAGTGGCGAGTTTAAAATCATAATAACCATAATAATTTTCAGAACTCAATTTATGGAATCTGTATATTAGTCAAGTTTATATATGCAGGATATATTGTTTGATTTACTAATTGTTTTACAATACCCTTCTGGCAGGAGCATCCTCCTGCTACTTCAACTTGTTTTGCTTTCTGTTTATGTACGTTCACGCAAAACTTTTGAACGTGGATAGATAGAAGAGTCCTGTTTTAGACAAATTATACGTCCTACTTTCTATTAGGTCTGATTTAAAGTACTAGAAAATCGAATAATGGTAAAAATTGTTGCCCTTAAAACTAAAAAAATTCCGACTTTCACCCTGATATTTCAGCACAATTGATCGAAGCATTAAAGGATTTTGATTGTAGAGGTTTCAAATGAAGGACAATATATTAGAATTAAAATATATTGCACCGAATTGTAATCCTTTCAAGGGTTCTGTAGATACTAACAGTTCAATATGGAATATATATTTCGTCAAATTGAATTTGAATAATTTTTCGTACGAAATATGGCAATTATTTTTCACTCGTCAAGAATTTGATAGAGATACCGGACTTTGTGGTCATGGATCATAAAATCTATCAGTTTCCTAAATTTTTAACAAACAGTTCATTTTAGTCTGTATTTCTACAAGAAATAGCCAATAAACTGATTCTAAACGCAGTATGCAAGGTGCGTTCAAAAATAAATGAAGCCGAGCTAAAAAAAAGAAACGACAGGAGCTTTGTTCAGATAAATTCGAGTTTATTTATTCGAAATAGTCTCCTCCGGCCTCGATACACTGTTTTGTGTGGTCCAAAAGCATTTCGAAAGAGTCATTGACCGGTATGTCCTTTAGGATGTCGGTAAAAGCCTTTTGGATGCTCTCTACAGACGCAAAGCGTTTTCCTTTCATGGCCAAATGCAATTTCCTGAGTAGGTAGAAGTCACAGAGAGCCATATCAGGCGAATACGGTGAGTGATTGATGGTTAAAATGCGATTTCTAGTCAAAAAATCAGTCACAAGAGTAGATTCTAATGACAGTTTCAATGGAGTTTTCGGTGATCACTGATTTTGGGCGGCCCGTATGTTCATCGTCGTTTATGTGCTCACGACCATCTCTGAAACGTGTAAACTACTCATGAACTCTGGCACGAGATAGATAATCATCACCATAAACTTTTTTTTTATCAATTCAAATATTTTTGCCAAAGTTTTACCGATTTTAAAACAAAATTTGATATTAGTTCTTTGTTGGAAACTTATTTTTGTACCGAGGACACGAACATTCTGTCACTTGAGACAAAATAACTTCACTTCCACTGAATCGAATGTCACCAAACTTTCATTGGATGTCAGGGAGGGATGTAACTTTCCAACACTCTATCCCATTCATAGATGGCGCCACAAAAAAATTTGTATGACAAAAGTCTCGTTTATTTTGGAAAGCTTCTTCTAAATATTACATGATTGCTTCTCGATTCCACATTCATTCTTCACCTACTGATGATTTATTAAAAGATCCTTCTTACATCCTTAGACGTAGATGTTACACGAAGGATTTACAAAATTCCCTAAAGAAATAGTAAAGATTAAGTGGTTGTAAATTAAAGAGTGAATCACCATTTGAAAATTGATTCGTTACGTTCGAATTAATATCTAAATCTAAAATAAGTAATTTCCATTTTAAAGGCGGACGAAAATTGCGAACTAAAAACACGATACTTTTTCTTCTATAACTGGTGCCACCTTTAAAGATGAGCACGAAAATGCATGGTCGAGTTTTCATCAATCAATCAATCAAACAATCAAAAACGCTTTATTCAATACTTATCGTTATAAATTTTCAAAGAATATAGAGCAAATTCCAAACAATAACAATACAAAAACTTAATGGCCCAAATGGCTCTCTAAATTTATACGTTATCAGTTAAACACATCTTATCAAAACAACTATAGCGAATTCAAATTAATTAAGATTGTTACATATTTTATGATTTGATTGCAAAAAGGAGAAAAAACAAACCTACACTATTCCAAAATTATTTATAATTTTAACACAACAGTGAACTTTGATCCTACACCCAATATGTGATAACTTAATTCTAATAAAATTCAATCAAAAACCTTATCTTATACTGGAAAATTATATTACAATGTTCCTAACATAAGCGTTTAACCTTATTTCGAACATAATAAAATAAACATAACATATGCCTAACGTATCCCTTATTTTTGAAACAAATAAACAAAAACACTAAATGTAGCAATAATGACCTGAAACCCAAAAACTAAGTAACGAAAAACACAAGAACTGAAAATAAACACGAATTATTTAAACATTGTCATTCAGCCTCCAATACCTAGATGGCCCCGTCTCAGCTCAATCAGCTTCAATGAATCTAGCAAATGTATATCTCCATTGGAATTGTTGGTCTCATGAACTTAAATTCGGAGGATATTTTAACTTCTTATCGGTGGCCCATCTATAGATGTTGTGACCAAAAAATAAGGTGACATTTGAATTTAAACTGCGCGCGTCGAAGGATTTGAAAAAATCTGTCAGTGACATCTATGTCAAATTTACATTGTCGCGTGTTATTGGTTCGCGGCCAATAATTTTAACGTTCCGGGAAAGTGAAAACGCAATGTCTTTTAACTTAAGTTAAAAGAGTTTATTTAATTCCAGAAAATGCACAATAATCAGTTTAACACTTTCACTAATTTTAATTTTCACTATTAAAATAATCTAACATTTGTCCATAAATTTCTTATCGCGGTCGAATGATTGATCCCCCCATTCATTCAGCTCGCTTTTATATAGGGTCTCTACCTATTCACCCATTTCTCGTACATGGGCGAATGTTCTACCGAGAGGTACCTGGTAGGTTCGAGCAAGTTCATGAATGGAGTGACGTCACTTGCAGATGTTGATCATGCTTGTTGGGCTCGAGTAAATTCATTCGTTGACGTTCTTAATGATGATGAAAACAATTGCGACAGTAGCTCGCAGAATTATTTGTACATGTAATTATTTGTACATGTAACACTGCCCCAACCTCAGTTCTTTTCGCCCCGAAAAGATGTGTCGCTATTTGTAGTCAATTCTCCCTGGGTGTAATATGGGGCAAGACGGTCCAGATGCACGATTTTCATTTTAGCTCTCGGCTTACGATGTTCCTGTATTCGGTATACGACATCGTTGATTCGCTTTGTAACTCGGTATGGTCCCTCCCAATTATGTTGCAACTTTGGAGACCTACCCTTTCGCCGTTGCGGGTTATAAAGCCACACCAAGTCATCTTGCTGGAAGCCAGTAGAATTAGCCTTTAGATCATACCTGGTCTTCATGCGGTCAGTAGCCGATTCGAGGTGTTTTCGCACTGTCCGATGTATCTGGTTCAACCGTTGTCTTAGATCACTTGCGTACTCCGAGATCGTTTGGGGTTTCTCAGGGGGTGTTCCGAACTTTATATCGGCTGGCAAACGAATAGTCTTTCCAAAAATGACTTTGGCTGGGGCTTGGCCCGTCGACGCATGTTCAGCGGCTCTATACGCCATTAAAAATAGTGGGATATGTCGGTCCCAGTCCCTTTGGTTCTCGTCAACCATCTTGGCAAGGTGTTTATTGAGCGTGCCGTTGAAACGTTCGACCATTCCATCGGATTGGGGATGCAGCGGTGTTGTCCTCGTTTTCCGTATTCCCAGCTGCTCGCACATTTCGCTAAAAACTAGTGACTCAAAGTTTCGGCCTTGATCCGAATGTAGTTCACAAGGCACGCCGTACCTGCTGACCCAATTTAACACTAGCTGTTCGGCTACAGTAGTTGCTTCCTGGTTGGGAATGGGGTAGACCTCGGGCCACTTGCTGAAATAATCAGCTACAACCAGCGTGTATCGATTTCCCCATTCAGATTCAGGAAAGGGTCCAGCGATGTCAACAGCAATCCTTTCGAATGGCACGCCTACGTTATAGGTTTGCATTTGTCCTCTCAGTCGTCGCTTTGGGCCTTTGACGGAAGCGCAAATTGTGCATCTGCGACACCAGTCCTCTACGTCTTCTCGAGCGTGGAGCCAGTAGAACCTTTCCCGCAATTTCGCTAAGGTTTTGTTAACACCAAGATGGCCTCCCGAGGATCCTTCATGCATTTCCTTTACCACATCGTGGATTCGGCTTTTAGGTAGTATAGTTTGCATCCTATAGGAGCTGCCATCCGCCGTTTCCCATTTCCGCTTGAGTACACCACCCTCCACCTGAAGGGAGTTCCATTGTGCCCAATAGCTTTTCAGGGTTGCGCCATGCGTTGAAACGTCCTTCCACTCAGGTCGCCCAGTCGTCTCCTTCCATACGAGCAATGGTCCGATACCTTCATCGGCTAACTGGGCATTTCGAATCTCCTCCGATGACCAACCTTCATCGAATTCGGCCGTTATCACTCGCAGATCAACGGGCGGCTCCTTTTCCTCAATCTGTTGGCAATGTTTGCAGTTAGCTGGACATGGATGGTGAGATAGGGCGTCAGCAATTCCATGAACTCTGCCCTTGTGGAGCAGTTGGGGCCTCACTAGGTCTGGTCGGATCGTCGATCGGGTTGCACCAGTGTCGTTTGTTAGGGTGCATTGTTCTTCATCAACTTGACCAGGAAGGCATCTGTCTGCTTCTCCACGATGTTGCCTTGGCACGGTGCTGGGGATGTCAATACTCGTGGCCAACGTTCGCCCCACGAAGTTGGCCCTTGTAGTTTGATGGGCCTCCATTCTAGGCTCCCGACACGGTCTGGATCTCCACCACCCTGGACAATAGCTCGGTCTTCTCCCCTTCTTGCAGTCTCTATGCAGGTGCCCTTTTTCCCCGCAATTCCAGCATCTAGGCGCACCATTCACCTGCAGCTCTCACTCAATTCCCACGCGCTCACACCTGGATTTATCTGTCACTACCTCGCGAACCGGGACAGTGGTGCGGGTCACATTTTTGGCTGCCTCAAAATTTAAACTATAAGCCAATGCTTCCTTGACTGTTTGCTTTTGAGCTAACCGCACGGCTTGTTGCAATTCCTTGTCCTTTAAGGCTCTGATGAATGCTTCTGCTGCTACGTCATCTCGATGTTCTGGGTCGTACGCTGGGTAAGCCAAAAGTGCCAATCGCTCAATGTCTTGTGCTAGCTGCTGCAAGGTTTCGCCAGACTTCTGCATCCGATGCCGTAGCTGCGCCCGGTAAATCTGCTTCAGATGATCGTCTCCGTAACGCATGTCCAGCGCATTCATTATAGCAGCCGAGTTTGAATGCAGCTCAACGGGGATTGTCTGCAAAAGCTCAGCAGCTGGGCCTCTTAGAGCCAGAATTAACGCAGTTGCTCGTTCCTGCTCATTCCAGTGATTTATCCTAGCGGCGGCTTCAAACTGGATTTTGTAAATACTCCAGACCGTTTGCCCATCGAATATTGGTGCTTGGACATTTCTGGATGTGCTTTGCGCTGCGGTTATAAGCGAGGCTGGTGAAGAGGTTACTACTGCCTTTGCTGCTTCCAATTCCTTTTTCATGTTTCCCATCTCATGGTTGATTCTCTCCTCTACCTGGCTGATATCATGGTTTATTTTCCCCTCGACCTGGCTGATCTCATGGTTAATTCTCTCCTCGACCTGGTAAACCTTTTCCTCGACCTGGTCAACCTTTTCCTCGACGCCTTTAATTTGTTTGTTCAGATGACCGAGCTCCGCTTTTATTTCGGTTGACTGTTTCTCCAGCTTCTGTGTGATGTCTGCCTTGATTTCGATCGCTTGTTGGTCCAGCTTCGCTGATTGTTCGTTTAGCTTCGTTGATTGTTCATTTAACTTCGCAGCTAAACTAGATGTCTGTTCATTTAGCTGCGCTGATTGTTCATTTAACTTCGCTGTTAAATTCGATGACTGTTGTCGCTGCTCTTGCTGCATCAGCATCAACATTTGCATCAGTGCATTTTCTGGGTCCTTTGGTTTCAGTGTTTCTGCTTCTCCACCTTCTGCACCATTTTCGGCATCTGAGAGCTCACCCGAATCCAGATTCACGCCTTCCGACTCGATCGCGTCACGCAAGCGTGCAATCAGTATGGCCTTTGTACCTTGTGTGGCCAGATTCTGCTGTTCCAACTCCTCCTTGAGCTCCGATATGGTCAATTCATTAATTTTTAAGTTTAAGCTTAGTGGCATTTTTAATGTTTCTTTAAATTTTACTATTGTGCACTATAAAAATGTTCAAATTTTCACTTTCAAAATTTTTCTTTCGCACTTCTTGACACCATTGTCGCGTGTTATTGGTTCGCGGCCAATAATTTTAACGTTCCGGGAAAGTGAAAACGCAATGTCTTTTAACTTAAGTTAAAAGAGTTTATCTAATTCAAGAAAATGCACAATAATCAGTTTAACACTTTCACTAATTTTAATTTTCACTATTAAAATAATCTAACATTTGTCCATAAATTTCTTATCGCGGTCGAATGATTGATCCCCCCATTCATTCAGCTCGCCTTTATATAGGGTCTCTACCTATTCACCCATTTCTCGTACATGGGCGAATATTCTACCGAGAGGTACCTGGTAGGTTCGAGCAAGTTCATGAATGGAGTGACGTCACTTGCAGATGTTGATCATGCTTGTTGGGTTCGAGTAAATTCATTCGTTGACGTTCTTAATGATGATGAAAACAATTGCGACAGTAGCTCGCAGAATTATTTGTACATGTAATTATTTGTACATGTAACAATATTTATTAGTGTTTGAGATACGCGTCGTTTCCGGGATGGCCTTCAGTTCCGTCTTCGCTGGGGCTTGAATCTCCTCTATTGTACCAAAACGGTGTCCCCGGAGCGGTCTTTTGAGCTTGATGAACAGCCAGAAGTCACACGGCGCCAGATCAGGTGAATACGGTGGTTGCGAAGCGATATGGGTTGAGTTTTTGGTGAAATGATCACTGTTTAGCCCGGCGGAAGGAATTCATAATGCACAACACCACGATAATCGAAGAAGTGAAGAGGTTGATGGTCGCCCAGGACGCTTTCGTTTTCGTCACGTTCACGGCCGGCTTGGAACTCACTATACCACTTATAAACATTTTTTTTAGACAATGCCTCATCACCAAAGCCTTTCTGCACCATCCTCGACGTACCCGTAGCAGGAAATTGATTCCGTAAACAAAATTTAATGCAAATTCAATAAATTTCGACATCGCAAAAAACGAAAAACTCACTTTTAGCAGCTCACAAAACGACGCGTATCTCAAACAATAATGAATACTTTGACATTTAAATTTGACATCGATGTCATTGACAGTACTACCAACCTAAAAATAACAGGGCTCCAAATCCTTCGACGCGCGCAGTTTAAATTCAAGTGTCACCTTATTTTTTGGTCACAGTAGTATATGTATATATATATATATATATATATATATATATATATATATATATATGTATATATATGTATATATATATATATATATATATATATATATATATATATACATATATATATATATATATATATATATATATATATATATATATATATATATATATTTATATATAAGATAGTCTCCGCAATAGGTAAATTTCTCTCGAGAAATTTACCTAAAAAAGAGTGTCCTTTCATGAAGATGAAAATAATGTGGCATTGTTTATTAAAAATGAGGGCGGTGTGTATGGAATAAACGTGAAAGAATGTTAGGTTAATAAGTTGGGTAGACAAACATACGCTCCTGTCAGAAGGGTTTTTACTCAACTTACGCTATTCAATCACAAACAACGAATTAAGTCAAGAAACACGTCAAAGAGATGTGCATATTTAAAAGAAAATCGATTGTTTCTCCATATTAAACGGTCACCATTTTGTTGCAAAGTAACAAAAATCACTCATATAATAAATTCTCAAAAATATTGATGTTATTATCTTATCTGAAGTGGTTACGAAGATCCACCCAAAATTGCAGTGTCCGATTCAATTGAGAGTCAATACAGTACCAAAATTGTGTGTTATTGTAGTTCGAGAACTTCAAATGACTATAACTTCCGTGAATTTTATTCGATTTTCATCAAACTCACAAAATATTAGGTCTTTATGCAGGACTACTTAAATTAGAGCAATGTAAAATTCGATGATCATACTATTATTAACAAAGTTAAACGAATTCCGACTTTTGATGTACTTGTTGTTGTTGTACTTATGAACACCTACCTCCGTATTTTTTTTCAGATTTTTCAGATCATAGGTGTGCAATTGCGAGGGGGCGGGGCACAATTTTTCGATGTATTTCCACTCCCTGTGCACCCTTCCAAGCAAAAAATGTCAGTTTAAGACTTGTTTTGAAAAGCTCTTATCAGGACCCATCTGATACCCATGTCGGCTTATTTGATGAAATTTTTTTCAGTCATCACTCCCCTATTTCGGGGGACCCCCTTAAGCACCTTGTAAAATTTTTATTTATAAATATTATATTTATAAATATATATATATATATATATATATATATATATATATATATATATATATATATGTATATATATATATATATATATATATATATATATATATATATATATATGTATAAATATATATGCATATATATATATATATATATATGTATAGATATATAGATATATGTATATATATATATATACATATATATATATATATATATATATATATATATATATATGTATATATATCTATATATATATATATATATATATATATATATATATATATATATATATATATATATATATATATATATATATATATATATAAGTAAAGGTTGAACAATAAAACAATCTTTATTCGTTGAAAAGGTTTGCTACAAAATTCAGTATTTAGGAAGAACGAATTCAATAATTAAGAAGAACGAAACGAAATCATGTGTCATCTGACCTGGATGAAGTTCCTGGCTATACCTTTATTTTGTCCGCTACTGAATATGTCTGAATTATTCCCTCACAATCTCCCTGCTTGCTGAGTCGATAGCGATCATGAGGAAGGACTTCTTCGACTCAATACGGTCCCAAATACTTCGATCTCGTCTTTTGTCCAATCGCCACGAGCATTTCAATATCATACTGCTGGCTATGTTTTCTACGCAAGTTGTATCGCCCTCGATTTTCCAACTTACCGCTGCGCTATTTCGTTTCTCGCTTGTTCACGCAATTCTCTTCGTTTATCGGTAAAGTTTCTTTGCAATTCTTCTCTGACAATCTCCATTAATTCGATATCTTGGAATGCTTCATCTTTACGCCAGTCAGCAACTCGAAAGGTGTTGTATTGATACTGCGATGAAATGTACTATTCAAATATCTTTGAGTTTTCTCGATATGTTTGAACCACTCATCAGATATTTCTTCCGACAGCTTCGCTAAGACAGGAATAATAAAGCCGTTGATTCATATCAAATGAAGCTCTATGTTCAATCCGTGGTATGAAGAACTCGCTGTCTATCAATTCTCTGACTCTTTTGATTCCAAAATGCCCTCGTGAATGGAAATGTTTTATTACGTCTGCTTGCATATTTTCGGGTACTACGATTCTTCTCTTTCTATCGTCCTCCATGAACAATATACCGCCGTGATATATGATGGTATAATAATATCTTTTTCAGTGTCATTGGTAGTACAGCTAAACTGTAATAATAATATGGGTGTATCTTTTGATCGCTTGGCTTTCTCTGTAGTAGGATTGCAGCTAGACATTCCTTGCTCGCATCTGTATGAAGTTCTGTCTCAGCTCAGGGGTCGTACAGACTCAGCACCGAGGTCGTACAGACTCAGCACCGGGCTACTGGACAGTGCAATCTTAATGTCGTCAAACGCCGCTACCTGCACCTCTCCGAACTCGAATACAGCTCCGTTTTTCAGCATCGAACGCAATGGGCGCATTTGCCTTGCGAATTCAGGTACAAATTTCCTGTGGTAGCTTACCAGTCTGTAGAACCTCTGCAGCTGCAATACTGTTCTCGGCTGTGGAAACTTCAAAACTTTGTCGATCTTCGATGGCGAAGACTCGATTTTTCCACCACAGATTACATAGCCCAAATATTCGAGACGTTCTTTTGAGAAGCTGCATTTTCTCCAATTAAATTGAATACCGCTTTATTCAGCCACATCTAATACCCGTTTCAGTTTCAGGATTCATTCATTCGCGTCTATGGATGGTATTATCAGGTCATCTACAAATGTTTACACAGTTCCGCCCTTTATCAAATCTCGAAAAACTTCGTTAATGAATCGTCCAAACGTGTTGCCACTTATACATAGACCAAATGGCGTTTTACAGAACTCGTATTGGCCGTCTTACGTAACGAACGCTTTCCACTGGATTCGGTCACAGGAACATAGAAATAAGAATTTTTCAAATCAAGTGTCGTATAAACTCGTGCTGACACCAATTGATCAAGCTGGTCCTCAGTGATCGGCATAGGGAATCGGTCTCTTACAACTTTACTATTCAGGCTACGGGAATCCATACAGAGCCTATGTGACCGTCTTTCTAATTGACGACGACCACTTGACTTGCAAAGTCGCTCGATGATGGCCGTTTTATACCTTCATTTAACCATTCCCTTACTTGACCTTAAACTACGGCCTTTTGTAAAGGTGCCGATCGTCTTGGGCGATAGTATATGGGCATTTCATCCGTCAGTGGTATAACCGTCTGAATACCTAGCTTCTGTTTCTCCTTCGGAATGTAGCTTGCACCAATTTTTGCACAACGTCTTTGAATTTGCTTCGAAAGTTGAAATCATTTTCCCCGTGGTCGCATGAAATCCTCATCATCCAGCTGTCGTCGTTGACTGGATCCTTGCTCGCGTTCGAAGCCGATTCTTCAATTGTTTGCACGAGTGGCTTAATCTTCACATACTTGGGCGTAATAATGTAGTCTGCCGATTATCATATTAACACTCATAGTGTTTGTCGGGACGATGTAAAAATCAGTAGAAAACGCTATTTCTTAGATTTTGATGTCCATGTTTACTCTCCCAATTGCGTGAGAAATTGCGATACTGAATCCGCGAATTTTTATGTTACTTGGAACCGTACTCGGAACTGTTTCTTCTAATTCCTACCACAACGCATGTCCGATCAAATTCAAGTCACTATAAAAGTCTACTAACGCCACAATTTTTCAGTCACTTACTTTCACATTAACAACGTTTTCATCTCCCGTGAAAATTCAAAGAATTTATAGAGTTGTTCACACCTTTCCTTTGCGGGCATTATCGCGATAAATGTCCATACGTTTCGCATTTAAAACACATATTTCTCTTGTCTTTATCCGGGCAATCACTCGCTTTATGCCCCGTCCCGCCACATGGGAACGTCCATGTTATTTATTGTCGTTGCCGTCCTTTTTTATATGGGTTTTGCCTTGGATTTTTCTTTCACCTTCGCATAGACATCCAATTTCGATTTTAGCTCAGCGATCGTTGACGCCTCACACAAGATCGGTTTGTTCGCTGCGTGGTTGGCTATACCATCGGATACATGCTCGCATATGGTGGCTTCATCCCTCTTCCCCAGCCTTATAATGCGCTGCATTTCGTATACGTATTCTAACATGCTTTCCTCTGGCTTCTTTGTGCGTTCGAGTAATTTTCTATGTACTTCCGCGCCATTGAATTTTCTATCGAACACTATACATAGAGCACATTTCAACTTGTACCAAGTATCGGCGAACATGAATTTCCCCGCGATTTCTGTTAATAACTTCTTCGCGTAAAGGAGTTTTTGCAGTTCAGTCCAACCGACGCTCTTACTAATACATTCGAGCTCTTTGATCCACGTGAAGATACTTTGTCCATTCTCCACACCGAATTTATCAATGCTCCCTTCCACTTCGCGAAACGCCTATACCCCACTAGGTTGCCGGCCCGCACTTGCTGCCGCTGTGAGATGTTGAGTTGGTATTGATGTTCCTGCAACAATATTCTCAACTATTTTCTCTTCACTCACGACTCGTTTCATATTGTCCGCCATCTCACACATTTTGCCAGTTACCACGAGATTTTGTTCGTCAAATTCCACAATTCAAGCAGCTAATTCTTCTTTCGTCCCACTTTCTTCGAAACCCCGCATCGAGCACTCTCGCCCGAGTCCATTTTTGGTGTACCGGTCAAGCCACTCTCTCACTTCCAATCTGGCGCGCGGCATCCTCTTTCCCCGTCTCTCTCTTTTCTCGGAAATCAGGAAAGTTCGCGCACCAATATTGCTGTGTCTCTCTAGACAGGTAGCACCTCGCACACACGCGCGATATCACTTCGAAATGGCGCCGCTGATCGATATTGGGTTTGGAGCACAAGTGAATTAGATTATTAATTAATACTCATCCCGGTTGAGCCCCCATGTAAAGGTTGAACAGTAAAGCAATCTTAATTCGTTGAAAAGGTTTGTTACAAAATTCAGTATTTACGAAGAACGAATTGAATAATTAAGAAGAACGAAACGAAGTCACGTCTGCTCGCGGCACGCTCTAGTAGTCGAACTCCTTCGATCATGTTGCAGGCGACGATCTCTCCGCCGTCAGTGTTGCCACCTGACATTTATATATATATATATATATATATATATATATATATATATATATATATATATATATATATATATATATATATATATATATATAAATGTATATATATATATATATATATATATATATATATATATACATATATATATATATATATATATATATATATATATATATATATATATATATATATATATATATATATGTATATATGTAAGGACAATCATTGAACAAACTCATTCTATTTTTGAATTTTCGTCCGTTTAAAAGATAATGACATCGAGAGATGTAGAGAGTTCAGTTTTTGACAAATACGACAGAGGTTTTGTCTTCTTGGCATGATTTTAATTTTTATTTTTATTTGAAAACGCGCGTTTCAAATTTTCACTAAATCCGATCCCTACAAATGGGGGCTCAACCGAAATCGTCGTGAAAATCAAATATAATGAACTAGAAGATTAAGAATTTATGTTGAAACGAATTACATTGGCTGTCGTGCGTTTCAAGGATGACCAGCATAAGTTGAAATGGTGTTATAGACTACGGCAAGAAAGCTTTTTATATTTGTTCATTGACGAGATTGTACTGAAATGTTTTTGAAGGCCATTGTCTCCGTAGATTCGAAAAATCGCTCAAGAATTTTCGGTCATGGCGAAGGCAAACCTTGACGGGATGTCAGAAACTGATGTAAAGTTCGCGCGAGATGAGTGATACTTACCCGCCAACGGTAGTGAATCAACTCTACGTGAGCGACTTAGAAGCGTAATGCAGCCAACAAAAGATTATTTAAACTAATTGATGGTGATTGAACTGCGAAAACGCTTGAGGGATTTCGAGTTACCAACTAGTGGCAAAAAGTGGTATTACGCAAGCGATTGAGAGTAGTCACAACGACTGAATCGGAGGATGATGACAACTGCTTTGAAGGGGATGAAGAAGCGGACATAGAAATACATTCTTTACGTAGTTCGATTTCACATGATCGTACGATGTTAACCGTTCGTGACGTGGAAGAGTCACTCGAGCCATTTAGCGGTGACATTAATCAAAATGTCAAACGGTGAATATGAAATTTTGAGGAGATAGCAAAAATATGCGGATGGAATGACATTCAACAGATGGTACATGCAAAAAAAGTATTGCGTGGTTCTGATAAATTATTCGTCAGTTGAGTGTCACCCAAAATCTTGGAATGAACATCGTAGATCATTATGTACCGAGCTTGGAAATGTTGTCAGTAGTAAGGACATTAAAAAATATATTAAAAAAATATCGACCAAACGTTATCATGAAAACATTTATCGCGTATTGGAGGTCGCCAGTCATGCAAACATTGAGCTCGAAGCCAAAATCCAATACATAATTGATGGTGTACAAGATGATGAACGTAATAAAACCATATTGTACGGTGTGAATTCCATCAAGGAGCTAAGGCAGAAATTTATACAGTATGAAACTCGTTAGACGCGCTTGAAATCAAAGTATTCCACGAATGAAAAGAAGTTTACGGGTGACAAATCAGATAGAAACAGGAAAAGTTGCTTTAATTGTGGCAATCGCGAACATTTAGGGAAAGACTGTTCTGATAAAATGAAAGGTGCAAAATGTTTCTCATGTGGTAATTTTGGCCATGTTGTGAAAAAATGTCCGACTGCGCGTGTGACTACATCAAAATAAAGATATAACGCTTTGAGGTTAGAGGACATGAAAAGCTATAAATCGGTCGAAATTCTCAATAAGACGTTCCGGGCAGTAACAGATCCCGGTAGTGATCTTAATTTGACCAAATTAAGTGTTTATAAAAAACTAAATGTTCTGAAGTTGAAGAAAACGTTCGATCCTTTTGGCGGCATCGGTTCTAGCGATCTAAAAACCCTCGGACATTTTACTACCAATCTGTTAATGGACGATATTAAACTAAAACTGACGGTACATGCTGTACGTGACAAGGTGGTACCATTCGATCTTTATCTTGATAGCGAAGTATCTGAATTCATGGAAATAGTATTTAATAAACGCAGCGCAGCCTTGAAGCCTATTCGTGATGATAAACCACAATCATAGGCAAATATGGATGGCACGATGAGACAAGAAGAGAAAAACAATCAAGAAGATGACGGCAAAATAGATGGAAACGGTGAATTTCCCAACTATTTAAAGACCCAACTATTTAAATATTTAAAGACAGTTTTAATCATTAATACCAATCCCGAGACCGAAGTCAACCTACAGCACATCTGCGATTGCAGGATATAATTGAAAGTGCAGCATCTTATCAAAACATATGCGCTCAATAGAACGGGAGATACAGGAGGCAAGTTGCGAATTGTGCTCAGCGACGAAGCACCGGTACACCAAAATCCTCGAAGGCTGACAGCTGAGCAGAGAAATATTATCAATATCGTATACGATTGAATGAAACAACGTATTGTTCGATATACAAGTAGTCTATCGCCATAAGCTTCTCCAATAGTTTCAGCGGAAAAGAAAGACGGAACTACCAGATTGTGTGTCGATTATAAGCTCCTAAATGAGAAGATAATTCGTGATCCGTTCCCATTAGCATCGATTGAAGACCAGCTTGATCGGATGCAAGACGCAACGATATTCACTACCCTTGATTTGAAGAATCCATTTTTCCACGTCCCCGTAGAGAAAAAAGTGTTAGATATACAGCGTTTGTGACACCAGACGGTCATTTTGAGTTAAACCGCGTACACTTTGGGCTAAGTAATTCACCTGCTATTTTCCAAAGACATGTTGAGGCCGTTTATAGGGAATCGATAGCTGAAAGAGTAATTTTAACGTACTTAGATGACATAATCTTTCCGACATGCACCGATGTTGAAAGTTTAGAGAAGTTAAAGCAAGCTATGCATGTTTCGAGTGAATATGAAATGATTTTTAATTGGAGTAAATGTGAATTTTCGGGCAGACGTGTGGAATATTTAGGGGAATATTTAGGATACACTATAAAGAATGGAACCATTAAACCATCATAGAAAAAGACGAAGGCAGTTTCTGTTTTTCTAGTGACTAAGACGGTAAAAGACGTTCGTAGCTTTTTAGGACTGACAGGAGCATTGCATAAACTCGGTCTGAACTATGCAATTACTGCGCGACTTTTAACTGACTTGTTGAAAAATTGGGTCAATTTTTAATTTAGTGCAAACCAGGAGAAAGCTTTTGAGGAACTGAAAACAGCATTGATGCATAGCCCAGTTTTAAAACTATTTGGTGGTGGCGCTGTAACAGAGTTACATACGGACGCATCCAAAGACAGACCAGGTGCGATTTTGTTACAGAAGGATTTAGATGATGGAATGATGCATCCTTTCTAGTATGTCAGCCGGAAGACGACATCCACTCAATCTCGTTACACAAGTTATGAACTAGAAATATTAGCAATTTTTCAAGCGCTTAAAAAGTTCCACGTTTATTTGCTGGGGACACCATTCAAAATTGTGACGGACTGCCAGGCTTTCGATCGAACAATGTCAAAAAAAGATGCCAGTCTAAGTTGCGCAATCACAGGTCATTGCTTCATTGAGTTGAATAATGGATTAGCCATTCAGGCTTGATTTGAAATTGGAGACTTTCATATCGGTGGTTGCAAAAAGTAATTGAGCCTCTCTCTCTCAGGTTTTCGTAGAGGCACCAATAATTAGTACGTAGAGTCCTTCCGCGCGGAAGAAGTGAAACTCCGTAATGTGAAAATGAAAATAGAAAGGGGTAAAAATTGATTTTTAGTGAATTCATGTTGTTTCTTTAAGACAAATTTTATTAACATTGCTTACAATTGATCGCATCTTTTAATTATCATTTTCGAGCGGAGAAATATCCAAATCTATCACATTTACAGTATGATTATGATAACTAAAGTAAGATACGAAATGTTTGAGCTCTATTTTGTCAACATTTCTTGCAAAAACTGCATGAATGGTAGTTACTCCTTTGGTTGTTGGATCATTCCTACCATTAATCATTTCCAATCCAACTTTATCTCTAAGGAAAGTTAACAATGTTCCAGCTTCAGGTAACGAGAAATTCACATTAAAATCTCCTGCAAGGATCACAGGCCGCTAATAATAATCAATTTCTTCACCAGTAACATCTGCCACAGCTTATGAACCTGCAGTGGATAGTGGCAATAAAGATTTTGTAATAAACAATTTAATATCCCTTATGACTGCATTTGGTGAAATATAAATGGCAATTAGAATCAATTTCTTCGGATTATTTTTGCTGTAGTTGACTATGCGCTCTGCAGCACATATGTCTCCAATTTTTTTTGACGTGGAAATTGTCACGTCAGGATTACCTGAGTAAGGAGCTTTTATATCTAAATGTGGGGTAGCAATATGACATCTATTTTTCTGGTTATGATAGATAGCAACCCCAACATTCCGAATTTCATTACGTTGAAATCTTACAATGAAATTAAATTCTGATAACATTAAAATGTTCGATTTTTCAAAAACTCGATCTGTCATTTTATTGGCGTGTGCACGAACACTTTGACAATTGAATGCTACGATTGATAAGTTTCTTTTCGAGTTGGTAAATTTACATAGTTCTTCATCCAAGGTGGAAAGTGGATTTTGACGCAACTTCGTCATTTCATTCCGCTAAGCGACAAATGAGCAGTTTTTACTTCCGTTTCCATGGTAAAATTTCTTATGTTTGTTGACTGGGATAATAAACAAGCCTTCAATTGAAACCGTTCTCGACATGGCAACGTAAACCAACTGATGGGATTGATTTTTTTCATAATAATAAATCACCTCATTGAAAGTTCCCCCTTGCGACTTATGAATCGTCAATCCACAGGCTGGTACTAGTGGAAAATGATTTCTCTAAGCTGAGATTCTGTCACGTGCGAACTCTTAGGAAAAAAAATTAACGAAAACGAAATTTATCACTAATCACCGTGATTTATTATAACTTTAATAAATTTTATACACAATCTTCGCAAGTTAACTAACAACTTATGAATTGCCGGACTTAACTCTATACGTTGTTCTTGAACAGCGACTTCTAGTATGTATATGAATAGCAACGTTTAGTATCTGAATAGTGACGTTTTGCCACGGCTCAGGTTAATTTATAAACTAAGATTGCTTGCGTTGCAATGCGAGACGGAATTTGCAAAACTTGGGAATATTTCGTGAGAATGAAAATTTTCCCAAGCAAAATTAAAATGTTGACAAAATGTTTAGTTCATGGACACGGTGTCACGTGGCAAAACGTATGATATGCAAGCAATTGCATGCGCGTAACACCTTCCCCCTTACATTAAGGTTGACCTCAACCTTTTACAAATATCTTGTTCTGATGCGTCTATTTTCAAGTTCAATTGATTGACTTCATTTTCTAAAATATTTTCATCATTTTTCGAATTTCTAAAAACAACTCTTGCATCTCTTACTCCAGGTGAATTTCTCAATTTCTTTCCATTAAAACATCCTCTAAAAATTACTATGGACAATTTTCCATTAATACATTTATAAATTAGATACACGGAAACTAATATTAGCACTAATGAAAGTATCATAGAAATAGTAGAATTTTCTCGAATAAGCTTTGGTACTGGTACAATTGCTTTATCCCAAAAATTAGCTTGTTCTACTAAATTAGAAGTAAGATCCTTTAACTCATGAATATTTGTACTTGTAAGCTTACCAAAACGTAATTTATAGCTTTTTATTTCATTTAGTTCAAACTGATCACAATATTCTTCAATTTCTACTACTTTGTCTTTTGTAACGAAATATTCAACAAAATTCTTCTCAGGGAAATAATCGTGAGTTGCACTATGAATACTACAGTCATTTGTCAAGTTGACAATTTTACTTCCAATGATTTTTTCGTATTTTGTTATATTGCAATTAAATTCATATCTAGTTTCCACAGAGTTTATTAATAGCAGTTGAAGATTATTTATATTATGCATGATATCTACTTCATTACTTAATTGTCGGAATTCACAATATTTATCCGATTGTTTAAAGAACAAACTTGTTACACATGATTGTGAATAGACGCTTTTGAGGGGTAACGGTTTACATACTTTTAATTTATTAATATCTTTACAATCAATTTCATTTGTTGTGATAAACTGTTCTCTATTTTTATTTACAACAAAATATTTCTTTAAATCGCTTATCATAATAGCTACATTTTTCTTAATGTATGGAAATCCAATAACTTCGTATATTTCAAGATTATCGTTAGTTACTTTATCGAGTGAAATTATGATAAATATATTCTTATTTTTGACGAAAGCAGTCAACTGTAAGTCTTTTGTTAAATCCTTGTAATTTTCAATTAAAGGAGTTACTGCTAAATGCTCCTTATCTTTTATCTTATTTAATTCATTGATTAGTGGTCCCGGTTCTAAGATAAAAGGATGTAAGATTCCCGATTGAATAAACAACAAACCATCACGGAGTATTTCGATTTGTAAGTCAATCACTTCAATTTTATGGTAAATTTTCGAATAAACCTCTTCATAATAAATTTGTAAGCTTAAATATTTCTCATGCTCATTTGTAATATTATTAATTTTGATAAGTTCATCAACAATTTCATCTATTTTAACACAGATTTAATTTTGTTCGGTGGAAAGAACTTTCGCTTGTTTATTAATTTCATTCATTAAGTAAGTATTCTTCATCATACCCTTGCTGATATTAAATTCATTTCTTTCGACGGAATCTATAGCGTCTTTGATGTTATCAAAGTCGTATGAATCCATAGTTCCAAACAACATTTTCAATGAGCTTCCAACCCAATTTGCTAAGCCTCGTCGCAATCTGATATTAACGGCAAAACCTAAAAGACCGTAAACAGTATTCAGATTGTTGTTTAATTGACTAGCTTGTAACTCTCCATTTAACTTTAAATTTTTACCAGCAGGAATGCTATTTACACATAAATCATTGATACTACGAGTTAATACTTTCACGTTTTCTATTTTAATTTCGATTTCCGCTAAGTCTATTACTTTAACTAACTGAATTTTCTTATCAATAAATTTAGCTTCAGATATATGCTTAAAATACGCCCCAGGATAATCTATTCCTCTTATAGAAACATCACTCATGGCTGTTCTGAGTCCTGCGGTGAGGAAAACGATGAATGTGACCCTGAAAAGTATGGTTTTGCATCACAAACATTGAACCAACTATTGAGTTTATTATTTATTTGGATAGAATATTTTTTAACACTAAGGACTTCGTATGGTCCTATCCATTGGTTCTCAGTATCTTTGTTTTTCTTTTGTCTTATTAATACCTTATCACCTAATTTATAATTATATACAGCGCCCCTCTTATCTAATTGGCTGTCATACCTTTCTTTTTGTTTCTTTTTGATATTCCAGTTGAACTCTCTGGCACTTTCTCGCATCATTTGAAAATCGTTTAGTCTTTTACGGAGTGTGGTATTAAGCTCAGATTCATTTTGTTCCCTCTCAGCAGGTATTTCGTCAGAAGGTAGAGTTATTTTACCAAATAAAAGTTCTTCTGCTGATTTTCCTGTTCCTTGGCTTATGCATTGGTTGAAACAAAGACTTGCCATTCCAAGTGCTTCTTTTGGTGAAAGATTAGTTTCTTTAGTCACGCTTCTTAAGAATTCTTTCATTCTGGCGTGTGATCTCTCCACTGCTCCATTGGACTGTGGATGACGAGAACTTATGGGAATTTGTTCAATTCCTAGTCGCTTACATAAGTCAGTTACATATTTTCCAGTTAAGACGACGCTATTATCGGAGAGGATCTCTTTTGGTATTCCAAAGTAAGTAATCCATTCGTTAATGATTGCATGAGAGACATTTTTAGCATTCTCACATTTTATATAAATGAATTTTATGTACCTTGTTAAGTTATCCTGTATTGTTAGAGCTTTGTGTTCGCCATCTTTCCATTTGAATGACACAACATCCATTGAAATTCTGTCAAATGGCTGTTCTTTTAATTTTTCTATTGTCATAGGTGCTTTTAAATTCCGTCTTACTATCTTTTGCCTCTGGCATTCTTCGCAATTTCTGACATACTTTCGAATGTCTTTTCGCATTCCTTTCCAGTGATAGCTACGTCTAAGGAACTCTTCCAAATTATTGACACCCCTGTGACCTCCAATTATACCTCTATGATATTTTTCTAGGAGTTTCTTTTTCACGTTCACGTCGGTTATTTCGATTGTATCTGAATTCGCTGCATTTGTTTCGTTTTGTGGCTGATCAATTAAAGCTTCACTTCTTGCTTTCTCCCCTTCTATAGTCTCCAAATCGTCCTCGATTTTACTTTCACATGAGTTATCCATTTCGTCTAGAGAAATTTCTTTAATTTGTCCGTCTTTAAACATTCTTACAATTTTATCTCCTTGTCTGACTATTATGTCACCATGCTTGTTGAATGTTATATCCTCAATCAGCTTGGTATGTCTATAACCTAAGACACTTCCAGAAACATCGTTTTCATGTTCCCCTACGGTTTCTTTATATTTGCCATTATCAGCAGGTACAATAGCATTGACAGGAAGGTTTCAACTTAGTTCGTCTGCTACTTTATTATTTTTTCCGGGAGTGTATTCCATTGTATATTGATATTCTTCTAATTTCAACCTCCATCGTATTAATCTACTTCCAGGATCTTTGACACTAAAGAGCCAAAGTAGTGGTCTATGATCAGTTCGAATGATAAAAATCTTTCCCATATAGATATGGTCGACATTGCTTCACAGACCAAACTATTGTTAAACATTCTTTTTCGGTAGTTGAATAGTTTCTTTCAGCATTATTCAATGTTCTGCTTAGGAACATTATTGGTCGTTCACGATTGTCATCATCTTCTTGGGATAATACGGCTCCAATTCCACTATTACTCGCGTCAGTCGTTAGTATGAACTTCTTATCGAAATCTGGATACATTAAAGTTACATTTTCTTTTAATGTTTGTTTGATATTCTCGAATGCCGCTTGGCACTCCAATGTCCAACGAAATTCTTCATTTTTCCGTAAAAGTTTGTTAATAGGCTCGACAATTTTTGCATAGTTCCTTAAAAATCGACGGTAATAACCCGTGAAACCCAAAAAAGATTTAATTTCCTTAGGATTTTTAGGTACTTGTAACCTATCAACAGCTTCAAACTTCTTAGGATCCATACTCACTCCATTATCGGAAATGATATGTCCAAGGTATGTTACTTCCTTCCTTAGGAATTCGCATTTGTCCGGTTGAACTCTTAAGTTATTTCGCTTAAGACGTTCAAAAACTGCGATTAATTTCTCATTATGATCTTGCAAAGAATCTCCGTAAATGACGATATCGTCCAAATAAACAAAGCACTTTGACCCTTGTAAACCTGACAAAACCGTGTTCATCATACGCTGGAAACAAGCTGGTGCATTTTTCAGGCCAAAGGGCATACGAGTATACTCATAATGCCCATATGGAGTACTGAAGGCTGTTTTGCACTGATCCTCTTGCTTCACAGGGATCTGATGAAAACCACTAGTCAAATCGATTGTAGAAAAATATTTTGCTTTGCCTAGTTGGTCCAAAATGTCAGAAATATTTGGCAATGGATAATTATCTGCAATAGTAACCTCATTCAATTTACGGTAGTCTATTACTATGCGCCATTTTAAGCTACCACTTGCATCAATCTTTTTCGGTACCACCCACAGGGGTGAATTCCAAGGACTGGTACTTTCCCTTAGAGTACCATCCTTCAATAATTTTTGAATTTGTGTTTTGACTTCCACTTCATGAATTTTGGGAAATCTGTAGATTTTTGTATAAATTGGTTGAGTTCCTGGCAACAAATCAATAGAATGTTCAGCTGCCTTCGTTAAATTTTGTGGATCTATTTCAGTAAACAAACATCGATAATTATTTAAAATATCCCATAAACTTTTCCTTTCTTCTGCATTCATGTGTTCATCTCGGATGACTATTTCTTTTTGACTTTCTTTGAGTTCCAAAATATCGACTTTACACACGTTGATAAGTTCTGAATTAATTTTTAATTCTTTTTCATCTTCGTTCAAAATAACGATTGGAATTTCCCCGCTATCATCAACTTCAACAAGAGAATTCGCCACTTTCAATTTGCCCTCCTGCATTCCCATTACAAGGAGATTTTCTCCTGGTTTTCCATTGATATGCAGGTAACGAATAGTTTCTGATCTTGGCCTTGCAAGAAGATTTTTCTTGCATAAATTAATTTTGCTCTGGCCAAATTCCAAAATTTGATCTTTCAAATTTACTATTGTTTGATTTTCGACAAGAAATGGAGATCCAAGAATACCATCAAATTTGTCGAATAGTCTATTGGTTGCAACTTGAAATTGGATGTCGAATTCATTATAACCAAAACTTAATTGCAATGTTGTGAGCCCAAATTTCTCTGCATCTATTGCATTAATGCAACGATATTTTGTTCCTTTCGACTTTTCAACATCTTTCTCAAAAACATATTTTGCTGCAATTAAGTTTAGCGAACTCCCAGTATCCACTAAAAGTATTAAACATAAGGACTTTCTTCAATATCTAAAGCATTTATTCTAAACTCATTTACATTTTCATCATTCTTATGATACGTATTTTTTGAAGATTTAAATCTTGAACCCGATGAGCATCCTTCTTTCTTCGATGAGTTTCCTTCAGTTGGAGTGTCTTCTGTTGTCCGATTTTTATCAAAGCGTTTCGATCTGCAATTTCGTTTAATATGATATGTAAACAAGGACCTCTTCAAAACACATCTTCAACGGGTATTGGAAACCCAGAAACCTACTAATCTAACAGAACTGACAAATATGATCTCTGAATCCAAACGTCACTCGACCATCGAGAAAAAACTCAGATGTCGCCAGCTAACTTGGATTACGAAACGAGTTATAGAAGCCAGTATAAGAAAGAGGAAGGCGTATACGGATTTCAGACGGAACATGGAAGATCTGACGCTTAAGTACATATATATCCAAGCGAAAAAAGAGTCAAAGCGTCTCGTAAAGGAAGCAAAATTTCATATTTTTCCAAAAGATTGGAGGCAGCGGCTGATAATAATCGCGAAATATGGAAAATAATAAACGAAGTAAAAGATAACTCTCTTCCCCGGACTTTTTCACCTGATTTGCAGATCATTCCAGTCTCTCTGCCTGATTCTTCGCAACAAAATGAAGCAGCAACAATTCTAAATAACTTCTTCTCAACTATTGGTGAAAAAATAACGAGCGAACTCGGTGCTCCTCCAACAAGTATAAGGAATGATACAAATACCTCGCCTAGATCCACATTTCACATCCATCCAACCAACAAAGACGAGAAGAACACTGCTCCAGGCAGTGATAACATAACAATGGATGAAATTATGCTCGTCAGAGACGAAATAGCGGGTCTCCTTGCTGACTTTTAAAATGAGCACATCAAAAACGGGACGTTTCCTGAGGAGGGAGAGCTAGCGAAAATAATTCCTACATTTAAGGGAGGTGATCGTTCGGACCCGAATAACTATCGCCCGATTGCGCATCTTACAGGATTCAGTAAAATTTTTGAAAAAATAATTAACACCCGTTTAACATCGTTCGTTGTGGATAATTCTATCCTAAATTCCCATCAATATGGTTTTCAAAAAACCAAAGGAACACTTGATGCTTTGATCTCAGTTACCCATTTCATCAATGAAAGGCTTGACAATGGAGACTATGCTGTTGCCATTTTTGTGGATCTGAAGAAAGCGTTTGATACGGTCGACCATGACCTTCTGCTTCGTAAATCAGAATCATATGGTGTAAAAGGCAAAGCGAATCAGTTATTTCACAGTTATCTAAAAGGTAGATTGCAGATAACAGAAGTCAATAATTTTTTGAGTGACCCAGCACCAATGAAATCAGGAGTTCCACAAGGTTCCATACTAGGCCCCACTTTGTTCCTATTATACACGAATAATTTGATTACATGTAGACTAAATGGGCATTACACATTATATGCTGATGATACAGTACTCCTGTACTCGGGATGTAACAAGAATGCCATTGAAGACTCCATCAATGAGGATCTGAAGACATATAGTTTGTGGTTAAACGAAAATAAACTAGCGCTGAATGTAACAAAGATTAAGTTTGTTATTTTTAAACAAAAGAACAAGGAAGACATTGATATTGATATAAAAATTAACGGCAAAAATCTGCAAAGGGTATTTGAATTTAAATATCTTGGCCTAATCATTGACCACCCTTTAACTTGGTTCCCACATATAAACAGCTTAAGAAGGCAATTAGCCCCCATAATTGGCTTATTACGTAGGTACGAGGGATTCCCGAGGAACATCAAACAACTGGTTCTAAATGCATTCGTATTGTCGAAATTACATTACGGAGTGGTAATCTGGAGTCAGTCATCAAAGATAAACATTAATATCATCTCCAGGATGTTAACTAAGGCATATAAAAATATGCACAATCTCCCAAGGCTCACGTCAACAAAATTAGTGTACCAATCGTGTAACGCATTAACTTTTAGCCAAATCATTATAATGGAGAAAGCTAAGTTTATCTTCAAATGCTTAAACCTCAACTTGTCCCCACAAGTGCCATTTGTTAGGGTATCACAAAAGAATCAATACAATGCTAGGAACGCAGACCAATTTTGTATACCATTTGCAAGAACAGATCGTCTAAAGAACGATCCTACAAATGATGCCCTTCGTATATACAATGATCTTCCGGAATCAGTAAAAGAAGCGAATTCACTTACGATCTTCAAGAAAAGACTCAGGAACTATTTAATGAATAGCGATTGAATCTCAGCGCAGAAACTTTCAACATAGCATCTTAGGGCAATTTTTTTTTTATCCTATCATCGAGATGCCTCAAGACACAGCTAGCCTTATGATTTATTATTATCTGTCCAGTAACTTCAAAATAGCATCTTAGGGCATTGTTGACCCTATCGTCGAGATACTTGAAGAAACAGCCATTCTTTTAACTCAGAGTTTTTTTTACTGCGTCGAATTAATATTTTTTTTACCTCTGAGAGCTGTTAACGAATCGGACATGAAAAGATTAACAGGATGACTTCACATATTTTTTGTGTGCCCCCTTATACCGATGTTTTAAACATTGTTTGGGTGGCACACCTGTAGAAACGACGAAATGTGAAGTGCAGATCGCACGAGCGTTGTGCGACGAAGAAAGTGTGATGGAGAGAGTGGAAGGGAAGGAGGTATTTAAAAAAAAAAAAAAAATGTCCAAGCTTCAAAACATTTCTTATCTGAATGAATTTTGTGAACACGAGGTAGAACATTTCGATCCGTGAAATCCTTTTTCGTTGATACATTCACTAATCCTTGTCTCTGTTCTTCTTCTTGTGCTAGACGACTTGCCTCCTCTAGACTCTTTGGCTTCTGTGTGATAACGAATATAGTTAAAACTTCTTTTAATCCACTAAAGAACACTGTTTTAACTTGTTCTTCGATGAAAGCGTTCTCACCAACCGATGACTGACCTGATCGCACTGTCAATATCCTTCGATGAAGACCGAGAAGCCTTTGGTGATATTGCACAACCGTTTGTCCATTTTGCTATTTAAATGAGAAAAGTTCACGTTGAAGATGTAACATAGAATGTGGTTCCGCATAAACCTGTTTTAATTTCATTTTCAACGCATTCCAATCTTCGAATTCATCATTAAGTATAATTGTTTGTGCATTTCCTCGGAGTTGCATACAAATATACTTAAAAAGAATGGATCCACGAATTGGACCTTGAGCCAATTTCATTGCCTCTTCACATGCGTATATGAAATTAAATGCATCCTCAGCCCGACCTTCGAACACTGGGATAAAGCTTTTCAAGTCTGAAAAACTTATCAAGAAAGGCGGTCTTGAATTCCCATCTACGGCACTACTAATAGCACTTGCTTCACCGTTTTCCAAACCCATTATTATTGAGTTAGGCCCGCTTTCTCTTAAACCACTTGATTTTAAATCCACTTCTTCAAAAAGACTGTGAAAACTTTCCGCAAGATTTTTACTTTCACTAAATGCGACACTTTCACCACCGGTAATTTCAGAACTTTCACTTTCACATGCACTTTCACTTGACGACTCACTACTACTTTTTACTTGACCGACCGAATACGTTCCTAAATATTCCCAAAAAGACCTGAAATCGAGATACTCCTTTTTAACACGAATTTGAAAATTTTCACGATACTTATTAATTAATATTTTGCCTACAGTTAACCGGACTTTCACCGATTTTAACACGATACGAAGCATTCATCTATTCTATTCGTGTGAACAATTAATTAAATTGGATTTCCACACTCACAATATTGAATGTACTTTTAAAATTTTTTCTACTTTTCCAATTTCTGACACTTTTGTACACATTATAATTATCTGGATTTTATCCTTCACAATTTTTTTCACTTTAGTTTCCTAACATTTTTCTATTTCAACTCCCTTATACTTAGCCAGGGTAATTTTTGGCTAAGGGCTATTCAAAAATAAATTATGATCACCAGGTAACTTATTGCAAAATACAAATTCAAAATGCAATCAATCGAAAACAACTTACAAAATCATCATGTCCCTGCTTCGCTGCGTTGACTTTTGGTTGCTCCTGCGTTCCAACTTGTTTCCTTGATACCGCTTCTGATTTCCTTGCAATAATTATCCCTCGATGGAGTAGTTTCTGCTTCCCGAAGACTAGAGTTGAACTACTCAACGTTGGTTGCACTCGCCCTAGGAGAACAACGTATCCTTATATCTCCCTCGTTGAGGACTGTATCTCAAGGATACTATTTTTTTCGTCCTTTTAATTAAATTAATCGGCACCTTGCACATCACAGTATAACAGTGATAGTCACTTTCACTTGTTTTTTCCTTTTAAGAGTCACTCTTAACATTAAATGTTTAGTTCGAAGATAGCCACGATAAATTTTAATTACACTGAATGGCTATCCCACCGCTGCCACCAGAATTTTTGTTACGTGCGAACTCTTAGGAAAAAAAAATTAACGAAAACGAAATTTATCACTAATCACTGTGATTTATTATAACTTTAATAAATTTTATAACACAATCTTCGCAAGTTAACTAACAACTTATGAATTGCCGGACTTAACTCTATACGTTGTTCTTGAACAGCGACTTCTAGTATGTATATGAATAGCAACGTTTAGTATCTGAATAGTGACGTTTTGCCACGGCTCAGGTTAATTTACAAACTAAGATTGCTTGCGTTGCAATGCGAGACGGAATTTGCAAAACTTGGGAATATTTCGTGAGAATGGAAATTTTCCCAAGCAAAATTAAAACGTTGACAAAATGTTTAGTTCATGGACACGGTGTCACGTGGCAAAACGTATGATATGCAAGCAATTGCATGCGCGTAACATTTCCTTTTTGTCTATTAAGATAGATTGTAGGATTTCGTCGACCGATCGGAACAGCTAAAGGATTGATATTATTAGCGATCATAAATGAACGTGCCACGGCCCGAGTTTTTACTCCAGTTCTTTCACAATTCGGCTCTGTCTCTTTCTATTCCCCCTCTCCAGGAGCGTTGAACGTTTAACGCAACAGTTCTTTCATACTCCCTCCATGGTCGCGTTAAACGTTTAACGCAACCTTGTTGGAAGTCGCATTAGAAGTTTCACTTCAAAAATAATTTCCAATCGGGGCGTGTTTGTGTAATTCATCACTTAAAATCCTACTACCCTGCGTATCTTGAGTCGTACTGTTGAGGTCAATACTTACTTTATGTGGAAGATTTATCTTGTCACTTGTAACTTTGATGTTTGAAAGTTTTAATTGAAACTTTTTGTGGAACAAATTATTCACTTTCATGAAAATGCCATTTGAGTTCTGGAAGCTAGAACCCCTGTCTTTGCGCCCATTGGTCGTAAATTTTATTCGGATTTTATTCCCAATATTTTTAAGGTAGAATTTTAACATATAGTATCTTTGCGGGATGGTTGAAGTGAGAAGGTTTCAATTTGTTCAACCTTGTTATGGTTAGTGTCTCATATGCATCCATATTGCTCATATGTTTAATTTGGGGAAACACATTCTCAATAGTTTTGGATGATTGCTTTTCTAGCTAAGATAAATAAAAATCTATTAGATTGTTAGTCAGATTCTTCTCAGTATGTACCATAAACCAAGCGTTCCCATAATCAGAAGATGGATATTGTTTCCGGTATTTTTGATTAAACTTTCTTCGAAAATTTTCCCAATCAGTTGCTTTGAAATTAAACCTGTGATTTTGATTGCGGACTGGAATGAGGAAAATATCATCGACTATGGGACCATGGTCACTATCATACCTTATAAATTCCACTAAGCTATAAGCCCACAAAAAAGTAGTAGAGCGTTCAAAACACTTGAATTATGCATCCATTCCTTCTATAGGAAATCTTTCAAATATATCTGAAAAATATAGGATTTCTTCCAAAAGCACATAACTGATGTTATTTTGTTCCAGCTTAAATAAGTTTTTTTTAAATGCTTGGCTAGTTAAATACATTCTGGCTTAAAACTATTCCTGTAATTTTCACGAAAACCGGAAGGAGTTGTAGTGTCTTAGCCAACTTTAAATATACATACTAGTACGAGTATATTAGCCATCAACACCTTTTATTATTAATACTCGTATACATCATTCTATGAATGCCTTTGTCCCACGAGTGTTTCATATTTATATGCATAATTGTGAAATTTTAAGAGGCGTAAGGGTACTGTTTTAGTTTTATGAGGAATGTGAATTTGACTAATCATACTATTTTTAACAATGATTGATGAGTTTTGATTTCGGAGGCATTTGTTGCCTTTTTACTCAAAATATTCTACCCCCATGTGTTTTGCAGATTTTTTAGCTCAAATTTGGGCGATCGGGAGGGAGAGGGACATATTTTTCGCACTTTTTTCTTCCGCTAAACCTACGGATGGACAAAGTAACTGTTTTGTTTCAGATTTATTGGATTCTAATCAAGATCTTTGATTTGATACCCCACTCGTCTAACTTTGATATAAGGGGCATGGCAATTCAATTGGTTTCTGCATCTACGAGCTATGTTTAGATTAAATTTAAATTTTTCAATAACGTTAATTAAGCATTTTACACTCAATACAAATAATAGCATTTTAGTTTAAACGCAGAGCATTTCAACATATAAAGAACTTGATCCAAATAGCACAGTAAACGTCTTCGAAATTAATACATAATCACTTAACGTTAGATACTGCAAATTTTACTATTGCCTAAGTTTAGGCGCTGTGAAAATTTTATGCATGACTTCATGGGGATCGCGCACTACAACTTGTTTGAAACTACTCAGTGACTCTCAAACTAACGTGATACTAAAATTTACACTAAAGGTAAATAAAAAGACTTCTGGGGGAATGTGTTCAATTACCAAGAAACAACTAGTGAATAGGAATACTGAACTGGAACTGTGGTTGTGATGATTCTGTAATTAAGAAGCCTGTTATTTTGAGCGAGAGCTGCCAATATATTCTGTCGGAGGAGGTCTAATAAAATCCTCTCTATTTTTTGCGTCGCGGTGGTTAAGGAATATGCTAAAAGGACCTTCTTCAGGGTTTCGGACTACTTGCAGTGGCTTATTCAAAATGTACTTGGCTCACCTGTCTGTTTCTATATGCACTCTCTGTTTTGTATGCATATGACAAAATTAAATGTAGCGTGTCTGCCAACAGTTAAAGTCGGGCAGCTCAGTTCAATTTTTGTAGTGACTTATAACAGGATCTCGGAATGAATTGGACTCACGGCAAAGGCCTTGCAAACGCAAAAAGGACTATGGCCTTAGATCCTGGAATGTCTGATCACTCAATTACCCTGGCGCTGTTCAGGACCTTTTGCAACAGGCCAGTCAATATAAATTAAAAATACTGGCAATCCAGGAAACAAACTGGACTGGAGATGATATTCAAGACATGAGATCCCACACAATATTTAAAAGTGGGAAACCTGCCGGGAAAAGAGAATTCGGAGCAACTTTCATTGTGGGTAGGGAGTCCAAATCTCACGTTGTTGATTTTAAGGCAGTCAATGAACGGTTGTGTGCGATTTGTATCAAAGCGAAACTCTGCAAAATCTGACTGATAAACGTACTCGCCCCGACCGAAGAAAAGGACAAAGAGGCGAAGGAAATGCTCTGCAATCACCAGGAAAGACTAATTGGCTCATTGCCTACAAACGACACAAAAATAATCCTGGGTAATTTCAATGTTAGGGATTTTTTGTGGTAGGGAGGTGAATGCTATTTATGCACAGAGTGTGGGACTCCCATGCACGACTGGACCATCCACTAAACACCTCCCCTGTCAACCTGATAACCCAGCCTGGAACCGTTTGACACATTACTTCGGGCCAGGTCTCGTTTTGTTACGCCGTGAGGCGCCTTCAAGCTGGCGAGCCCCTTTCCTAGCGGGAGGGGAGAGGGGAAGAGGAAATGCCAGAAGGGCGATCCCCCAGCCCCAGCGCCCCCAGCTGCTGTGAGTCCCTTTTATATTTTAGGACTACCCGAGCATAATGTGCCACCTTGTTCCATTTGTCAACCGATTCGAGCATCACTGCAACTATATTATCTGGAGTGAGCTCTCCCGTCTTCCTGTAGAGTTCCCTTCGCAGCCTGGCCCATTTGGTACACGCAAAAAATGTGTGACAGGCATTGTCCCCCTCTCCTGGGCAAAACCGACAATCGAGGGACCGTTACTTACCGATCTTATGCAGGTAAGACCGAAAAGATGAAAGTCAGTCTCACCATGCCTTCGATTTAGCCACGGTCTCACATCCGGGATGAGGCGTGCAGTCCACCTTCCCTTCGTGCAATTGACCCAAGGATTGCTGCCAATCGTTGAGCGAGTCTGCCTCTCCTCGCGGACAACCACCTCCCTCGCATCCTCGTTTCGGCGCAGGTAAACAGCGCGGCGCTCTCTAGCAAGGAGGGCGATAGGTATCACGCCTGCAATAACTCTCACTGCCGAGTCAGAGACTGTTGGATACGTAGATGCAATTCTCAGTGCTCCTCTTCTCTGCACCTGTGCCAAATGTTTTCAGTATACATCCTTGCTGAGAGCGTCGCCCCATACCTCTGCTCCATACAGTAGCACTGACCCTACAGCACTCATCAAGAGGCGTCTTCTTGATGGTCTGGCTCCTCCTACGTTGGCCATAAGTCGACTAAGAGCCGATATTCCCGAAAAAGTCTTCTCAGCCGTCGCCCTGATTCGCTGAGAGAAACTCATCTTCGAGTCGATCAGTAGCCACAGGTACTTCACCGCTGACTTCGATTCGATTCGTAAGTCGCCAATACTGATCATCCTTACTCTAGGGATTCTCTTGTTTGTCAAGGTGACCACTTCAGTTTTCTCCAGTGCTAAACTGAGCCCGTGAGCAGTCATCCAGTCCCCCACTCGGTGCATTAGCATACCTAGCCTAAGTTGCGCTTGTTCAACGGTGCGTCCAGCGACTAGAGCCGCAGCATCATCCGCATGGCTGACCAAGCGTGACTCATCTGGCATCTCAAGTCTCAGTAGCCCGTCGTAAGATACGTTCCACAGGTCCGGACGAAGGATAGATCCCTGGGCATCACCCGATGTAATTCCCATCCTTGATTGGCCCTGTGTCGTGTCTTAGAGCAGGCTTCGGTCCTTTAGGTAGTTCCTCAAAAGCCGCATTAGATATTCTGGAACTTGAAAAGAGTTTTCCAGCGTATCCAGAATATCCACCCATCTAGCGGAGTAGAAAGCATTCGAGTGTCACCAACAGGACGATCCGTCGCTTGGTGCGACTATATGCCTCTACCCTTTGGACCGCGTTCACCACCTCTGCAATCGCATCAATAGTAGAACGTCCTGCTTTAAAGCCGTATTGCCGAGGAGATAGGTCCCCAGCAGCACGAATCGCGTCAGTGAGTCTTCCCTTGATGAGTATTTTTAGCGATTTCCCAGCCGTGTCTAGCATGCATAACGGGCGGTATGCAGACGATGATTCGGGATTTCCCTTCCCCTAGCTAATCAGCACGAGCCTCGCCACCTTTCATCGGTCCGGGAAAACCCCGTCCCGTAGGCAAGCGTTGAATGTGCTGAGCAGCAAGTCAGGACAATGGTGATAGACGAGCCGCAAAACCTCAGCCGGAGCACCATCTGGACCTGGAGCCTTGCTCGCTTTCAATGAGAGGACTGCCTCCTTCAGTTCCAGCTGTGTGAAGAGTGGGCACTCGACTGCTGTTTTGCAATGGACAATGTCAACACGGACGGGATGGGTGGGGAAGAGTCCCCACACTATCACGTCCATCTTTTTCACGTCGCGTATACAAGGCTTCCGTAGGGCACCAAGCTTCCGCATGACCAGCTTGTAGCCAAGGCCCCACGGATCCTTGTTCATATTGTCCACTAGGTCTTGCCAGCAGTGAGCCTTGCTACTGTTGATCAGTTTGCGAAGGCATTCCCTGGCCGACATATATTCTGCCACCTGGTTGCTTGCCTCGTCACGGTTCCGGGCCCGTTGAGCCTCACGTCGAAGCTTGTGACACTCCCTTCGCTTTTCAGCGATTTTAGTTGGCCACCAGTACACTGGGGGCTTGCCGTGCTGGGGTCTTCGACGGGTCATAGAAGCGCAGCAAGCAGTCGTAATGATGCTCATAGTAGAGCTCACCACGTCTTGAGCTGCCTGTTCTTCCATCCTCTCCGAAGCTCCCTGCAGCGGCTCACCTGCTGTGAGCACCTCGACGAACCTCTCGACGTCCATCCTCCCGATGTTCCATCCAGTTGTAGAAGGCCAAGAGCACGGACGTCAGGAGACAGCATAAAATATCTCAAGCAGAATGCACTGATGATCACTGGCTCAGTAGTCCTCTAATACTTTCCAGTTGTGTATCCTCCGTACTTAGGACTCCGAGGCGAATGACACGTCTGGTATGGTTCCCTCACAGCCAATACGGCGGTAAGTCGGCGTATTTCCGGAGTTTAGTACGACGAGGGCGACCTCAAACATGAGCCGGGGACAGGGAGATGCTGGGTTTTCAAGGAGGCCCTAACTAAAGCCAAATCGATCCTCAAATGATCCGTATCCTGCAGGTCAATTTGCACCGAAGCACAAACGCCCAGGACCTACTTGAGCAGTTTGCGAGGGATAAGAAAGCTGACCTCCTGTTGCTGAGCGAGCAACATCATAACAAGGACTCGCAAGCGTGGTACCCTGACAAATCTAGTACCTCGGCCATCTGGGTTCGAGACAGCGCCCGCCTTCAGGTGCAGGGCCATGGACGCGGGGATGGTTTTGTGTGGGTGCGGTGTTCAGGGATAACATATTTCAGTGTTTATCTGACGCCAAACGAGGCAATGCGATCTTTTCGAACCAAACTCGATGCCCTGGAGGACGCTGTCTCGAACACAGAGGGCCACATGCTGGTCGGGGGAGACTTCAACGCTAGAGCCATTGAATGGGGTTTGCCACAATCCGACCCAAGGGGAAAGCAAATCTTGGACATGGCGGCCAGAACAGCGCTTTTTGTCCTAAATACTGGTAACACCCCTACTTACCGCCATTGGGGGAACCATACCCGATGTGACACTCCCTTCGGAGTCCCTGGTACCTAGAGTACACAACTGGCGAGTACTAGAGGACTACTCGGCTAGTGATCACCAGTATACAGCGGTTGAGATTCACGACAGTGCCACTCTGCGTGCATATGCCCAAACTTCAATCCTCGGATGGAGGACTGGGAGGATGGACGTTGAGAGGTTCGCTGACGTGCTTACGGCAGGCCCACCGTTGCTGGGAGCTCCGCCAGGGAGTAGAGGGCCTACAGCCAAGGACTTGGTGAACTCAACTATGAGTACCATCATAGCTGCTTGCGAGTCTTCCATGCCCCGTCGGAGACCCCAAGACGGTAAGCCTCCAGTATACTGGTGGTCAAACGAGATCGCCGAACAAAGAAGCGAGTGTCACAAACTTTGGCGAGAGGCCCAGCGGGCGCGAACACGGGAGGGGGCAGACACTAGGCTAGCAGCATACAGGTCCGGCAGAAAATATCTTCGCAGGCTTATTAACAAGAGCAAGGCCCGATGCTGGCAAGACCTCGTGGACGATGTAAATAGGGATCCGTGGGGCCTTGGCTACAAGCTGGTCATGGGGAAACTTGGTGCCCTACGGAAGCCTTGTATGCATGACGCAGAAAAGATGGACGCGATAGTGCGGGGACTCTTCCCCGCCCATCCCGTCCGTGTTGACGCTGTCCGTGGTGAAACAGCAGTAGAGTGCCCACTCTTCACACAGCTTTAACTGGAGGAGGCAGTCATCTCCCTGAAAGCGAGGAAGGCTCCAGGTCCAGATGGTGTTCCAGCTGAGGTTTTGCAGCTCGTCTATCACCATTGTCCTGACTTGCTGCTCAGCACATTCAACGCTTGCCTACGGGACGGGGTTTACCATTGATGCGATTGCAGAGGTGGTGAACGCGGTTCACAAGGCAGAGGCATATAGTCGCACCAAGCGACGGATCGTCCTGTTGGTGACACTCGAATGCCTTCAACTCCGCTAGATGGGTGGATATTCTGGACACGCTGGAAAATCCTTTTCAAGTTCCAGAATATCTAATGCGGCTTTTGAGGAACTACCTAAAGAACCGTAGCCTGCTCTACGACATGACACAGGGCCAACGCAGGATGGAAATTACATCGGGTGTTACCCAGGGATCTATCCTTGGTCCGGACCTGTGGAACGTGTCTTGCAACGGGCTACTGAGACTTGAGATGCCAGATGAGTCGCGCTTGGTCGGCTATGCTACTGATCGACTCGAAGATGAGTTTCTCTGAGCAAATCAGGGCAACGGCTGAGAAGGCTGCTTCAGGAATATCGGCCCTGAGTCGACTTATGGCCAACGTAAGGGGACCCAGCCCATCAAGAAGACGCCTCTTGATGAGTGCTGTAGGGTCAGTGCTACTGTACGGAGCAGAGGTATGGGGCGACGCTCTCAGCAAGGAGGTATACCGAAAACGATTGGCACAGGTACAGAGAAGAGGAGCACTGAGAATTGCATCTTCGTATCCAACAGTCTCCGACTCGGCGGTGAGAGTGATTGCAGGCGTGATACCTATCGCCCTCCTTGCTAGAGAGCGCCGCACTATTTACCTGCGCCGGAACGAGGATGCGAGGGAGATGGTTGTCCGCGAGGAGAGACAACGCTCGCTCAACGATTGGCAGCAGTTTTGAAGGAATTGCACGAAGGAAAGGTGGACTGCGCGCCTCATCCTGGATGACCGTGGCTAAATCGAAGGCAAGGTGAGACTGACTTCTATCTGACCCAGCTTTTGAGCGGGCACGGGTGTTTTCAGTCTTACCTGCACAAGATCGGTAAGTCACGGTCTCCGGATTGTCGGTTTTGCCCAGGAGGTTAGGACAATGCCTGTCACACATTTTTTTCGTGTACCAAATGGGCCAGGCTGCGAAGGGAACTCTACAGGGAGACGGGAGAGCTCACTCCGGATAATATAGTTGTGGTGATGCTCGAATCGGTTGACAAATGAAACCAGGGGGCACATTATTCTCGGGCAGTCCTAAAAGATAAAAGGGACTCGCAGCAGCCGGAGGTGCTGGGGCTGGGGATCGCTCTTCTGGCATTTCCTCTTTCCCTCTCCCCTGCCGCTAGGGAAGGGACTCCCCAGCTTGAAGGCGCCCCACGGCGTAACAAAACGCAACCTGACCCGAAGTAATGTATCAAACGGTTCCAGGCTAGGTTCTCAGATTGACAGGAGAGGTGTTTAGTGGGTAGTCCAAGGGTATCCTCCATGGGATTCCCACACTGCCAGACTCGGCGGGCGTAAATGCCTTCACCTCCTTACCACAAAAAAAAAGTACGACGAGGGCCGTCCTGGCCACCATTTCCAGGACTCGTTTTCCCCGCGGATCCATCTGAGGCATGCCCCATTCGATTGCTTTAGCGTTGAAGTCGCCCCCAACGAGCACTTTGCCCTCTGCGTTCGAGACAGCGCCCTCCAAAGCATTAAGCTTGGCTTGGAAAGATGATATCGATTCGTTAGGCGTTAGGTACAAACTAAAGAAGGTGGTCCCTGAGCACCGAACCCACACGAAACCATCCCCCCGTCCACAACTCACCGCTTGAAAGTCACTGTTCCGAACCCAGATGGCGGCAGTACCAGTTTCATCAGAACACCATAATGCAGGACTTTTATTATGGTGTTGCTCACTCAGCAGCAAGAAGTCGGCTTTCATGTCCCTCGCAAACTGCTCAAGCAGATTTGCGGCGGTTGATCTGCGGTGTAGGTTTAGCTGCAGGATGCGGGTCATTGGAGCTCTGACTTTGCCTTGGCTAGGGCTTCCTGGAACACCCGGCATTTTCCTGATCCCAAGACGTGTCCAAAACTATGTTTTGGATCAGTGTCCTTGCAAAGAATACAGTGTGCCTCCTTCGTACACTCTTTTCTTTTATGTCCCATTTCACCGCGTTTGTAACATAGGGGACTCCTATTGGGTCCTTTGCATACTTGTGTGTTGTGACCATAACCAAGGCATTTGAAACATTGAAGAGGCGTTGCTCTTCACCGTATCCTACAAACAACCCACCCAATTCGTACTTTGCCCTTGTTCAGGAATTGTTCAGCGTCCTTTTCGGTCAAGTCAACTATGGCCATGCGTTGTCCGCTGTTGTTTTCTGGTGTCAGTCTCGCTTTGATGCTTCCCACGCTAGAGAACTCCCTTTTGATGGCCCCTTCTACCTCGGCCATATCCCTCACACAGTCAACGTCTCGTATTTCGATCGTTGCTATCGGTTCGAGCGGGGCTATAGTTGCGCTTTTGCCGAGGACTTTCCTATCTGCATCACAGAATGCTTCTTTATTGCTGGCCTCTGCTCCGAATTCGACCAGTATGTGGCCCGACCGCGTTGGTCGTACTACTTCAATGGTAGTATTGGTGTCTTCGGGCCTTACGTTTCCCCGGATGTCCCGTAGTACCTCCGCGTAGGAGCGGTTATCTTGGGGCTTTACGAGCAGTGCCTGCTGCCAGGGTCTTCGTCGGGGCTTCTGCCTCTCCTGTTTTGTATCAGGTCCTTTTTCTACTTGGGCGTCCGTGCGAACTTTACTTTCTGGCTTTTTTTGAAGGAGTTTCTTTGCAACTTTCTTCGCTCCTTTTGTAAGCACTGTCTGGAACCCCTGATCTGGTACTCCACGCCCGTCAAGTGCCTCTTCCTTCCTTCTTCTATCCCGATCTCCTTCGGTTGGGCTAGACGCCATTCTTTTATTGACTTTTTAAGGTGGAGCTTTCTGCATGTGTCCTTTAGATTTCGCCCCAAGAGCCTGTTTAACCTTCTATTGGTCTTTGGCCCTTAACCAGCTCCTCCGATAGTGCCCTATACGATCTAGGAGCTCCTCTAGTTCAAGGAGCCCCACCTTTGCTGCTTTGCTGATTTATGGGGAGTCGCATGCAGATTGTATTCTTTTCAGAACATCTCCCGCTTTTTGGAGTAGCATCTCTTCTTCGTATCGCTTGACCGCAATTGTGCCTTGCAACCATTCTTGGGAGAGGTTATCGCAATCCGTTTCCGAGTGCAGTAATTCCGCCACATTTTCGACGTTGGCAGTGCAATCACGCGGTGTCTGGTCACCCGTTGCTTTTCGTGCCGTAATCTCCTCTTTGGCTTCTGGATTTTTCATTGGAATGTCAGGATTTGCGACCCTTGCATCGGTCGCTTCGGTAACGATCGCAGCAGTGAAAATCGAATTTTCGGTGCTCTTTATATTATCTTCCGAGGCTCGAATACCTGAAGCGTCCTGCAGAGTTTCCCGCTTTTCCTTAATAGGACGCTCTGGCGTTCGCATCATTTTTTTGCTGCGCCCGAATGCCGCAGGAATCTCAGTCTGAACCAGAGTGTATGCTAGTCTCCGTTTTTCGTCTGCCTTAACTGTCATTGTGTTATTCTTCGCTTTTGTCGTGGTTAGTAGCGCTTTCGATGTACTGTTAACATTGTGGCTGCAACCGCTGGTTGCGTCGTCGTTATTATTATTTTTTGTTTCTTTTTTGGATATTTTTGGTCTTTTGATTTTGTTTGCTCCAGTTTTGTTGGGTCCCCCCTCGGAGCCGCTATCTCCGTTCGTTTGTGCAGCCGCCTTTTTGGTCCCATGGTTATCTTTGCAGGGCAAGGAGGCCACACGAGGGTTGGCACAAGCCCTTACGGGGACAAGTGCTCAGAGCCAGACCAGCGGTAATCGGGAGTCCGTCTCAACTGAACGTACACCACCAACCCAATGGGGCGAACTTCGAACTTACTTCGAGGCCTGCTAAGGTTTTACTGGGACGGAGACGGTATGATAGTTGAATTGGAGCCGTTTACACACGAGTTTCACCTCGGTGCTACAGTGCAAAGCAACTAGGTCCAAACCATCACATCCGCCTGCCCAAAGCATCAATTCCAGTTCGTTGTCCAAAGCGTAGACCAGATCCAATCAGAGTCATTACCTGTCATCCCAGGAGGGAGCCTCACGGCGCCCCCCACATCGTCAGGTCCATGGGGCCGGTGCTCCCCAAAGAATGCTAGCCTCCAAGAGTGTTCTTGTCGACCAGCATTCCCCCTGCGTGAATTTCCTCGGGTACGGGAGGCGGAACTCCTCAAAGAATGCTAGCCTCCAAGAGTGCTTTTGTTGACCGGCATTCTCCCTGCGGGGAATGTTAGGGTTGGCAATTAGCTGGCTCATTGGGAAACGACAGGATATAGTCTCCATGGTAAAACACATGACAACGACCAGTGCCTGATCGACTTTGCTTGTAGCAGAAATCTAGTCATACGTTCAACTTACTTGCCACACTGACGCATATACAAAATCACCTGGGTATCACTGGATGGCAACACATAATATTAGATAGACCATGTTTTGATCCAACAGCTTTGGGCCTCGAGCATACTTGACGTCCGTACATACCGAGGAGCCAATTGAAACTCTGTCAAAGGCGTATTCGGCGACGACCAGCCCTCTTAAAAAAAATCGACATCGAAAGGCTCCAAATAGCGTCTGTGGCCAACAATTTCACAGAGGCCTCATCCTATCAGGTATATCGCTAAAATCAAGCAACGAGCTTTAGGTGGAAGTGAAAGCGGCAATTAATACGTGTTGCAGCCATGAAAGTCAACGAAGTTGCAGACATTAGTTTCTGGCAGAGTAGCGTTTAACCCGGGACGGCATACTGAGGCCAGCTAGCGCTCAGTTATGTCACGAGACACCATCTGCTTGTGTTGTGCCATCCTACACATACGTTAAAAGATCAAAACGAAGAATTATGAGAAATGAAAACTGGTTTTTTTTCTTTATATTAGCATGTCTGTTTATTTAAACAAATTCAATACAATTCTAAGCAAGAACAAATTCTATGGGAGATGGATTACAAATAAACTAAAAAAAACAAACAAATTTATTTAGGATATAGCCTCTATGATAAAACAAATGACAACAACCAACGCCTAATTGACTTTGCTTGTACCAGAGATCTAGTTAAACGTTCGACTTGCTTCCTACATAAACGCATATATAAAATTACTTGGTCACCGGATGGCAACACACAAAACCAGATCAACCATGTTCTGATCCAACAACATTGTGCCTCGAGCATACTTGACGTCCGTACATACCAAGTAGTCAATTATAACTCACATTATTACTTGATCAAACTAACCTATCGATGATGTATGTTAAAGGCGTATTCAGCGAAGACTAATCCTCTACAAAAATTTTACATTGAAAGGCTCCATACAACGTCTGTTGCGAAAAATTTCACGAATACTCTCGGGAAATAGCTGGCTCCCATCTTATCAGACGCATCGCTGAAGTAAATACAAGCTCTGGATGGAAATGAAAGCAGCTATTAAAACCATACCCGAAGAGACGATTGGTCTGAGAGTGAAATAGAGCGGAACTTGAAAGAGATAGTTTGTTTTGGGGTTAATAGCTAACATTCTGTAGTGAAAAGAAGGGTAGATATAAGTCCGTAAAGAACTGCAGCGATGGTCTGCTGCCTCAGCAAGAGAGGAGGGTGGGGTTCACCGAGATTGTCCTTGCCTGAAGACCCGTGGCGAGGCTAGCATTGTGGTGTCGTGGGGTGGGTTATTTTTTTCAGCACAAGGGCCCACTACAAAAGAATTTCACATTCACGAATTAAGAGATACAAAGACGTATTGACCGGAATCAAGGCCGAGACAACCTACTAAGGGTTGAAAATGCTAAAGCACATGGCAAACAGGGCCTGACGAAAACAGACGGGACTTAGGAGGACTTCGTCATTTGATCGCCCCGGTAGTTGACGAGCCAGCTCATTCATTCCTGTAGATTGCATCGCAGCAATGCAATTTTTGGATGAGCTACATTATAAAGGTGTTGCCGTGTCCAAGTTTTAATTACAAATTTAAATAATTATTTTTTAACTTACAATTAAAATTTGGATCAGCATTATGGTAGTTTTTGAGCAGTTGCTTAGGCAACTGCTCGATTACTACAATTCTATTATTTCACAGTTCATATACCTACGTTATTTTAGTGTAACATGAAATACGCTTAGTTTCATGCTTATTTGATATTTGTGCTAGGAAATTGCCATTCTTATGGAAATAAATTTTTATATTTGTCTTGAGCAGTTTGTTTTTTTTGTTTGATAGTATTAAAAATTGATGTTCAGCTATCTACTTGTTAAATTATTTAGCCAGATGCATTTTTTTTGTTTGTTATTTTAATTACATTGATATTTGCCTATCAATTTATCTCACTTATTGTATTACTTAATTACTAATGCTCTCTGAAAATTAATGCTCATTCAATGTGAAAGATAAGACTTTAATATCTATGTGGGTGTGTATTATTGTTTTTATTATTGTTTTAGTTGTTTGGATGATAAATGGTATTATACTGCCATAATGATGGACACGCGTTTTTTTTTTGCTGATGATTTTTAATTTACTTGTTTTGGTACTACAGATCTGTTAAAACCTGTCACCGGTGTACCCTTGGCCTCTTCCAGCGGTACCCTGGACTCCACTTTACCCTATAACACCAAGTCTTTTAAACTCCACCTTTCGGAATGCAACGCCAACTATACGCAATTATCCTACAATGCATTTCACAAGGTATTAAAAGATTTCACCATGTAAATACAATTATGTTTCTACTCGTTTATTCTCAACGCTAGCGCCTCTGGAGAGCCTTTACCTTGTAAAGTCTTTGAGGCGCATTTCGGTGGCTCCGCTGGCGTGCGTACAACCTCGGACCTTGGGAGCGAGTACATGTTCTCGGCCCTATGCCTAGTGACACCGGCGTGTATAAAAAAACCCGTAGAAATCAACAGCAACAGGTAGAATAATACTGAAAATTACTGACCTTTTCTCGACTCAATGTCTAGTGACACCGACGCGTATAAAAGACTGTCCAAGGCTCAATGTCTAGTGACACCGATGCGTATAAAAAACCCGTAGAAAATAGCAGCAACACCTAGAAAAATACTAAAAATGACTGAATTGTGTCCTCGACTCAATGCATAGTGACACTGCCGTGTATAGAAGACTCGTAGATATTACTGCACAGTGTCCTCGGCTCAATGCCTAGTGACACCAACACGTATAAAAGACTCGTAGAAATGGCTGCACTGTGTCCTCGGCTCAATGGCTAGTGACACCAATGCGTATTGAAGACTCGTAGAAATGACTGCGCTTTGTCCTGGGCTCAACGCCTAGTGACACCGATGTGTACAGAACACTCGTAGAAATGACTGCACAGTAGAAAAATACGGACGCTCCTCTATCACGAACCGTTGCTTTTATTGGGTACAAAAGCCAAGGCTGCGTAGACGTCAATCCAATTATTCCATAAGGTTTGCCAACCCTGCTGACCGAAATCCTAATTTCGTAGAAGAAATTGTTATGGAATCTGCATGCTGTTTAAAAACCCAGCTGCATAAGCTCAACCACCGTACGTCTAATACCTCAATACTATTTTCCTGCACAATATGCATTTGCGTTACTTTCCTCATTCCACCTCGGTCATAAAATCATATCAGCATTTTAATTGTTTGCTACGAATGCGGATCTCAACATCTGTTGTTATGAAATCCGATCGGGGGATTCCACCGTACTAGCATTGTTTATTTTTTAACTCGTGACGATACATGTTGATAATGCGCGCTTGTATGGGTCGTATGTCATTTGTATTAAGTTGTTTCATTTTTAGGGTATTAATTTGTTTCATTTTTAGGGTATTTTAAAATTATTTTACAATACGCTAATAGTTTTGCGTCCTGTCTGTCCGTCTGTCCGTCCGTGTGTTACACCACTTTTTCTCGCAAACTACATAAGCTAGAAACATAAAATTTTGTAGGTAGGTGCGAAGTGACGCCTTCTTCAAAGTTTCAGCACATAAATAAATTTATAAGGTCTTTAAGGGGGGTCTCCCCATATAGGGGAGTTGCCCCCGAAAAAAAAGTTTTCATCGCATGTAGGCAATATGGGTATCAAATGAAAGGTCTTTATAAGCACTTTTCAAAACATGTCTTAAAATGACAAATCTTGCTTCGAGGGGTGCAGGGGAAGGGGAAATGTACCAACATTTTGCGTCCCCCCCTCGCGATTGGATGTCTTTGACCCAAAAAATCAGAAAAAAATATGAATATAGGCCTTTATGAGTACAACAACAACAAATACATGAGAAGTCGAAATTCACTCAACTTTGTTAGTAATAGTATGATTTATCGATTTTATGTTTCCTTGAATAAAATCTTAACGGTACCCTTAAATTTCATGAAATTCAGTACACAGATTTATAAGTTTAATCTGTCCTTCAAGTTTCATAAAGATCAAATGGTATTTAATGAAGTTATAGTGATTTCAATTTTCCTGTATTACTATGGAACAATATGCGCTTTTTACCAACTCAGATACTACACCTTTGCTAGGATTTGCATGAAAGTCTTGAGTCCAGACGATCTATCCTTAGGGAATATCTTTTGTTCAAGCTTCATCATACTCTTTTACCTCAAAATGAATTCAGGTAATTTAATACATTCGATGCCCTAATAGATTCTCGCTTCAATTTCATGTTCCACATACACGTACTAACACCATCTTCCACTCTCCCTTACTACACCTGCCTCGAATACACAACCAGCGAAGTCTTGGTCTTCTACCATAGTCTCTTGGCGTACTTTTGTGAAAAATCAAGTTCATAAATTCTCCTACGATTATTAATTTTTGATATCATTAAATTGTGATCTTTTTACTTTAATTTCTTCCATATTTTGAATTTATGTATTTTGTATTTAACTATTAATTGACTTATAATTTGACTAATAGTATGTAAGTCGATTTTTTGAAATAAATAAACAAAAAAGTAACTGAATGGGCTTACAGTCTGTCCAAAGAATTACTCGAACTAAATCTTGTTATCCCCAACGAAACTTGAAACAGGGACCTTCGGCTTACGAGATGAGTACTCTAACCACAACACCACGTGGACTACATAATATCACAATTCGGTGTATATATATTTGTTTTGTGTTGCATCTGACTTCTAATCGTACATCTTGATACCTGGTCATCCTCGATATGATGGTAGATGACCAAATACACACCAGCTCACACAATAAAGTTTTTCTTTTGGCTCCGTCTGCGCTAATTTCCACCCGCATATGCGTATCTTTACACTTTACACACCTGTATTTTATGATACAATCGGCAGCCAAATGACCAAATCATTGGCACCTACAGCACTAGTAGACGTCCCTTTTTTGGAAATTCTCGCACCTCGCCACTCGAGAGTTTAAGTACCTTATTTTTTTAAAGGAACTTGGAATGCCTTTGTTGGAAATTTAGACTTGTTAAGAAGACATATTTTTATTTTCCACAGTCGACCTCCTCGTCGAAAAATGTTTACCTGCGATAAATTCTATTTCTGGTGCAGTTTCTTTGAGCACCTGAAGAAGATAGATCATGTCCTCGCCGAAGTTCAGATCTTTCGATAAAAAGATCTGATTTTTCTCGTTCTTGAGGGTTTACGTAAATGCGCTTCACTGACTGAAAGTCAACCATATTCTTGGTTTTAACAGTCTTCTTTCCTCTTCACTAGTAGAATATCCTTGTTATGATTGAATATCTCCTTGAATCTCCGTCAATTAGTTGATTTCAATGATGAAATAAGTTTTAAAATTTTTTAAAATGAACTCTAAATTGATGTTTGTAAATTATTATTTTTAATTAATGACGAGAACGCTTGAAAAACACGACTGACCCCTACAAAGTCAAAGTCAAAAGCGCTTTATTTAATACTAATCGTTATAAATTTTTAAAAGAACATAAAGCAAACTCCAAACAATAAAACTATAAAAAATTTAATGGCCCGAATGGCTCTCTAAATTTATATGTTATCAGTTAAACACATTTAATGAAAAAAATATACTTGCAAATTTAAATTAATTAAAATTATTTCATATTTTTTGATTCAATTGGAAAAAGGAGAAAAAACCAACCAGCACTATTCAAAAATTACTTATATTACTAACACAACAATGAACTTATATCCTATACCTAATATGTTACACCCTAATTCTAAATAAGTTCAATCAAAGAAAAAACAAAAAAAAACACTAGATGTAGCAATAATGAGATGAATCTAAAAAACTAAGTAACGAGAAAAAGCACAAAAACAGAAAATAAACACGAATAATTTAGACATTGTCATTCAGCCACCAATACCTAGATTGCTCCATCTCAGCTCGACCAGCCTCAACGAATCTAGCAAATGAGTATCTCCATTGGAATTGTTGGTCTCGTGAACTCAGATTCGGAGGATATTTTATCTTCTTATCGGTGGCCCGTCGGTATATGTGATATATGATTGGGACGCCATCAGAATCAAAAATATATCGATTCATGTCCAAATACACGAATGCTTCTGGAGGAACGAAGCCAGTAGTGAGGCAAGTCACAATATACCCGTCTATAGGGTGGAACGGCTGTGAAATCCAAGGGTTTTCACTCACAGTTACAGATCTTGCGATATGATTCCGAAGAAGTTTCAATATGAAGATATCGACTCTTGTCACTTGAGCGGTTTGATAAATTTTTCTATTCGATATATAGTGCTTCCAATCCGTCTCAGGCTTTCTGTACAAACCAGTACATGCACGAAGACATTTCCTTTCGAAAACTCTTAATCTTTCCATTGTACTAGCACTCCGGTTGTACCAGATCTGACATCCGTATGTCAAAACTGGTCTAACCAGTGTCTTGTAACAAATAACTTTGACTTTTTGATCAATGTATCTGGAATGAAAGAGTCGCCGAAGGGCCATGACTACTTTTAGTGCCTTACTGAGCATGATTTTGACATGTTCAGTGTAGTACCGATACTGATCGAGATCAACACCGAGGTATCGAACACAGGATTTATGTGGAACCCGTTCTGAACTACCCTCACCAGCCATAATGTGGAAATCCTTCCAATTACGTTTCAGGTCTTGACTGGCCCCCTGCAGCGTTGTCCGAAACAAGATTATTTCGCACTTCTGCGCATTGATTTTCATTCGCCAATTGTCGGCGCAGAGCTGCACATCATTAAACATTTTTTGAAGACTGCTCTGAACTATTGTAGCTTTTCGGTCTGCCGTATAGATGATCAGATCATCAGCAAACGCTACCAATGACATTAAAATCAAAGCTGTTCAATAACTTGCGAATGAATATTGAGAAAAGCAGGGGCGCAGTAACTGTTCCCTGCTGTAGACCATTCAAGACCTTGAACTCACGCATTGTTGTCAGATTTCCATCAGTTACAACAAACGATTTCCCGTATAACATATTACACATCATGGCGACAAGGTGTCTGGGGAACCTGTCCTGAAGAAGTTTGAAAACTAGTCCATCTAACCACACCGTATCGAAGGCTTTCTCCATATCAATGAGACATGCTCCAACACATTCTTTGTTGTTTAGTTTCCAACAGATGTCTGAGGTTGCTTTCGTTATTGCATGTATGGTTGAATGCCTGGCACGAAAACCAAATTGGCAATTCGGCATCAACTCATATTTCTCAATGTGGGCGTTTAATGCTCTGTTGAGTATCACTTCAAACACCTTGCTGATGTTAGGCAGCAAGCTGATTGGGCGATAGCTTTTAGGGCATGAAGATTCTTTTCCTTTCTTCAAGATCGGAAATACTTTAGCCTTTTTCCACTCATTTGGGAAATATGAATTTTTCAACATGTTGTTAAACAATATGCAATAATTCCAAATAGCAACCTCAGGCAAATGTCGGAGAACTATATTTGGAATACCGTCAGTACCACATGATTTCTTGTTGTTTATTCTGCGAAATATGAAACACAAGTCTTCATAGCTGACAAAATAATCAATAAGATTCAAGCTCGGTTTGAGTTCAGATGTGAATGTTTCATCGAAATGAAGAATTGATTGGCTGTTCAGGCTTGATTTGAAGTCGGAAACTTTTGCTTCAACGGCCTCCGAATATATTTCATTCCTTCTCTCTGGGTTTGGCAGATGAACCAATTCTAAATGTGTTCCAATCAGGGCAAGTTTCTGCAATCCATCACATATAATCCTGTTTCCATTTCTATCCGGAGTCGTACTATCAACTTCGATACCAGCTCTATCGAGAAGATTTATCTTATCACTAGTGACTTCAAGATTCGATACCTTCACTCGAGACTTCCTGCGGAATAAGCTATTCACTTTCGCAAAAACGCCATCTGGGTCCTGTGGGCTAATACCCCTCAGTTTTTCCGCCCATTGATCGCTGACCTCACTCCTGAAGTATGAACGGATTAAGTTCCGGACATTCTTCAGGTGTAATTTCAACAAAGCCAACGAGGGATGGTTGTAGTCCAAAAATCGTCGATAAATATTGTTGACGCGTGTGAGAAGAAGGCTTTTCAATCTTTTCAACCTTGCGATGGTTGGTGTTTCATATCCTTCCATATTGTTTCGATGTTTAATCTTGGGAACTACTTTCTCAATCGTTTCCAACGTCAGCTTCTCTAACTTCGACAAATAGAGATCTATTTCATCGTCAGTTAGATTTCTGTTATTAGGAACCATTGAGCAAGCGTTGCCATCATCAGAAGGAGGACATTGCTTCTGGTACTCCCGATTGAACTTCTTTTGAAACTTTCCCCAGTCTGTTTTTTTGAAATTCAACCGATGGTTTTCATGTTGAACTGGAATGAGGAAGAAATCATCACTTTGATCATTGATTTCCATTACGATTGCGTTATGGTCGCTATCGTAAGGAAGCACCTGCAGTTTCCGTTGAGGACTATTAAAGCTGAATTCAAGTCTTGCGTCAGCAATGCAGAGGTCCAAATATGGATTTGTCCTAGGGTATGTTGGGAACTCCGACCCATATAGGTTGCACCTGTATTCAATTTGTTTCTCTGTTATCCATGATTTCAGGAATACACCTCTTGGATTATTGGTGGCGTTTAGCCATAATGTATGCTTGGCATTCAGGTCACCGGCAAAAATATAATAATTATGCAGCCTGTTCAATTCGAGTATTTCAAACAAGGAATTGAGTTCCTCCTTGAACTTGAGAACATTTTGACCAGTTGCATAGGCAGAGATAACGAAGAGGTTATCCCCACCTGGCAGTGAAATTTTGATGACGGACACTTCAAGAAATTCAAAGTTTTTGAATTCGACTTTTTCAATATTTTGGAAACAATAGGGTCTTCTAACCAATATCCCGGTGCCACCTCCCCCATCACCTATTACCCTATCGTTTCTTACGAATGCAAAATCTTTGAATTCCATGGAATGCCATGAATTGATGTGGGTTTCAGTGAGAAGTATGATGTCAGGCTTTTGCTTAACAACAAATTCAAGGAGATAATCACGTCGATGTTTAGCAACGATAGAGTTGACGTTGATCGATATAAGGCGAAGCCTATCCATGGGAATATGACTGGATGACAAGTTATTATTAGGCATTTGAAAGACCTAAACGCTGAAAAGCAAAGTTAATTTTTGAATCTTGTTTGTCGATTCTCTCCGATAAAGAATTAAGTTGCTGGTAAATTTTGAGAAGCAACTCATTATTGCCACTTACATTATTTACATTATTTCCAGCATTTTCTGCTGGTCCTCTAGCGGCGAGTGCAAATGATACTCCGGGCTTGACGAAGTTGGAAGGTATGATATTACGGTGTACTTGTGTTTGCTTTGGAGCAAATTTAACTTTTGCATCTTGATATCGGGAGCATCCTCGATATGATGCTGGGTGACCAAAAACACCGCAGTTAAAGCAGTATAATTTTTCTTTAGGCTCCGTCTGAGCCAATTTGCACTCACCGGGAGCATGAACGTCTTTGCATTTAACGCAACGATAGTGCATGGCACAATTGGCAGCCGAATGTCCAAATCTTTGACACCGGTAACACTGGTTGACTTCTCTTTTCTGGAGGCGTTCCCACCTCACCACTCTGAAATTTAAGTACCTTATTTGTTGAAGGGCACTTGGACTGATCTTATTTGCAATTTGTACCAGGTAAAGTGGTAAATTCTTCCTTTCTATGGTCGACCTTCTTGTCGCAAAGGCTTTGACTGAAACAAAATCAATATCTGATGCAGCCTCCTTGAGCACCTGAAGAAGATCGACCGTATCCTCTCCGCTGTCCAAACCCTTCAACAAGAAGGTCTGATTCTTTTCACTTTTTGGGGTATAGGTGAAGTGTGGAACCTCCCCAGAAATCAGCGCATCTTTGGCTGACTTGAAATCAACCAGTGATTTTGTCCTTATAGTTGATTTTTCGGCATTAACTCTTTTGATTTCGAAATTGGCCTGTTTATTTTCGGCTGCCAATAGCCGAACCATATCTTTCGCGGTTTGTCCGAACACGTTGATTGGCGGAACTTTTTCTGTCTTGTTGGAAGCTTTTTCAGAGGAACCAGCAGAACTGCGGGCTGGTTTTTTCTCCTTATTTTTGTTCTTTAAATATTGAATGAAATTAACGTCATTATCTTGATTAAAATTACCTCTGATGTTTTCTTCGATTCCCATATCTTCGGTTAATCCCTCCAGCGCTGCAAAATAATTTCGGCTCTCGTTGGTGCCACCAGCACTTAGAACTTCCTCTGGATTTACTTGCTTTGCACTTTTCTTCGGCTTTGTTACCTGTTGCCATTGATTTTGTGGCTGCGTCTTTTGAGGCTTCATCCCTTGCTTGAAAAGATCCTTGAGAGACTGTATCTCTTGCCTTAGTTCATCATTTTCTTTCTGCAATTTGGCCATTTGTTGATTATCCGCTAATATTTGCAGCTTGCACCCTCCATCTACGGAGTTTTCTTCGTTATGTTTTCTTTTGGTGATTGTCGCCAGTTTCGTATTCGTCGTTTCCCCAGGTTGCCCCAACGGTGGGAAGCCGTCGGGCTCCTCCATCCCAGCGGCGAAATTTTCTTTGTGAATTTGTTTTTCGTTACCAATCGAAGTAAAAATATTCGATAGAAATTTCCTGAGTCGATTACTTCGACAATATAAGATTTTTTTTTTTTAAAAATTAATTTAATTTTTGAAAACTTTTGACAGGAGCGATTTAAAAGACGTCTATACGCAAAGACTACTACGATCCAATCGACTGACCCCTACGAATGCTAGATGTTGAATTGAAATCTTCGTGAATGCTGGTTTGAATGTTTCCCTTGTTTTTTTTCCATAGTTCTTATTGATAGTTACTCGTCTTCATTATATTCCGGGAATGATAACCTATTTAACAATACCATATCAAAAGCCTATTTAAATATAGACTTAAATATTTAACATGCATTGCCTTACGACTAAAAAAAATACTCTACATAAATTCTCTTACAGGTGACTCTGGCGGTCCATTGGTAATCAAGGATCATGGACGATACACTCTTGTAGGAATCACCAGCGCTGGTTTCGGATGCGGAGTGGATCATCAACCTGGGATATATCACAATGTGCAAAAAACATCCAAATGGATACAAGACATGATCTTGAAAAACTAAAGTATTCTCTATATGTTTAAAGTTAAACACCCTTAGATCTACTTATAAACTAAAAACCCATCGAACAACACTTGGTGAATGGCGGGAAAAAAGTTTCGTATGCAAGCAAGCAGCCATTGAAATTGTGAGCTGGGCAACTGTAAGCTAATCTATTCGATATTATTTACTTTAACAATTATAACAGCAAAGTACATAGCCTTAAGTCAATATTTATATGGGCACATATTTATTTTAATGATGCAAGTTAAAATGCAAAAAACATTAATTATAGTCATCAATGTGTTTTATTGTTTTATCGACCAAACAATTAGCGAGGTGTAGCCCCAACGGAGCTCGATTGTTGTTTGCGGAAGAAAGAAAGTGAAACAAAACTCATAACGACTGTTTTGTGCAATGGCAAGGCATACTAATGTGTTTCATATTACACTGAAATAATAAAATGTCACAGGTCTTCACGGAAAACTCAGTTAAGTGTTACCGTTTCTCTTTAAAAGGAAACGAATACTTGTTAATTGGCTTTCTTTTACATCAAAAGAGCGATTTTTACAAGAATTAAGATTCAGTTAGGATGATCGTTAAATGGAAATTATTTTTGAGGAAAAATTTTCAATTAAAGGTAAGTAAAAAATGTTTATCTCCTCTCTTATAAGATTTAAAGACGCTAATTAGCAACATATGCTTCTTACCACTCGTAATATTACAACACACTTAAAACGTCTTTTTGATGAGTTAAAGTCAATTGTTTTACGTGGAAAATGAGAAATGCTTTCACTTTCTTCTCAAGCCTCATTATCTCACCCAATATTTCGAAACAGATAATCATATAGTGCTGATGCGGTTATGAAAAACTGCGCCATCAATGCCGTCGTCTTGGGCTACCACGCTAACGAAGATGATGATGGGTAAATGTTGCGTTGAGCTGATATTTTATTACGAAACCACTTGGCAAGGTGAACTTAGTCATCAGACCATTTCCGAATCACACATGCAAACCTGCTGTGCGCTATGCCGTGGTATCATTGAATTTATGAAAATTCGCTTTTGTAATCTGAATAGGCTTTCTTTCTTTACTTCTTCAATGCTACGCCAACGACGCGTTGTTATCGGTGCTATGCACGCCCTAACATTCACCACACTCAACCAGGTGTAAATAAAGAAAGTGAAATTTATTTCGATTATAACATTTCCATTACATTCATCGCTTAATTTAATTTTATCGCCGGTTTATTTTTCACGTTAGTACGTTAGTGTGCAAATGAAAATGAGTTAGCACTTTTTCGGCGGGCTTTGTTTGGTACTGAAACGTGTAAATTTAATTAGAAAATTAGATAATTGTGCTAGTTTAACTTTCTTCAGGTGTAATACCAAAGAATGGGCTGTTTGTATTGAGACTTCGCACATGCATGCTGTGAAAAAATCGCAAACAGCCTTCACTATTTACATTTCATCTTTTCACGTAATCGGATCGGAAGTTGGTTACGATTTGGCGTGTAATTTAAGTACGTGGGTAACGAACTCTATTGTTGACCACAGGTGATATAATTAGTTATTACAATGCGCGGGAAAAGTGAATTATGATGCATTCGTAATCTGAAGTTCCGAAAAGAATTATTGATTACACAATTTTATTTCTGCACGTAGTGAATAGAAAAAAAAATAATATAAGGTTCATTAACAGACATATGGAAAAAAAATTACAGCTTCCCTAATTATAAGACAGCAATAGAACGGTTCCATAGTGACCAGTGGGAACTTGTTATGATTTCTGAATAATGGGAATCATTTAGAAAAGTAAGTAAGGGTCACTGGTACATTTATGTTCATTGATCTTGTGAAAATGTTCATACTACTATAAACAGTTTAAATAGGCCAGTTATATGTTTTCAACTCTGAATTCAGTTACAAAATAAACCGTTTCCTACGTTCATATAATGTTATTTGAAGAATTTTGTAAAAATTGTTCATATCCGAGTTTCAGTTACTTTGAAAGCTTATTTTAAATTTATCTAACACCGTTGAAAAGGCTCTTACATCAAGCTAAATCCAATCCGAGTCAACATTTCAAGCACCTTCCAACTAACTAAAGGTACCCTTTGCAGACACAAAATATGTTTTTATTCGTATTGCCAAATTATCATCTGTAGCGAAGCAGCCCAAGCTGGACCTACACTACAGCCACTCTTGAGGGCCTCCAATTGTTTCCGTCCATTGACCACGTTCCCAAATTTCAAAACCCAAGCAGCGATGAACTTTTTTCGTCGCTCAAGTCAGACAAGCATCTCCTCGGTTTTCCCACTGCTGTCCGCCCTTCAGTTCTCCCAACGAATACCTTTTTGGCTATCCGTTGCTTGTCTATACGATTTATGTGGCCAGCTCATAGCAGCTTTCCCAGTTTTACAATCGTTGACACGTCCGGTACGTCAAAAATTTCATACAGCTCATGGTTGTATTTAATTTGCCATTGGTTTCCATCTAGCTTCGCTCCGATTATTCACTTCAGGAGCCAGCGCTCAAAGGTGTTTAATATGTTCTCGTCCTGTTGGTGACACTCGATGCAAGCAACGCCTTCAACTCCGCTAGATGGATGGGTATTCTGGATACGCAGGAAAATCGTTTTCAAGTTCCAGAATATCTAATGTGACTTTTCAGGAACTACGTAAAGGCTCTACGGCACGACACAGAGCCAACGAAGGATGAAAATTACATCGAGTGTTGCCCAAGGATGAATCCTTGGTCCGGACCTGAGGAACGTGTCTTACGACGGACTACTAACACTGGAGATGCTAGATGGGTCGTGCTTGGTTGGCTAGGAGGATGATGTTGCGGCTCTGGTCACTGGACGCACCGTTAAACAAGCGTAACTTAGGTTAAGTATGCTAATGCGCCGAGTGAGGGACTGGATGACTGCTAGAGGGTTCAATTTAGCACTGGAGAAAACCAAAGCGGCCTACTTGACACAAAAGAGAATCCATAGAGTGAAGATGATCAGCATTGAAGACAAACGAATAGTATCGAAACCATTGGTAAAGCACCTGGGGCTACTGATCGACTCGAAAATGAGTTTCTCTTAGCAAATCAGGGCAACGGTTGAGAAGGCTGGTTCAGGAATATTGGCTCTGGGTTGACTTATGGCCAACGTAGGGGGACCTAACCCATCAAGAAGATGCCTCTTGATGAGTGCTGTAGGGTCAGTGCTGCTGTATGGAGCAGAAGTATGGGACGACGCTTTCAGTAAGGAGGTATACCGAAAACGTATGGCACGGGTACAGAGAAGAGAAGCACTAAGGATTGGATCTTTGTATCCAATTGTCTCTGATTCGGCAGTGAGAGTTATTAAAGTAAAGTAAATTATAACTTTATTTAGCAATGAAACATGACAATTCATAAAAACTTAAGACTAATTTTTGCTATGACAACTCCTCAAAAGCAGGGCTTGAGAGAGGAGTTTGGTTAAACAAATTAGTTGCCTACGCAATTTTAGATTTTTTTATGTTATAAAACAGATTAATTTCTTATCCTAATTACGTTACTATTTAGTAGTAATAACACATTTTGAAAATTAAAATTTTCAATTGATATAATTAAATGTTCTTGAAAATTCTTCACCAGACATACTAAGAAGCCATTTTTTGATGTAAAGTTTAAAGATTTCTGATGTATTAGCACATCTGATGAATTCTGGCAACAAGTTGAAGGTTCTTGGGCCAATATATTGAATATATCTTTGTGATTGTGTTTTATTACAAATACGTACATTGATTCTATAATAATTATATCTAGTATTATAGACATTGCTTGAAACCTGACGGGTTTGCGCTTTAAATTGCAGGCGTGATTCCTGTCGCCCTCCTTACTAGAGACCACCACGCTATTTACCTGCGTCGAAACGAAGATGCGAGGGAGATGGTTGTTTGCAAGGGGAGACAGCATTCGCTCAATGATTGGCAGTAGTCTTTGGTGAATTGCACGAAGAGAAGGTGGACTGCGCGTCTCTTCAAAGATGTGAGGCCATGGCTAAATCAAAGGCATGGTGAGACAGTCTTTTATCTGACGCAGCTTTTAAGCGGACATAGGTGTTTTCAGTCTTACTTTTGCAAGATTGGTAAGTCACGGTCCCCCGATTATCAGTTTTGCCCAGGCGAGGACGACATTACCTACCACACATTTTTTGCGTGCATAAAATGGGTCAGGCTGCAAAAAGACCTCTACAGGGCAAGGAGAGCTCACACCGGATAATATAGTCGTGGTGATGCTCAAATCAATTGATAAATGGAACTAGGTGGCACATTATGTTCGGGCAGTCTTAAAAGGTAAAAAGTGACAACTTTTCTGGCACTTCCTCCAGCTTGAAGGCGCTCTACGGCGTAACAAAACAAGACCTGGCCCGAATAATGTGTCAAAAGGTTCCAGGCTGTGTTCTCAGGTTGGCACGGGATGTGTTTAGTGGGTAGTCTAGTCGCCTTTTTGCGAACATGGGATACCCACACTCTGTGCATATATGGCATTCACCTCCGAAACACAAAAAAATATGTTTGCGGATACTTCAGTTAGGCTCCATGCTTCAAACCCATAGTATAGCACAGGCCTTATATCAGATTTGCATACTTGGAGGTCTGTTTTCCTGTATATGTAGGTGGTCTACAAGATCGTCGTAGCTGAATGAAATATTTTATTTGTGAGTTTTATTTGTAGTAATCGAGCAGTCACCTAGGCAAACTGCTCGAAAACCACCCTAACGCTGATCTAATTTTAATTGTAAATTAATAAAAAATAATTATTAAAATTTACAATTAAAACTTGGACACGGCAACCCCTTTATAACGCAGCTTATCCACGAATTGCTTTGCCCCGCAATGCAAACGACATCGGGTGGATGAGTGGGCTCGTCAAGAAACTCTGTTGCGACAAGAACTGTGCTGTAGCTGATCGCAACGACAAGTAAGGAGATCTGCTTGGACGGATCCGGGAGTCTGTTACGAATCGCCACAAGGAGAACCGTGCCGGCAAGTGAAAGATTAAACTTTGGCAGCCAATGAACCAAAGGTCTGATTTCGGAGCGTACGTGGAAAATTGTGTTTTTCGCTCGAAATCGCGGAAATAATCATTTTTATTTGATCAAACGTTTATTCGCTCGTTTCTGTCGCGAATAAAATCTTGTTTTCATGTAAAGGGAAAAAATGGCAAATAGTTTGTCAAATGGCAAAATCGCTAGAAGACGAACAAAAAGTGGTGCTAGATTCAACATAATCGCGTCTTGACGGGAAGGCCAATCCACAGTTGTAATTTGAATTTCTATGGAAAATTCATTTGCTCGAAGAAAGGAATTGAAATTGATAAGAATGAGCGCTTACGCCTGAAGTAGTAGTGACCCAATAAAAAGTTAGAAGTCGGAAAACATAGAAGATAGGCAATGTGATTTCCCACCATTTACCATTGCGGAGATTTGTAGGCGCGGAAGCGAAAATCACTTATTGTACGTTTTGCCTCGTCGATGTCGTTCAGTTTGTCGACTCGCGTGACAACCTCTCTTAGCCTGGTCCAGTTATTTTTTTCTTTCTTGTTAGGTTTTAAACTAATTCATTCTTAAGCTTTCATTTTGTTATAAAGGGTGATCCAACCATAAGGCACGATGTTAACTGTGAGTCACACCTTAGCATCAAGTTTTTTGTCCAATTTTATTTAACATTTCTTTGTTTCGGTGTTTGACGAATTTAACCATGGAGAGGTACACAATTTAACAGTGCGTTAAGGTTGTTGAAGTCTTTTACAAAAATAGGCGTTCAAATCAAAATGCATGTCGTGCACTGCATGATTTTTTTGGTCAGCATTATCGACCAAATGGGTTCACAATCGGGAGAATTGTGCCCAAATTTCAGCGAACTAGGTTTGGAGGAGATATAAAATCACCTGTGTTTGCCCAGTTCGTTCTGCGGAAAACATTGCTCTTATTCGCGGTACTATGGCAGAAGAGGGGTCAACCTTGACTCGTCGTCGTGCCCAACAATTGAACATCTCACAAACATCACTGATGTGAGTTTTGAATAAAGATTCAAATTGACATGCTTGCAAGGTTCAATCGACTCAAGAACTGAAGCCCACTGACCATTTCAAGCGTCGACAATATGCCGAATGGTTGGTTGAACAGACAGAAGCGAATGGTGACTTTACAAAGTGGATTCCTTAACAAGCAGCATTGCCATTTGGGCAAATGGAAATACACTAGTGATTATCGAAAGGCCGATGTATCTACAAAGAGTGTCTGTTTGAAGCGGTTTATAAGCTGGCAGCGTCATCGGGCGGTACTTCTTCGAAAATGAGGACGGCCAAGCAGTTATCGTAAATGGTGTTCACTATTGCTAGATGATAACGGACTTCTTGTGGCCAGGAATTGAGGTTATGGACCTGGATGATATTTGGTTCCAACAGGATGATGCCACTTGCCACACAGCGAACGAAACAATGGCTCTTTTGCGCGAGAAATTCAATGGCCGTGTTATCTCACGTTGGGGCGATGTTAATTGGCCGCCACGGTCATGTGATTTGACACCTTTGGACTACCTTCTCTTGGCATATTTAAAAGAAAAAGTGTAGGTCAATCAGCCAAGTATAATTCAAGAGCTAAAGGATGAGATGATTCAGCATATTAACGCCATTGAACCTCAATTATGTCTCAGAGTCATTGAAAATATGCACCCTCGGATAAAATGATGCCACCGTGGCTATGTCAAGCATTCGGGAGGTATTGGTCACATATCTTTCTATTATTATAAAAAATATTAAAATAATTCTCTCAAAACTTTTTGTTTTATTTACAATCACCATCGTGCGTTTAGACTGGGCCGTCTTATAAAAAAACAATGAATGTTATGCAATCAGTACTCAGTGGATTCGTGTGGTACGCCGGGAGTATGCAGTCAATTGGAAATTGTTCAAGCAACATATTTGAAACAATTAAACCAATACTGGATTCAAAATAGAATTGCGTAAATTATCAATAAAGAAATTGAGTACGGGAACTAGCAAATAGCGCATCTTCATAGTGATTTTTCGTGTACGCCATTAAATAAATTTGTATGTTTGTATGCGACAGTGTGAAGTTGGATTAGCCACCAACGAGAAATCAGTACGGTCAAATAGTATCGCCGTTGGTTGGGATGTAAAGCTAAATCGGCAGAAATTTAGCATATGGCCGGAAACGTGAAGCGCCATCTTCGCAAGAGAAAAATTTAAAAATTGTCAAAATTCCTGAACCGGACTCCAAACTGCATACTGCTTACTCCATTGAGCACCCGTGGTTGCTGCGCTGCCGTAGTAAGATTCTGTGTGGGACTGTGCTTAACCGGTGCTTAACCATTTTAAATTGACTTTGAGTTAAATTTCGTTTATCTAGAATTGATTATATCGGCGAATTTAAAGAACGCTTTCTGACGACCAGGTGTGATTTTATACATAAAATAGGGCACAGATGTTCCAAGATAGTTGGATGACAGTCACTTCGCATGTGGAAAAACAATTGGATGAAGAGATTGAAAAATTGGACAATTTAAACATCGACGATATTCGAACTTTAAGGGACCAAAGACTCAAAGAGTTAAAAGAAATAGCAAAGAAGATAGCGGACTGAGAGATAATAAAGAATCAATTTTAGAACAATATAAATTGCAAAAATTCGAACGGTCTTTTGCTACGATTTGATATTCGGATCGAGTGCTTATATTTTAATTTATTAATGATGTCAACCTTATTACTGATGTAAACGTTCTGATTTCAAACGTGCTAAGAAAAACACTGCTCAAATATTGTATTTATAGGTTTTCTCCCTTTCGTTGCTTGGACAATTGTCTACAGAAGGTGTACCGACTTTGTTAAAATTACGAATTTCACCAAATTTTTGTTGTGGATTACATCCTTGCATGCATGGGTATCACCCCAATTGGAGTTACTTAAAGTGGTATCACGATTTGATATGGTATAAATTAAAGTGCATTTTATTATTAACTTAAAATTTATCATTATGTGTGCATGAAGTGCAAGCTCAAAAACAAAACGGAAATTTTACGCATCTTAGCAATACGGCTGAAATTAAAAATTCGTGTACAAAACAAAACAAAATTCAACATAGGGCATGGACTTACGGATGCAGTTCTCATTCTTTTAATTTGGATTATAGAAACAGGAGAGCTGCACAACACTCTCGCCGATCATAAAGTCATGCTGCCTGGACGTTGGGTCTCATCACCTCGTCTATGACATTCATGTTGGAGTTAGGGATGCATCAGACTACGACTATTTAGCCGCACTTCTGTCGCAATTTACACATGGTTAAATGGAAGCCCGCACACTGCGATTTTCGACAATTTTTTCCAGGTCGGCAGTCGCAGGAATTTGCGATTTATCCTAAAACCAGTTTAGTAGGTAGTTTTTATGATACTCGCGCAGGCGCACATCATTTGGACATTTGACGCTGACGTGCATGGAAGTTTCTTGCATAGCGCACAAATGAGTTAGCGCATATGTTCCTGGCAAAGACATACCTTCAAATGAGCATATTAGTTCTGCACATGCCTGAAGTTCCTTCGGAGATCTTGTCGCAGTGTGTTCGTATTTGCGTCTAAAAATCGCTGGCTACGACTGTAAAATCGCAATGTGGCCAAACCCTTAAGCAGTTAGTCGTCACTAATTAGTTCTATCTGCAATATTTACTTGTCGACCAGTTAAAGTAAAAAACAAAGCAAATGAGGACTTTCCTTTCTTTTTGGCCCTCACATCAATTTCTTCAACTAGTACTTTCAGCAATCAGGTGCCTTGCCCATCCCAAACACGAGCGCTCGTCAGAGGAGGAATGGATGGGTACCCTTTTGGTTTCTCTCATATAATTTTTTATGTATATTCTTTTGGGTTCTTTTTCATAGATATAGAGAGTACTGGATCCGCAACCGGTCGTGAGAGCCAAAGCAATTGGCAACCTGCGCTAAAGTTGTGTGAAGTTGAGGTTTGAGGCGATATGCTTTTAATTTACCACTCTATTCACGGCGAAGCACGTTCACATTTGAAAAGTTTTTAATTTTAAAGATCGCGCGTACGTAATCGGAACTTTAATTCACTGTTTTAATTAAAAATTTACGAAATTTCCATCCGCTTTGACACATTATTTTCCCGCGCGGTTCGCGCTCTTTTCGATTTTGTTTTGCTTTGACGTTCATTTTTCCGTGAGAGTTGTTTGTTGTTTATACTCAAACTGAAATGAAATTTCGTTGGTGTGCGCGGGTGTCAGTGGGGGAAGCGATTCTTCTGAAGAGAGAAAAGAAAAACCTGTGTGGTAAAAAAGGGGAAGGAGAAGCAGAGGGAATCACATAGTTTCGAGAGCGTAAGTTATTTATAACTTATTTATGTGGCAAATTTGCTTCTCACATGGACGAGTACATAGATTCTCGTTGCTCGTCCATTTGTTTATATGTCTTTGTTCTTTTTATATGAATTTTTACGTATATTCTATTTCTTTGTTTTTCATTCACCTTTATTTACACATACACTTTCACATTACTTCTATAATTTTGGTTCTCACATCATTTTATGTTAATTTCTTCTTTCACATTTGTTGGTATAGTTGCATCAAAGTTTAGGTTTTATTATCGTTGCATTATAGTGCAATTTTTAATTAACCCCGAAAATGCGTGCAACGGTTCACAAAATGTGCGTCTCAATTTTCAAATATGTGTGAGTTTAAAAATATATATATATATAAAAAAAAAACATATAGCTCAGAATGCACGGATCTGATTGGATCGAGGAAGCTGAAAACCAAAAAAAAATGAGATACTTTCGATGTATTTTGCATAAATATATATTCTGTTTTATATATTACTAAGCAGCAAAATCTGTTAGTAGTCGTGTTTTTCTCTTATTTTTTCTTAAAAATGAGAATTTAATATGAAAGATTGAATATGTAAATTTAAGTAGGAAGTAAATTGCAGTTTTAGTACAATATTCAAAATATTTTGGGAAAAATTTATACTTTCGCATATGAGGAAAAATAAAATGGCAAGGTAAGCTTTATAAAAAAATTCGGTCTTTTCATTTGAACCTGATCGGGTGTGGGACCCGCCACGTTGGCTGGCTCCTCCACTGTAATAAGCTTGCCATCGGGTGAGCTCACCCCTTATTACGACGTTACAGGTGCTCTCGCAGGGTAGAGTGGCCTTCCGCTCGTGTGCTCATTAATGGTATAGTATTATGTGATTCCATCACATAAGACTATAACGTAAATTATTCCCGTTGATGGTGTTTATTTGAGAGGAAAGTTCATGCGAACTATGTTTGCATGAGTTTTTCATGCAAATAGAAAACATCTGGCCATGTCTACGATGGATCTAGATCCGGATAGGGGGACGCGAGGGGGAACCGTTTCCACCAGAATGCCCCACCCTTATTTGCGAGCCATAAGTATAATCGGCAAAGACGAAGTACTCCCAACTCCCGTTTGTATGCTCCAGGTCCAATTTGTTGTTTGTTTGGCAATTTTAGCCCTAAGTAGGTTTACTCTGTCTCGACACCTGTTGAGCAGTATTTCATCTGCAAATTCCTGAAGCCGTGATTTTTTTTTTATAGTGGGCGTTTATGCTGGGAAAAGAACCCGCCCGCCGATACTGCAATGCTAGCCTGCCAGTGCATCCACAGACAAGCCTAACCTCGTCGAGGTAGCAGACCATCGCTGCTGTCCTACACGGGCAGTTTAAACACCCATATCACTAAATATTCTTCGGCGTATTTCATCTCTTTCATTACTGGTTCTCGTTATTTCAGCGCCTAAATATATTGTACAAAGTCACCCACATTTTCGATACTGTTTTCACTAAGTGTGATATTTTGGGAATATGAGATATTTTTCCTCGACTGAGTCAAGAGCTTTGTTTTATGCTCATTGATTTGTAGCCCTACTAGTTTTGCTTCACTGCCTTCCAGGATTAATCATAACGGTTCTGCAGCCTCGTTGGCCAGCTGAACACTTTAAGCATGGATCTCCAGTCAGCTCCTATTGTGCTCCTTAAGTCTTCGGTCTTCTCACTGGATGTATATCTTGTGCTCTACCTTTTAATGTTCGTTTGGGTAGCCGGTTTTTTTTCGTTTTTTCTATATGACCCGCTCAATGCCATTCGCCTAACTTTACGCAGGCTAATACAGATGGTTCACATATTGTCTATGCAACTCATCAAATTTTCTTATTTTCGCATTCAAATACGACAACTGCTTTTTCGGATTCGCTCCTCAGGGTCCATATTTCACTTCCATATAAAAGCACGGGTTTAACGTGTGACTGGTAAATACCGAGCTTATTTTTTCAATGCAAAACTTTGAACCTTATAATGGGAAGTACGGAGTAATATGCTGTATTTTGGGCTCAAAAATGCTCCTTTAATATTTGAAATTGAATGCGCCATAACATTCACGTTATCAGCATATGCTAATCATTATGTGGACTTGAACATAAGTGCACTAAAGGCTTCAGCTAATGTCTTCCTGATGACCTGTTTCTATACAATATAAAAAAGCATTGGGACATACATACCGCTTTGTTTTAAGCCTGATTTCATTTTGAAGCTGTCCGTTAGTCCAAGACTTACCTCGATCTGGGACTCTATGTTTAGCATCGTGGCCTTAACCATGAATACTAGTTTTATTGGAATGAAAAAGTCAAGCATTTTTTTGTGCAGGACATTTCTGTTGACACTGTCCTATGTTTGCTCAAAGTATACCAAGAGTTAATGCACGTCGAGTTATATACCCAGCACTTTTTGGATCACCTACTTAAATGAGAATATAGTATATACTCTGTAATAATTTTGACTCTCGTTCGTCCGAGAATTCTCGAATAAAATGTAAACCAACCTCTCATCGGTTAAAGACATTAAGTCTCGATATATGCCAACGGACTATACTCTACAGGCCAATTAGTCCGACCACCCTTTTTGTTTGCGGTTTGGAGGTGAATGGCACTTAATCACTGAGTGTGGAACTCCCATGGTTGCAAGCGATTAGATTACCCACTGTATACCTCCCCTGTCAAACCGAGTACCCAGTCTGGAACCGTTTGCCTTATTATTTTGGGCCAGGTCATATTTTGCTACGCCGTGAGCTGACTTCAAACTAGGGCATCCCTCTTCTAGCGATAAGGGGGAGGGGAAGAGAAATTGCCAGACAAGCGATCCTTCAGCCCCGACATTCTCGCCTACTGTGAGTCCCTTTTGTATTTTAGGTCTGCCATTTGGCAACCGATCCTAGCATCACCGCAGCTTTATTATCCAGAGTGAGCTCTCCCGTCTCCTTGTCGAGGTCGCGAAACAGCCTGTCCCATTTTTCGCAGGGAAAAATGTATGGCAAAACCGACAATCGGGGAACCGTGGGCTACCAAACTTGTGCAGGTAAGACTGAAAACACTTATGCCCACTTAAAAGCTGAGTCAGATAGAAGTCAGTCTCACCATGCATTTGATTTAGCCATGGTCTTACATCCGAGATTAAGCATGTAGTTTACCTTCTCTTCGTGAAATTCACTCAGGACTACTGCCAATCTTTGAGTGAGCGCTGTCTCTCCACGCGGGCAATCGTCTTCCTCGCATACTTGTTTTGACGCAAAAAATAGTTTGGTGTTCGTATCATGCCTGCAATAACCCTCGCCACTGAATCTCCTCCATCTTTTCCGCGTCTAATATGCAAGGCGCCGTAAGGCGCCAAGCTTCCGTATGACAAGCTTGTAGCGAAGACCCTACAGATCCTTGTTCACATTGTCCATTAAATCTTGCCAGCAGCGAGCCTTGATGTTGTTAATCAATTCGCGAAGGCATTTCCTAGCCGACCTATATACTGCTACCCAGTTGCATGCCTCGTCACGGTCTCACGCCCATCCTGCAAAGCATTAAACTTGGCTTGGAAATATTATATCGGTCCGTTCAGCGTTAGAGAGATACTGAAGAAGGTGGTCCCTGAGCACTGGACCCACATGAAACCATCCCCCCATCCACAGCTCTCCGCCGTGAAATAACTGTTCTGAACCCAGGTGGTGGCAGTATCATTTTCATCAGGATACTAATATGCACAACTTTTATCGTGATGTTGCTCACTCAGCAGCAAAAAGTCGGGTTTTATGTCCCTCGCAAACTGCTTCGACAGACTTTTTGCGGTTGAAATGCGGTGTACGCTTAGTTGCAGTATGCGGGTCATCAATGTTCTGATTTTACCTTGGCTATGGCTTCTTGAAAAACTCGACATTCACCCGATTTCAAGATGTGCCCAATATTGGTTCCTGGATCAACATTCTTTCAAAGGATACTGTGTTCCTCCTTTGTACACTCGTTTTTGTCCGATTTCACCGCATTTATAACATGAGGAACTTCTATCAGGTTCTTTACATACTTTTGTGGTGTGACCATTGCCTAGGCGTTTAAAGCATTCAAGAGGCGCTGCTCTCCGCCGAATCCTACGGGCAACTCACCCTATTCTTACTTTGCCCGTATTTCGAAATTGTTCCGAGTCCTTTTTGGTCAAGTCAATAATAGCAGTGCGTAGTTCCTTATGGTTTTCTGGTTTCAGCCTTGCTTCAATTTTGCCCACGTCGGGGAGATACCTTTTGATGGCCTCTTGTACCTCGGCCACGTTCGTAACAGAAGCCCTCTTTTATCTCGATCATTGCCATTGGCTCAAAAGAGGCTATAGTTGCACTTTTGTCAAGAATGTTCTTTACTGTATCCAAGAATGTTCTTTACTGCTCCGAAATCGATAAATATGTGGCCCGACCGTGTTGTTCGTACTACTCTTGTAGTAGTGTTGGTGTCTTCAAACATCAGGTTTCTCTAGATACCCCGCAGCATATCTACGTATGATCAGCCATCTTTGGGTTTTACGAGCAGTGCCTGCTGCTGGGGTCTTCTTTCTTCCCTGTTTTCCATCAGGTCTTGTTTAGCATCTGTGCGAACTTTAATTTCTGTCACTTTTTGATCGAATTCCTTTGTGCCTTTCTTCGTTCCTTTTGTCAGCACTTTTTCGAACCCCTAATCTGGCACTCTACGCCCACCAAGTGCCTCTTTCTTCCTTCTTTATCCTGATCTCTTTCGATTCGGCTGGGGTCTTCTTTCTTCCCTGTTTTCCATCAGGTCTTGTTTAGCATCTGTGCGAACTTTAATTTCTGTCACTTTTTGATCGAATTCCTTTGTGCCTTTCTTCGTTCCTTTTGTCAGCACTTTTTGGAACCCCTAATCTGGCACTCTACGCCCACCAAGGGCCTCTTTCTTCCTTCTTTATCCTGATCTCTTTCGATTGGGCTAGAGGCCATTCTTTCATTGATGTTTGATGGTCGAGCTATTTGCGCATGTCCATTTGGCTAAGCTTTCAACACATCTTTAGCCTTCTGCTCTTCTTTATCCTTCTGGTCCTTTTCGGCCTTTGATCAGCTCCTCCGAAAATGCCGTATGCTGTTTACGAGCTTCTCTAGTTTCGGGCGACCATTTCTTACTTCTTTGCTGATTTTTGGCAAATCGCATGCAGAATTTATTCTTCTTAGAACCTCTCTCCTTTTTTGTTTAGCTTTTATTTTTCATATCACTAGGCGGCAATTACATTATGGCCACGTTCCTTGAAAGAGGTTATTAGCTTCCATTTCCTAGTACATTACTTCCGCCACGTCTCGATAGTGGCGGTGAAATCACACAACGGCGCTTTACTTGTCTGGTCACTCCTGTCTTTTCCTGCCTGTGGACTTCTGGATGGTTCATTATTATTTCGGAATTCACGATCCTTGCTTTGGTTGCTTTGGTAGTGATCACGGCAGTAACCATCGAGTTCTCGATGTTCGTTATATTTTCCTGAGCTGCTCGAACATCTGGCGCGTCTTGTAGATTTTTCTGCTCTTCCTTGTTAGAACTCTCTGCCACTTGCATCATTTTTTTGCTGCACCGGAACGCCACAGGATTCTCAGTTTAGACAAGACTGTCTGTTAATCTTGGTTTTTCGTTCATTTCCACCGCCATTGTATTCATCGTCGCTTTTGTCGTCATTACAACCGCTTTCGATGAACTGTTAGCATCATAGCTGCAGCCACTGGTTGCGTCATCGTTGTTGTTATTTTGCATTCTTTTTGAAATTTTTTTAAATCTATCCTTAGGGTTTTTAGTGGCTCCAGTTTAAATGGGTCCGCCCTCGGAGCCGCTATCTCCATTCGTGAGTTTAGTCGCTTTTTTGGTCCCATGGTTTTCATTACAGAGCAGAGAGGCCACGCGAGGGTTGGCACAAGCCCTTATACAGACAAGTGCTCAGAGCCAGACCAGCGCTTATCGGGAGCTCTTCTCAACCAAAATTACACCACCAAGCCAATGGTGCGGACTTTGAATATACTCTAAGGCCTTCTAAGGTTTTACCAGGGTGGAGACAGTATGATAGTTGAGTTGGAGCCATTGACGCATGCGTGTCACCTCGGCGCTACTGTGCAAAGCAACTAGGTTCAAACCATCATGTCCGCTAGTCCAAACCATCAATTCCAGTTCGTTGTCCAAAGCGTAGTTCAGATTCAGTCAAGGTCATTACCTGTCATCCCGAGCCGAGGATATGGAGGTTACCGAGAAGCACGGTAACCTTCATATCCTCGGGCCCATGGAGTGGCGCACCCCAAAGAATGCTAGCCCTCAAGAGTATTCCTGTCGACCGGCATTCCCCCTGCGGGAATTTTCTCGGGTGCATGGGGTGGCACTCCCCAAGAAATCCTCGCCTCCAAGACTATTCCTGTCAGCTGACTCCAGTCCCATTGGGACCCACGGATACACTTACTTATACGCGTGCCATCATTATCGATGATGCGTTGACGCAGCCCACAAAACACTACGTACAACACAACATCACTACTAAAGGTTCTCCGATAGTATCAAGAGCTTGCCGTTTAGTTTCTGATAGGATTGCGGCGGCTTAAAAAAGAGTTTTTTTAATGTCACAAGGGATATGTAGACCCTTTTATTTAAGTTGGTCCTCTCCTCTTCATATGGTCAAAAAGAAAAATTGTAGATCGACGTGCCTGCAGTGACTACAGGCTCCACAAATGGTCATAATTCCCGACCGCTATCAAATACCGATCATTCAAGGCTTTTGCCACCATCTGCACGGCAAACTGATATTTTTACTCTAGACCAAACTACCGCCTACTAGACAATTTGTGTGGCACCGAATAACATTCCAAAGACCGCAATTTTTCCAACTTTTGAACTCTTCGAGCTTACTTGCATGGCATTTAGGTTATGCAATCCAGCACAGTTGCGCAAACGTTTCACCCAAGCAGTGCACAGTGGCTTTCCATTCTATTTCCTCTATTTAGGCGATATTCTTATCGCTTCCTCGTCTGAAGTGGAACACCTCAACCATCTTGAGCAGGCGTGGAAAATGGCTTGCACATAGCGACCTCATGATTAACTTGAGCATATGATTTCACCACAAAGTATCAAACCTTTCCCTGACAGAGTTAAGGCTATATCAGCCTCCAAGTTACCAACCACGGTGAAAGACCTAAGACGATTCTTAGGCATGGTTAACTTCTACCGCCGCTTCATTGCGCACGCAGTGGAAGCCCAACGAGTATTAAATTCTTTTCTTTGTGGATCTAAGAAAAGTGCATCAAGGACAATAAATTGTCCACTCGAAACAATTTTTACCTTCACTGCCGTTAAAAATGGTCTTGCTGAAGCTACTCTACTGTTTTTCTCCCATCCTACGACCAACGTTGCTCTATTTGTAAAATCTATCAATTTGAGCTGCCTCACAGTAAAGAGTTGATAACTCTTGGCAGCCTCTTAGCTTTTACTCGAAGAAGCTAGATTCTGCACAATGTTTGTGCAATGCTTATGACCGCGAACCCCACCGCAGCTTATAAGGATATACGACACTTTCGTTACTATTTGAAATGACAACATTTTACATTATATACTGATCACAAGCCACTAACATTTGCTTTTAATCAAAATCCCGATAACGCCACTCCTCGTCAGCTTAGGCATTTATACTATATTAGTGAGTTCATTACTGACATTCGGCATGTTTCTGGTGACGACATCGTTGTCGCAGGCGCTCTTTCCCATCTTGAAGAGGTTTCTCATCGCATTACTTTAGATTTTGCCACACTAACTCAATCACAATTAAGTGACCTAGATTTTGAAGACCTCCAAAAGAACTCGGGGTTCATGTTTGTAAAACTCCCAGTTGTAGGTTCTGACTCTGGCGTTTCCTGTGGGGAATCTGGCCCAACTCCCAGACCCTGCATTCCTCTTGCGTTCCAAATAAAATCTTCTTTTTTTTCCACGACATTGCTGGTATTTGCGCCATATGCAAGTTCATTACCCCCGAATACTTTTAGAACAAGGATATGGATTCTTGGGCCCGTGAATGCATCCGTGGTCAATCATGCAAAGTTTCCAGGCTTGTGAGCGCTGTATTTGGCAAGTTCCCAGAAGTTTCTGAACGCTTTAAGGTCATTCATATTGATATTGTCGGACCATTAACATCATTACAGGGATACATATACATCCTTACCATTATTGATCGTTTCACACGTTGGCCGGAAGCCATTCCTCTAGTCAACATTTCTGCCGAATCTTGTGCTGAAGCACTTTTGAGGAATTGGAGTGCGCGTTATGGAGTTCCCAATACAGCCTCACCGACCAAGGCAGACAATTTAAGTCAGCGCTCTTTGTTGAACTCGGTCGATTAATGGGCTTCATACGCAATCGCACTACAACTTACCATCCTAAGGCTAACAGTTTGATAGAACGAGTGCATCTTATGGCTCACGACGATCCATCCTGGGCACGAACATTTCCACCAAGACTGCTCAGTTTTCATATCCCATTCCGCTTCACTAGCAGAACTTCTGTATTCCAAGATGCCATTCAATCGGAGTTTGTTGCCAATTTAATCTCCACCATGACTAAACTTTGACCTGGTGACTCAACAGATTTCATTCATATACTCGTCAAATCTTCAAATTCAAGGATCTCGACTCATGCTCACTCGTCTTTGTCAGAATCAATTTGCCATACGATGTCCCTTTTGAAATTGTCGCAAGATACAGGTTGAAACCTTGTTACTCGTCGTCCTTCACGGACTCTGACACCTAGGTAGCAATCAATTCACTTTCTCCCACTATTCTCACTCTTTCAGTCGCTCCATCTACATCATCCCAACGTACTGCTCCTTCTTCTGACGCATACACCGCGCTTAACAGCTCACAGCACGTGACCGTCACGCTCAACGTCACGTGACCGTTGCAACAAGAGCTGGTTGAATCACGACAAGACCTCGATCGTACAAATCGGTCTAGTTCTTTGTCCTATTTTACCGTATCGCGCCGGGGTTGTAATGTAGGGGGTTTCTCCACACATCTCATCACTATACAACGACTCAGAACATTTACTTTTCACAATATTTACCCTAAACTATACTTTAAATTACCACACATCATAGACACCTAGTTTTTAAGATAAATTGTTAAAAAATAAAAATATTAATTGGTTGTTGATCTTTCCGTTTCTTCTAAAAATTTATTTTATAATAATCACTGAGAGTAGCCGCATTACTTCAAATATACGCTGCTCACGTGTAACGTACATTTGAAGAACAACCGTCGACTTCTCCTACCTGGTGTACGTAGCAACCTTGCGGAGCGTAACCAACTTCTTGTGCCAGGATTCCCGATTATGGATCGATCTCATAAATAACAATAGCATCTGCGAAGGGAAGATTTTAATTCGACAGGTATCAAGTAGATTAAGGAATAACATCTAAAAAAAATTTAAAATATATTGTACGTATATTAACGCGTACCCTCTGAACGCAGACGATTAAAAATCAATCACCATTGTCAAAATAAAATCAAATAGAAGTGACTTAGGTGCATTCATACTCAGCATTCGATTGACTTAAATTATAAAAGATTTCTCCAACTATTTAACATTCATGTTTAATTTATCAAGCGTAAAATGAACGATTAGAGTTCATTTCCTAATAAATTTGAAAGCATTATGCTAAATCATTTATGAATGCACTTTTGTTTGGACTTAATTATTCACTATATTGCCTGTAGTTTTTTTATTGCATATGTTAATGGATAAACCTAGCTTTGTGCAGCGTTCACTCCAAATAATTCTTTTTCCCTACTGTCCCTACAAGTCGTTCGCTTATCAAAATCGACGACGGCGAATCATTTCATTAAATTCGATCCAAATTTCTGGGTTCAAATTTCAAACTATACATCTCCTCTGTCCAGTTAAATTTATGTTACATAAAAAACTGTCGCAGCCTACAGCTAAATGCATTTATGCAGAAAAAACACAGAAACCTATTACTTTCCAATTCAAGTTAGCCGTGACCATGATCTTGGAAAGTTAAATTTGAAAAATTTATATTTATCATTTTGCCTCCGCTCGCTATAAGTGCATATACAAACATATAATTTAACAAAAGGCTGCAAACATGTTACGAAAAAAATAGCCGGAATCTGGACATTAACCGAATGAATACACTCTGCCCACACTTTTTCGGGGCTACAACAATTTGCCAAATCACATAACAGCCAAGACCACTTGCAACATATGTAACAGTCACCGAAAAGTTTTTTATTGCAAACCTAACATATTAGTAGCGTGGCTCAAAGAGGTGAATCGCCGAAAGTTGGGGACAACATCGATGGGTGAGTCGATACTTACATACGTTCATATATGTGAAGATCGTGTCGGAAATGCAATTAGAGTGTGTGTCAAAAGAGATCATAGAATCGACATAAAATACAGGTATCCCACATATTAATTTTTTTCGCCGTTTTTTCGTAATAAAATTTCAAGGACCATCTTCTTTCAAATCGGTTTTTATTTTAAAATTTATGTATTTGATGCGAGTAAATTCAATATTCTTTCCGGTAACATATGCACAATTGCATCGGAAATATTAAGGTTACTCAGATTCATAATTAAATAGGAGTGATGAATCTGATGATCTACAAGTCAACAAAAAGACATCTGCTATATTTCGTATTTGAGACACGAAGCTTTACACAGGTTTCCGCAAATAATGAACACCCTTGAAATGCAGATCCCTCAGCAAAACTTTGTCGAAAAACAGAATATAAAATAAGTCGAGTAGACAGTAGTACGCTCTTATCAGAAGGGGTTTGAACTCAACATATCAAATGCTTATATGTAATTAATGTAGAAACTCAAGAATCACTTCTATGATAACATATGTACTCGTAAGTTAAATCATAGGTTTTAATCTTTTACTTTAATTTAACCCTCCGAGTACACAACTATTTTTTCGACCATCGAGTACATATGGGGTCAATTTGACCCCAACCTTCTTTGAACGTATATGTTAATGTATGCGTTCTCTACTCTCTCTGATCTATTTTCTTTGTTTGAATTCTATAACGTAGTCATCTCATGTTCTTCAGTTCAGTACACAATAAACCAGTCCGTTTTTGACCGTCAACGAGTAGACACGTTTTTTTTATTTTATTCTTTGTCGTAACGCTGTTTCGTTTCCTTTGTTTTCTTGATCATTCTTGCACAACAGGTTATGGGCCCAGTTCTAGTGCAAAAATCGAAAGTTTAATAAGTGTAAAATCGGGATCGTATTTTCGGACATAGTGACATTTGTATTTCATTGTGGTTTCTTTTGTGTTAGACTTTTTTTTTTAAATTTGATAATGGCTGGACAAGAAGAAAAGATTTCTGTTCCGAAACTCAGCAAGGCGACATACGAAGAGTGGCTTTTCGAAGTCAACGCGTCTTTGGAAATGTGTGGTGTTGACGAGGTTGCTAATGGCGTCGTAATTAAGCCTCAAGTAGCTGCTGATCTCCGAGTATGGAAGATGTGGGATGCAAAAGCGAGACGCATATTATCAGCAGGCCTGAACGCGAATGATCACGCGGTTATTTGTGAGTGTACGACATCAAGAGAAATGTTCGTAAAAATCAAATCACTGTACGAAGCGAAAACCGAAACAAATAAATATTTGTTGGCTCAGGCATTTATGGGCAAGAAATTCGGAGAAGGCCAAAGTGTCGGTGCCTTTTGCTCTGAATTGTCCGTTTTGAAACAAAGGCTACATACAGCTGGCGATGAAATAACCGACGGACACATGGTAGCCAAAGTTATCAACGAATTACCTACAAAATTCACCACTTTCAAGCAGACGTACATGATTTCGGCCGCATCAGGAGTTTCGTTATCCTTTGACAAGTTGCGTGAACAATTAAAGATAATCGAAAACCAACTGCAACCAGGTGCAGGTACCAACAACGTCGAACCAAACGAAGCATTGTATGCAAGTAAGCCTAAACGTAAAGCAATAAAATGCTTTGAATGTGGCAAACTTGGCCACATGGCTAAAAATTGTTATCGCATAAAGAACAAGAAGAATACTAACGGCGCGGATGCGAAATGTGCAATCACTGAAGATGTTGTATTCAATGCATCTAACACACACAACAACAACTCTAAATGGCTATTAGACAGCGGAGCGTCAGACAACATGACAAACGATTGCTCGAACATGTTCAACTATGTGCCGCTATGCAGAGACGAGAAATCTATCGCAGTAGCAAACGATCATATAATTTATGCAGTTGGCAAGGGATCGCTACAATTCGTATCTAAGTCGGCTGGTCTCGTAACGATCAGAGAGGTATATCATGTACCGCACTTAAAACGAAAACTTCTGTCGTTAGGTTCGTTCATTTCGAAGAAGGGTGCTAGACACGAAGCCGAAGGATCTAAAGCCGTATTGAAATTACATGGTAAAATAGTCGGCTGTGCCTGGTAAGTAAACAACAACCTTTTTGAAATGGACTATGAAGAAGTTCAACCGTCGAATGCATGTGTCGTGTCTGTAAGTGTTCGACAACTTCATGAAAGATTGGGTCATCCGAATTATCGCGCGGTTCGTGAAATGTTGAAACGAAATTTGTTCGGAAACATTAAAGTTGAAGGGCAAGAAGACAGTAAAAATGATAATTCTACCTACGACGCGAACGAAAACACATTTTGTGAGTTATGTATATTAGGTAAAATGCATCGCCTACCATATGTAAAAAATGAGAAGCGAGCAACAAAGTGCGCAGAACTTATCCATTTCGATATTATCGGTCCGATGAAAGTGCCGTCTTGGGGAGGAAATCGTTTCGCGGTCTTATTAACTGATGATTATAGTGGAAATGTGTTTTTGCCGAACCTTTAAAAACAAAAGACAGAGTAGTCGACGCGCTTGAACGACTGATCATAAATTCTAAATCTGTCGGACATGATATTCGCCGGGTCAGATGCGACAACGCGAGTGAATTTACGGGGAAACCAATGCGTGATTTACTTTTATAGCATTCGATCAAAATGGAAAACTCAGTGCCATATTGTCCACAGATGAATGGTCGTGCAGAACGGCAAAATCGAACTTGTTTAGAATCGACACGCACAATGTTGTGTAATGGCTTGCCATACGAAGCTTGGGCTGAAGTTTTATCAACTGCAGCTAACTTACGCTGCGTGATACCGCTCAATCGTCTTCACGGTCTTACACCATTTGAAGTATGGTATGGACGAAAACCAGAGCTTACAAAATTACGAACAGTTGGTTGCAAGGCATACGCTCTGATTGATGAATCGAAGCGGTCGAAACTAGTACTAACAAAGTAGTTACCTGTCGTGACGTCGTATCTGTAGAAGAAGATACTCATTTACGGAAAACTCGATATGTGACGAGCGAAAATGCGGAAACTGTTGCGAAGCGAACTACGCCAGAAACCGTTGATATTATCAACGAACCAATCAGAGTCAGTGATGGTATATCATGTACCGCACTTAAAACGAAAACTTCTGTCGTTAGGTTCGTTCATTTCGAAGAAGGGTGCTAGACACGAAGTCGAAGGATCTAAAGCCGTATTGAAATTACATGGTAAAATAGTCGGCTGTGCCTGGTAAGTAAACAACAACCTTTTTGAAATGGACTATGAAGAAGTTCAACCGTCGAATGCATGTGTCGTGTCTGTAAGTGTTCGACAACTTCATGAAAGATTGGGTCATCCGAATTATCGCGCGGTTCGTGAAATGTTGAAACGAAATTTGTTCGGAAACATTAAAGTTGAAGGGCAAGAAGACAGTAAAAATGATAATTCTACCTACGACGCGAACGAAAACACATTTTGTGAGTTATGTATATTAGGTAAAATGCATCGCCTACCATATGTAAAAAATGAGAAGCGAGCAACAAAGTGCGCAGAACTTATCCATTTCGATATTATCGGTCCGATGAAAGTGCCGTCTTGGGGAGGAAATCGTTTCGCGGTCTTATTAACTGATGATTATAGTGGAAATGTGTTTTTGCCGAACCTTTAAAAACAAAAGACAGAGTAGTCGACGCGCTTGAACGACTGATCATAAATTCTAAATCTGTCGGACATGATATTCGCCGGGTCAGATGCGACAACGCGAGTGAATTTACGGGGAAACCAATGCGTGATTTACTTTTATGGCATTCGATCAAAATGGAAAACTCAGTGCCATATTGTCCACAGATGAATGGTCGTGCAGAACGGCAAAATCGAACTTGTTTAGAATCGACACGCACAATGTTGTGTAATGGCTTGCCATACGAAGCTTGGGCTGAAGTTTTATCAACTGCAGCTAACTTACGCTGCGTGATACCGCTCAATCGTCTTCACGGTCTTACACCATTTGAAGTATGGTATGGACGAAAACCAGAGCTTACAAAATTACGAACAGTTGGTTGCAAGGCATACGCTCTGATTGATGAATCGAAGCGGTCGAAACTAGTACTAACAAAGTAGTTACCTGTCGTGACGTCGTATCTGTAGAAGAAGATACTCATTTACGGAAAACTCGATATGTGACGAGCGAAAATGCGGAAACTGTTGCGAAGCGAACTACGCCAGAAACCGTTGATATTATCAACGAACCAATCAGAGTCAGTGATGGCTCAAACATTGATGATATTTCAATATTTCACCGATTCGAACGAGAAGTCGATCTATTGAGGAAGCTCCGATTTCGAAAAGGACAAGATCCCATGTTTGTTCCGTAAATATGGCAGAACTGCTAAATGCCGGTTGTGCTTTCATTGCAGATACTGTCATTCCTAACAGCGTATCAGAGGCTCGGTCTTGTGCCGATGCTAACAAGTGGGAGCTTTGTATGAAAGACGAGATGAAATCATTAAGCGATCATGGTGTTCTTGGGCAATTGGCCAAATTGCCTAGTGGTAAGAAAGCTATCTCAACACGGTGGGTGTATCGTATCAAAACACACCCTGAAGGAACTGTTGATCGCTTCAAAGCACGCTTAGTTGTGCGTGGTTGCGGTCAGCGTACGGGAATCGACTACGATGATACGTTTTCACCAGTGGCACGGTTTGAATCAGTTCGTACTTTGTTAGCAGTTGCTGCAGCCAAAAAGTATCGAGTATTCCAAATCGATGTCAAAACAGCGTTCTTGTATGGCGAACTAGCAGAAGAAATATATGTGAAGCAGATTGATGGTTTTGACGATGGAACAGGCAAAGTTCATCTTTTACGGAAGGCCTTGTATGGCTTAAAGCAAGCTCCTCGACAATGGCATATCAAATTTGATCATTTTATGAAGCAATCTGGGTTGATGCAGTCATCTGCTGACCCATGTGTATACATTGGCAAAGGTGGCGATTTGTTGGTGGTGCTGTATGTCGACGACGGACTTGTATGTGGTCGACTCGAGTCTGACGTTGAAGATCTGCTGCTAAAAATGAGCAATACATTCGAAATTAAAAGCAATATTGCAAGCTGCTATCTAGGTATTGAGAAAAACCAAAAGGAGACTGATTCTATTATTCGAATATCTCAGTCAGCATATGCCAAACTTATCTTGGAACGATTTGGCATGTCCGACTGCAAGACGATCTCAACACCATTCGAAAGCAATGCGAAACTTGTGGCAAACAACGGAGAAGTCGCAAATGTACCCTATCGACAACTAATTGGTGCATTGATGTACTTATCTGTTGGTACGCGCCCCGTTATTACATTCGCTGTTTCCACGTTATCAAAATTCTTGGAACGGCCATCAATGGAGCATTGGCAAGCAGCAAAACGTGTCCTACGGTATTTACGAGGTACTTTGGACATCGGACTGTCATTTAGGGGCAACGATGTATGCAGACTGGATGCATATGGTGATGTTGATTATGCAGCATGCCTAGACACTAGGAAAAGTGTCAGTGGTGTAGTTTTAACGGTTAATGGCAGCCCCGTGATATGGTCTTCACGGAAGCAAACAATAGTAGCGACATCGACAACTGAAGCCGAGTACGTAGCTATTCACGATGCGGCAAAGGAAGTAATTTGAGCTAGATTACTTCTAGAATCTATAGGCTGTAAGCAACAACAGCCAACTATCTTATATACTGACAACGTAGCAGCGAAGAAATTAATAGAGAATCCAGTATTTCACCGTCGCACGAAACACATAGAAGTCAAATTTCACTATTCGAGGCAATTGGTTGTTGACAACAAAATCAAGATTAAGCACATTGGTAGTTCAGACCAATTTGCAGATCTATTCACCAAAGGACTTAATCGTGAAACCTTTATGAAGCTACGTAATACTTTAAATATAAAATAATTTGTATTCTTTTGAGAGATAAGGAACGAGTGGGAGTGTTAATGTATGCGTTCTCTACCCTCTCTGATCTATTTTCTTTGTTTGAATTCTATAACGTAGTCATCTCATGTTCTTCAGTTCAGTACACAATAAACCAGTCTGTTTTTGACCGTCAACGAGTAGACACGTTTTTTTTTTATTTTATTATTTGTCGTAACGCTGTTTCGTTTCCTTTGTTTTCTTGATCATTCCTGCGCAACAGTATACAGTATTGAAAAATTTTCAGAAATAGTTTGAAAGCTCTTTTAGTAATTTTCATACATTAGAGAGGCCGTAAATGTCCTTAGCCTACCTAAAAAATTCGCGAACAACCTGAAAAGACGAGGCATTTTTACATAAAAATATTTTTGGCTAAAAATTTACGTGGAAACTCTCAAGACATAACAGAATAAAAGAAAAATGAGCCCTATAGTGTCCCTTAAAAAGAAAGTATTTATTTTGCATATATATATATTCCAACCTGATAATCTTTCACGAGCTCCCATTTTCCACTTTGTCTTATTTTTACTGATTAATGTTGATGTTGGTCTCCCTCGTGCGGCTGAATTTTCGCGTTGTTGTAAAAGGCGTTCACAGAGAATCGCATTTTCTACATCATCATTTTCTGAACATTTAGAAATTCATAATCAGATACTGATTGCTCAGAGACGTGGTCGTCTTCGGAGTAACCACTGCCGCCAAAATCATCACCGCTGTCTTCAGCCAACAAACGATTACGGCACACTAGATCGCAGATTATATTCCATATTGCTTAAAAAAAAAACTTTCAAACTTTTTTTTGTCTTTTTGAATTAATCTATTCATTTATAAAGTAAAAAAATCAATTTTTACCTCAAAATTGACGTTGAGTACATAATGGGGTCAAATTGACTGGTTGATTTCAAAGGTTTCTCAACAATAACTAACGTCTTCGAAAGGTAAATAAACTATGTAAGCTTAAAGTCAAGACACTAAAATATACTTAGAAGCCCATAATACCCTCACTCTCCCGCAGGTCTGGGCGCTGCAATCGGTCAAAGTAGCGTCTGGGGTCAAATTGGCCCCATGTGTACTCGGAGGGTTAAGCAGTCGGCATTTTGTTGCAGAATAGCAAATATTATTCAGTGTGCAGGGTATCAAGAATACTTTTTTTTGAGTGATTCATCATTCCTGAACTTCTCAAGAAGATACGATCAATGATATAGCATCTAGTTCGGTCAAAAGCCCATGGAGTAGAAAAAGAGCGCGTTTTTGTTGTTGTAATATATGAAAACTCAAATGGCTTTTACTTCACTGAAAATAGTTGGATTCTAATAAAACTAGCAGCTTGGGAACTTTTTGTTATGAACTACAACAATACAAATTTTACTTAAGTTAAAAGTACCAGTCTGATTTTATTGGCAAAAATGTGCACTTTATAAAATCGACTGGTATTAACAAAGACCAGCGACTTCCGAGGTATTTGTCATTGTTATGTACTCATAAATAACTACCTCAATGATTTATTTCTGATTTGTTGGTCGACATGTATCCAATAGCGTGGGGATGATATAGTTTTTGTGTACTCTTCCGCTTCCACTATCTACCCCGTTATCCATAATAAAATTTCAGTATCTGATATTAAATACCTATAGACCTTATCCATAACTTTCATTTGATACACTTTTCGACTATATTCGGCCAAAAAAATGTTAGAGGGTACACATCTTTAAATGGAGAGAGCCCATTAAAATCCTTTGACATTTTTTTGACTATGAAAGTTTCATTAAACAACAATTTTTAAGTAGCTCATGAGATTCGATGACTCTGGTTTCTCTAGTTGTTGAGAAAACTTGCTGTGGGCACTGATAAATAGACCGTGTTGCAGGTGAACATTGAGATTTCATAGTGTTGCTCACCCTGACCACCACCATAAGCGATTTCGTAGGATTTAAACCTATGCAATACTAAGCCACACTTTATTAACTTTTTTTGATAACCTTATAATGTAACCAACAGCAATTAATTTAAATTTTCATTCATAAAATTACTACTTGTTAGATTAAGGAAAGAAAGCTACTTAATAATTTTTGCCTTTTAACTTCATGTCATTAAACTATAGCAGCTAGGCCGCTTTCGATTTACATGCCACATTATGGACAACGCAAGCAGTAACAAGCGCCAAAAGCATCAGCATAAAGTATATAGCCCCCCGAAGCAATTGGAATTGCTTCGCAAACAAAATAACATGCAACGCTGGGAGCAAACCCGAATTTGAATCGTTCCTCCCACCATGCGACAAGAGATGTTCGTGATATGCGCGATCATTTGCATCGTTTCCTCAAATCAAGGTTCCATACTGCCTGTGTTCTCATTGATGTTACCTTCCGGCATAGAATCATAATGAATTTTGATGCAATATATAATTCGACTAAGTCAAATTCCAAACTGAGTGCTGTCGAAATTTACAGGGAAGCGATTATGAGTGTGGATCTAAACGTGAGGCTGTCGTTAAACCCGACATTCCTATCAGGTGTGCAGCCACTAAGCTTCCGGCAAAGGACACAAACTTAACCGTCCCACACTCACACTCACGCAGATCCAGCTGATATGCATACATGCCACCAAAGAGGAACGAGCCGAGTAACGAAGTCAAAGATGCTACTGAGGCATACCGGCTGGCACGCATGCCGAAGGAAGACACTCGTGAATTAAGCACTTCATTGGTAGCAAGCGAAGGACGAGTAAAGTGCGAACTTGAGGCGTAGAGTAGATTAGAAGTAGCAGCAATAAGAAAACGAAAGTGCTTAGGAGGAGGTGAAAGAAGTATTTCAAGCTCTATAATAATCGACTGCTAGCTACGATCCAAAATCACCAGGAATCAAGACCAAAAGCAATGGTATTGATACTATGAACAAGGAATGCATGTCATTACATTGGAGTTGCAACGATTGAAGGATATGTCAGCGCATCATAAGAAACAAATTTATGGAATGCTTTCAAATCCTTTGCGTGATCTATAAAACGTTGGACAAGCCCTATGCACGGTTGGTATCAGAGTGAGATGGAAATGAATACAACTTATCCAGGTGGTAATGTTGAAGAGGAATTCACTTTGGCTCGACTGTGTATTAGTAAAATTAAATCGGAAGCTAAAAATATCGCACAAGATGTCAGAATCTGAAGGCGTCACAAACAGATTCAAATAAAAAGGTTTCTGAATGCGAATGCCGTTTGTTGAGCTCACAACATGAAGCCAGAATGAAGTCATTACAGGAATCAATGCGAGAATCCGAGAAGAAGAGGCAAACTCTTGAAGAATAAATCGATGGTCTTCGAGAAGATTGTGCAAAACAAATAATGCTGAAGCGTTACATGCAATGTTCGATTTCAAATAGATGAACTATTTGATATCGGAATAGCTTCGTGATGAGTTCTCAACCAAACAAGACGCTATGAATAAGCTTAAAGATCTCAATCAAAACTCACTTTGGCACAGCAACACATAGCCGCCGATTACGACAAGCTCAAGCAAGAGGAAGCTGATAAATCCACCAAACTGCAAGAGAAAAACACAGACACAACTGTTGCATATCTTACCTCCTCTCCTAACTGGCTATCGACATCGTACCGAAGCTATTCACCTATTCGCACCAAATTGACTATAATCCACCACGAAAATCTAAATGAAGAAAATCGCGACATTCCGAGGAGAGGTTTGGCGACCGAAATTCGTTAAAACTGGTGGATATTTACACACACGACACTCCACGCATAGGCACGGTGATTAAACTACCGGCGGGGACAAGAAAAACTAGGAAATATTAGTGCCAGCTCAAGGGAAAAATGGAAAAGCGAGGATTATCGTCGAAATCCTTATTTCGCTTCGTGATGTAAATAAACATTACTGATAGTTTGAACGGACAGTCAAATACATTCAGCGCGTAATACACTTTATTCCCACTAGGATCACCAACGAGTGGGACTTGTTATGAGTGAACTCTTGCGAGAGGAATTACATGAACAAATGGAAAAAAGCACTCCAAAACATGACTTTCCCGGTGGACGGGAAGAAAAAAACGTTAACCCAGAGCTTATTTAAGCCCGGGAAGATTGCCGTACTTTTTTTCTTTGGGAGTTTTCAAGCAACTGGTGGAGGTATAACAGAGCGATACTCAGCGACAACATTGACGGGGAATCGGAGACGAACCCTGGATACCAAAACGTTAAATTGGGACGAGACAACGGTGCGGGGGCGATAATCAGGAAAACAGTAGAAAGGGGGCCTCTTACTAGAGTAGGAAATAAACGGAAGTGGCTTAAATTTTACTTTATATTGGTTGAATTGTAATAAATAGAGAAAGTTACTCAAGTCGAGTGAAGATAATTTTAAATTTTTTACTTTCCATTCAAAATAAGATCTAGAAAGTTAAGTGCGGCGGTAGTGTTCGGCGGGTGCAGTGCACGTTAGTGTTTCAATTAAATTTGGTTACCCTGATGTGGGAAACTAGAAATTTTGTATGGTGGTGAAAAACTTTAACTCGTTCTGCGTGGCAGAGTTTCTTTCTGAAGCTGATTTTTGCGGCTAAGTGGCGCCCATGCCCGTCTTCTGGTGAGTTAATTTGAGTCGGTGGAGCATCAGCCGGAGTAGCCCCAATATAACGGTGGGGCAGCTAGGCAATCGGTAATACCGGACAGATACCAATTTTAATAGCGTATTGTACATTGTTTTAAAATAAAACGTTAGTATATAGTAGCATCATAAACCTCAACTTATGCAAAGATTAAATGAGAACCAAAATGAAATTATAAAGGCAATGTCTTTCCTTACCGTTAGAAAATTTGGAAGTCCTTAAATCTTCATAATCATCAAATTCTAAAATTGTATCAAATAAAGGGTTTTCCAATAAGAGGTGCTATTTTGAATAGCCTGCTATTTTAGTAGGTGTCACCTTTGAAGCTGTCATTTTTTGACATGTGACAAGTAAAAACTATGCCATTGATAAACTTGGAACAATACATGCTTCAACAATGCATCAAAATTATTAAAATTCACTATAAAAATGGTGAAAATTTGGTAGAGATGGTTCATAAAACTCGAACATTTTCGTGAAGCACCTTGTCGGACCGCAATACAGAAATTGGTGGAACAATTCGAGCTTTTGGGACAACTTGGTGATGTGAAGAATAAAACTGATGCACGTCACTCAAAACCAGCTGAGAATATTGCCACTGTAGCCGAAAGTGTTGAAGAAAACCCAGGTTTGTCCATTCCTCGTCGTTCTTTGGAATTAGGCATTCCACAAACGTCATTACGCCGTATTTTGCATAAAGATTTGGGTTTGAAGGCCTATAAAGTTCAGTTGACACAAGAACTCAAGCCGGTCGATCATCAACGATGTCGTGTCTTTGCTGATTGGGTCCTTGAAATGCATGAAAATGATCCGAAATTCCATCGAAAAATCATCTTGAGTGATGAGGCCCATTTCCACTTCGGTGGCTTCATCAACAAGCAAAATTGTCGCATTTGGGGCTCGAAAAATCCAAGAGTTATTGTTGAAAAACCTCCCTATCCTCAATGTGTGACGGTTTGATGCGGTTTATGGTCCGGCGGAGTCATTGGACCTTACTTTTTCGAAAATGAGGCTGGAGGAACAGTTATGGTGATTGGATTGCGCTATCGAGAGATGATTAGTGATTTTGTATGGACAAAATTGGATGGTATTGATCTGGAAAACGTTAACTTTCAACAAGACTGCGCTACGTGCCACACAAGCAACGAAACCATTGATCTTTTACGGGAAAATTTTCCAGACCGCGTTATCTCTCGAAAAGGTGATCACAATTAGCCACCAAGATCTTGTGATGATGTTATTTTTCACTATTAACGGCATACCTTTTTCTTTATACTGAAATAAACATTCGATCATTTATGTTAAAAAAGGCATTTTTCTTATATCAAAATAACACCTCTTATTGGAAAGCCCTGTATTATTACATTAGCTCTAAATTCATCGACTTTTCATGAAATTGCAGATATTAAAGACAGTGGAATCTCAAATGGTACCAATAGTATTGGCAACCTTACCTCCACAGTCAGTAAGCACCGACAAATTTTTGCAAGTCGTCCGTGTATTACAGTAAATTTTCTTAGAAACTATGGAAGCAAGAATAACCCAAATTTATGATAAGTTCATTACTTGAAAGTTTTGCTGTTGAGAATACTGTAAAGGATTCTAATGAATGTCTCCCCATGTAAGGTTATAATACTTAAAAACTTTTTTCATCAATAGTCGCGTCATTATAGTCGTAAAAATACCCCAAATAATAGTTAATTACTAACTTGTTGAGGAAGTGAAGGAAGACATTCATCATCAAATCATCTGTGGCGTTACATCCCAAGCTGGGTATTAACCATCAGGATTAATCTCCTCCAATCATCACGGTTCAGCGACCTCATTGACTAGTTGACCACTTCTAGCAAGGGTATGCTGTGAGCTTCTATCGTGCCTTCCCATGAGATCTCCTCGGTCTTCTTGCAGAACGTCTACCCTTTAATGTTCTTTTAAGTAGTAGCCGGTTTTCTTCCATTCTTTCTACATGATCTGCCCATTGCAATTTTTGTAAGTTGACGCAAGTACATTCGGCTGGTTCAAGAAAAAAAAAATATATCACCAAACCGGTATCAAAAAGTCACCAGTTTATAAACGAATTGGGTCGAAAGAACTACGCTCGTGTCAGAAGGGTTTTGTACTTAGCTTACCATATGCAGACATATGGGTATAGAATGGTTTAATTCAAGAAAAACTTTAATGACATGTACAACAAATATATTTCTGCTTTAAAAGAAAAACCAGTGCTACTGCATTTTAACTGGCCAATATTTTGTTGCAATATTGCTAAAGCCATTGACTTATTCGAATCTTAAATTTCTTTTTGTTCTATTATATATTTGGAGAAAATAAAATCAAAAGTGTAGTGTCTGGTTTGATGGAAAGCCCATGTAGTAGAGAAACTGTGTTTTATTGTTGTAATTGTGGAAAATTCAAAAAGCAATAACTTTTGTACATTCTATTAAAACTCATCGAGTATAAACATCTACTTTCATCCAATTTAATCATACTAATACAGTTTTACTGGCCAAAATATTTAATTTACAGATTCTACTATTATTAGCAAAGTTGAACGATTTTCAACCATTAAGTTGTTGGATCTACCTTCGTATTTTTTTCATCGATTATTTCCAACTGCTTATCTTCAGCTATTCATAAATAGATTCAATCAAGTGTTAATAGAATGTACTTTAAATGTTAAAGTTCACGAAAAATAACACAATTTTATGCAATATTATCATTTAAAGTGGCCGCCATTTCGTTTTACGATTACGTATGTCAGCCATTGAACAAATTCTCAAAGATATTCTTCAAGAATATAATTCCTGAAACTTTCATGCAAATCCTAGCAAACCCGTAATGTCGGAGTTGATTGGAAGTGCATATTGTCCCATAGCCATGTATAGTTGCTGTTGCAGTACGGGAAAATTTAAGCCCCCATAACTATATCAAATACGATTCAATCTTGCTGGAATTTTCAGCAATGATTCAACTTATGAATTGTATTTACCTATTGTATTTTATTCAATTTAAGGGTGCCCTCACGATTTTATTCAAGAAAGTGTAAAAATGATAAATCATACTATTGCTGATAAAGTTGATCGAACTTCGAGTTCTCACGTATTTATTATTGTAGTGCTCATAGAGGTCTACAGTCATGATTTTTTTCGGATGGCAGGTTTCCAATCCCGAGGCCGGTACGCCTAAATTTGGTGCATTTCCCCTTCTCTTGCCTCCCTTGATACTAATAAAGTAATTTTAAGACCTGATTTGAAAATAACTCATGGAAACCTTTCATATGACATCCCAGTTGAGGGTCACTCTTCTATATGGGGGGAACCCCCTTAAAACCCTTTGAAACTTTTTTTCATCCTAAAACATTCTAGAAATCATAACTTTTTACCTCTCCACAAAGTTTCATGGCTGTAGCTTCCATAGTTTCAGGGAAAAACTGCTGTGACATACAGACGGACGGATGGACAGACGGACACAGGTACCGATTTTAAAAGAGTTTTGTATTTTAGTACAAAACCCTAAAAATCAGATAAAAACTCGCTTGATATTTTATAAAGTATCTTGACTAAAATCAGGTGTAATACGAGCGAATAAAATAATTTTAATATACTTATGACTAAAATATAGTGGAATACAAGTGAACCAGTAAATTTAAATATTTTTCCCCCGTTGGAACAGCATAAATTGAAAATTTCATCATTTACGGCTGCATTTTCTTTCTAATGTGCCGAGGACGTGCAAATGGCATATGTGGCAGTAGTTGATAGCTGGATTCTTCCTATTCTTCCTGTACTAACCTCTTCAAGTGGTGTTGATATTTTGCCTGAGATATCAGATATATACACAAAAGGCTTCGCCACACAGAATGCGGGTTGCCGCCGCGGGCAGAGTTCTTTGACAGTTGTATTTGTATTATGAGGAATTAAATAATCGGTGTTACATATATGGCGGTTGGCCATAACGGTCCATCGTAGACTATAGCGGGCAGCGGTCTAATGTTACAAAATGTAGTGGCGCGATCTGGCGATCAGTTTGACAGAAAACAAAATGAACCACAGTAATAACATTACGGGTGAGACAGTCGAGAAAGATATCACGTGATATGTGACATCGTCAAATTGCCAATCGCTACGATAACCCCATGATTTCTGTCCACAGTCGCAGACCGTGTTCTACGTAGTGATGCCTTTAGCTGATTACCTATGAGTATAATCGAATAAAATTTGAGTGGTGAGCGATATAGGGAGACCATGCCACTATGATGGCTGAAGTTTTGAAAAATAGTTAGTTATCTAAACTTACTAGTATAAGTTTCAAAATTAATTCTCAAATTTAATTTTTCTATTTAATTATCCGTGAGATTGCATTGAATACTATCTACCAAACTACCAAAAATCAAAAGTAATTACAAATTCTGGAAATGTTACCAAGAGTCTTAGATTATTTTCAGCCGCTAGAAATTAAACAAGTTGGATAGATAGAACTACGCTCATGTGAGAAGAGTTTTGTACTCAAATTACAATATATAAACACCAATGATAAATAAACTCACGATCAACTTTAACGAATTCTATAACAAAAATACACTTGCTTAAAATTATAAACCATTGTTACTTCATTTGAACCAGCCACTATTTGGCTGCAATACTTCTCAATTTCATGTTGTTTTGCTTCCTCTGCCTGCTCCATCATCGATATTGCAATATTAAAAATAACCATTGATTGAATGAAGAACCCTGACCGTAATTTTGTCTCATTCATCCCCTTGGGCTCCAAATTTCGAACCATACTCGATGTAGATTATTTGGGCCCAAAGTTATAACCACGAATCACACTCGTGGTACATTGAGCAAGCCAAAAATTATAAACAGGAGTCAATGCCGTAGTAGGTTGATTGAGCGAAAAATGATAAACACAGGCATTGTTCGTGGTGTTCAAAGACTCATATCATGCACAGCTAAGTAGATGTACATCGCAGGAAGGGTAATATAGCTCGATATGTGGCCCGCATGTATTAAATTTGGACACTGATTTTCGGAAATTAAATAGTAGTAGGTCAAAGTGGTTAAAATATTCTCATCAAGAATCAATAGCTTGATCTTTAAGTTAAGGGAAAGTAAAATATGTTTATTCAATATTCTTATTAACATGGCCACCATTTTTTTACGATTTCTGATATGACTTGTTGAACGAATTCTTAAATATACACATGACATTTACTTTTCCTGAAATATTCATGAAAATCCTAACAAGCCCGTAGTGTCTGCCTTATTTGGAAGTGTAGTTTCCCCATAACAATGCATTGTTGTTATTGTAATGCAGGAAAATTAAAGCCACCATAATTTCGTTAAGTACCAAACGATCCTACTGAAATGTTCATGATTGATTGATATTATAAGTAAACATCTGTATATCGAATATCAATGAAGTAAAGGGTACCCTTACGATTTTATTCATGAAAATACCAACTTTATGTATCATACTATTACTGAAAAGTTTAGTAAATTTTTGACTTCTGAAGTATTTGCACTTATGACATTTATAAAGAACTACCTTCATTATTTCTTTCTCCGATTTTTCGTTTCAGAGGTGTCCAATCAGAAGAGGGTCGACACAATTTATTCATGTCCCTCCGTTTTCCCTGCCTACCCCGAAAGCAATATTGCAATCTTATAAACTGATTTTGGAAGGTATTATTAAGACCTTTCATTTGATACCCTAATCGACAATTTTCGATAAAAAAAATTTTTTTGGGGGTCACATCTTTATACGGGGTGACCCCCCTTTGAATACTTTGACATGTTTTACATTTATGGAACTTTTATTAACCAGAAAATTATACGCTGTTCACAAGATTCGGTGGCTCTACCCTGAATTCCACCGTAAACAGTCCCAAGCCCATTTGAGAAAGGTGGAGGGATCCCCTTGCTTCCCAAACCCACAGTTTCCATGATTTCTCATCCCGCATCCCAAGACCTAATGGTAGCAAATGGTCTCGGGGTCGCATACTGGTTTTACTGGCTCTCCAATGATGGAACATTAAATTCCGAGAAATGCACATCAAATACCAAGAAATGCACTGCTACTAAATTCTACTTACACCTCTTTTGTGGGGACGTAAGAGGGTGAAGGAGAGTCTTCTGCGCTTGATAATGGAATCGGAAGTCATAACCATGCCAGCGGAATGGAGGTTTTGTGACGCCTTATCCTCTGTCCCTGTAAAACTCTACACGGTTTTGAAACCTACTATCAAACCTTGGGCGAGGAAAAACACCTCTAATACTCATAATATCACACTTGGTGAATGCAGTATCAACAAGTTGGGTAAACAGACCTACGCTCATGTCAGAAGGGTTTTGTATTCAATTTACGAAATGCAGTCACCAGATCGACTCAAATCAAGAAACATGTCAAAGACGATTTTATTGGAGAAAATATGAAATACGAAGATCATACTATTATTAACAAAGTTGAACGAATTTCGACTTCTGAGGTTTTTGCTATTGTTATACTCATAAGTATCTCCCTTGATAATTATTTCAGATGTCCATCCGCGACGGAGGAAACACATTTTTCATGTATCTCCCCCCTGTGCCCCCACTGAAGCAAAAACTGACAGTTTAAGAACTGTTTTGAAAAGCTCCCATGAAAATTTTCATTTCATACTCATATCGGCTACGTTTGATGAATTTTTTTTCAGGGGCCACTCTCCTGTACTGTTATCATCGATTCATGGCCAATTTTTTCGAATCCTAGAATGGTTACAAAGCCCTTTTGTTAGGAGCTCTCTCCCACCTCCTTGACTTGTTTCACTTATGAGCATTAATTGTAGGTACTCGTCTTCAGTCATTCATTAAATTGAATCAAATGTTCAAAGCATGCACCTTAAACGTTGAAGTTGGGAAAAAATAACTCAAAATTATTCACTCTTCGCATTTAAAACAGCCACTATTTTGTTTTACGATTACTGATACCACTAGCTGAACCGATTCTTAAAGATATACATGACACCTATCATTCCTGAAATTTTCATGCAAATCCTAGCAAAACTGTAGTGTCTAAGTTGGTAAAAAGCGCATGTTGTTCCATAGCCATATGTAGCCATAGTAATAAATGCAGCGCATATTGTTCCATAGTAATACAGGAAAATTCAAATCGCTATAACTTCGGCAAATACTATTCGATCTTTATGAAACTTTCAGAAAAGATCAATCTTATAAATAGACATCTACGTACTGAATTTCATTGAATTCAAGCGTACCGTTAAGATTTTATTCAAGAAAACATAAAATCGATAAATCATACTATTACTAACAAAGTTGAGTGAACTACGACTTCTCACGTATTTGTTGTTGTTGTACTCATCAAGGCCTTTATTCCTGATTTTTTCAGATTTATCGGATGGAAGGGGGGGGACACAAATTTTTCGTGTATTTCCCCTCCCTGTGCGGCCCTCGAAGCAAATTCTGCCAAACTAAGACCTGTTTTGAAAAGCTCTCATCAAGACCTTTCATTTGACACACATATCGGCTACCTCCGATGAAATTTTTTTTTCGGGGGGTCACTCTCCTATATGGGGAGACCCCCCTTAAATACCTTATAACATTTTTTTGTAGTTGAATTTTGAAGAGATCACCACTTTACACCTACACACAAAATTTGATGTTTCTAGCTTAAGTAGTTTCCGAGAAAAACTGCTGTGACACACGGACGGACGGACGGACGGACGGACGGACGGATGGACGGACGGACGGACAGACGGACAGACGGACAGACGGACAGACGGACAGACTGGTCGCGAAACTAGTAGGGTTTTGTAAAATTATTTTACAAAACCCTAAAAATGTGGGTGAATTTGTGTATTAAGGCGCCAAAATTACGAAGCCCATTGATTAAAGAGACGAAATACGCTGAACAATACAGGTTGCAAATAAAAATTTTTATTCAGTTTAGAAAATCTTGAAAACTAGCTGCACACAGGAAAAACAAATCTCCAAGCATAAAAATCTATAATAAAACCCGTGTTATGCTATGGGTGTAAAATATGGACCCTAATCCAAATATCCGCAAATATATTGAACGCTTTAGAGTGAAACTACATTGGGCAGCCACGAAAATCGTATAAACGAACAATGGATACCTAAAAATATATTCGTTGGGAGAATTGTAGGGCGGAGACTAGTGGGGAAACCGAGGAAATGCTGTTCTGACTCGGTCTACGCAGACAGTTAATCGCTGCTCAGATCTCAAAATCGGTCAATGGAACAAGACCATTGTAGGCGCTATTTGCAGGAAGCTCAGGCCCAAGAGGGGCTGTAGTGCTACAAAGACGAGAAGAAGAAGCTTCCCCAGTTCCTGTAAAAATTGCTGTGATGCGCTAATAAATAGACGGTACCAATATTAAAAGGGTATTAATGAAAAAAGTTTTTAGAACACCCAAAAAACTGACGGTAAAGAGATGAATATTCCACTAGATCTAGTAATTCAGTCGCTGAACAGGCAGCAATGTACAAGTCATCGTTGTAACTCATTCTCCACTTTATTCTTAGTTTCATGGTCCATGTACGACTATCACTTCCACATAACAGCACAGGTTTGATTTATGATTAGTTAAAAAGGAAACTGAATTTATCTATCATCAAGTTCATCACCTTTATTTTGCATTGGAACATTTTTTATTATTTAACAATAGGGTCGTATAATCAGTATTTCCACTATAAAATTATAGATTATAGAGAAAAGTTAAGCATAAACGGAAGGTGCGCAATCAAAAGATAGTTCATTTAAAACTTATTTTGCAAAAAACCACTTAAACAACGTAGAACATCACCTTTTCGAGGGTTTCGTGCTAAAATACAAAACCCTATTAAAGCCAGACCTGTATCCAAATGTCCGTCTATTCGTCATAGTAGTTTTTCTCCAAAACTATAAAAGCTACTGCCATCAATCTTTGCAAAAAGGTCAAAAGTGAGGACTTCTTGTAAGTTTTAGAGTGAACAAAATTTTCAGATCGTTTTATGGTGAGTCTACCCATATGCGTAGATAAACCTTAAAAAAATTATTTTCATCTGAGATAGTCAATTGAGATATCAAAGGTCTCAATTAGATCTTTTCAAAGCGTTTCTTTGAATTAACAAATCCGTATTGAGGATGATAGAAGCGGAAGAAATGTACGAAATTTTCGCGTATCTCCCCTCACCATTGGCTGCCTTTGCTCCGAAAAATCTGATAAAAAATCATGAAAGTAGGCCTTTATAAGTGCAATAACAACAAAAACATTAAAGGTCAAAATTCACTCAACTTTATCACGATTTATCAATTTTACATATTCTAAAATTATATCGTAACGTTAGCCTTAGATCCAATGAAGTTTAATTTACAGATGGCTATTTTGTATGTTAAACCTATCCTCGAAATTTCAAAAGGATCGGATAATTTTTGACAAAGTTATAGTGTTTTGAATTGTCCTGTATTAAAACAGCAACAATACATGGCTATGGAATAACATATACTTTTTATCGATTCAGATAGTACGGGTTTTCAACGATTTGCATAAATGTTTAGAAATGATATGTGTCATGAATATCCTTGAGAATTTGTGCAACAAGTGACATCAGTAATCGTAAAACAAATCTGTGTTATTTTTCTCCAATCCGAGATTTAAGGTACAAGCTATTAACACTGGATTGAATTGAAGAATGGCTGAAGGTAAACACCTGAAATTAGTATGTGAAAAAGTTATGGAGGAATATTGAATAATGAATTGCTTTCTTTGCTATACCAATATAGCCTCTTTTAGGCCTTCGCTTAGAGATAATTAGAGTATCTCAATATCTTAATCGAGTCTATTGGCATTCGGGAGGGTGATATGGCTAATACCACGCTCTGGCCATGTGCACGAGACTCGAACTATCGACCTTTGGCATATGGAGCAAGTTTTCTAACTACTACATGACACAGATCACAAAAATTACTTAAAGGTCAAAATTCTTTAACCTTCAAATGCATGACTCCGCCTTAAAACGGGGCTCATTCAAAGAGCTGCTGCTCAGGCAAAAGAGCGTAATATGCATTTTGTCACACGCTCTTGTTTAGCTTAGCATGTCCGTAGAATGCATAGTTCTTTTTGTTCTCATAGTTGCATTGGTAGCAGAACACGAGACAATTGCAGTCGGTAACTCCCGTTTTTACTGCAAGAAATTCACTTGGTTTTTATTACTGTTTTTAATGCGAAATTTTTTATAGATTCCTAGTGCAAAGAACGCCAAAAATTACAGGTATGTACCTTAGAATATTTTAAACGAGATGAGCCCTATTGTGATTAACAAAAATATCAATCAGAAACCTAAGAACCGTTATTTTACAGGTCCGCCTTTACGCACACTTGTGCATTTAGTAGAGCCGATTATGGTCAAATTTATTGCACGAAACAATGAAAGCTCATTCAGATTTCGAATGATTACCAGACTTACTTTACAAGTATGATAAATTTCTAGATTAGTGCCATGGCGTTTTATGAAAGCGCCACATTCAAATTTTCAGCAAGTTTGACAAAGAAATCAGAACTTTTATCCATTCTTTCCCATCGGATGAAGAGAGCACCAGTGATTAGAAAGGATTGGTTATTTTTTTACCGACAAGGAAGACATCGAACTAAATAGTAAAGCTGATGATTTGAATCTTCAGTTTGAATCAACAAATCATCCTTATGATTCCGGAAACTTCGCCTATTTATCTGATTTTGCATTTGAAGGAAGTTCAAGCATTATGTCTAGTAGTTTGATAATGGAGTCCATTACTTCAAATGTTGCTTCAACGAAGCAAAAAGTAATGTGTTAGAAAACACGAAAGCGGATTCGATTTGACTAGCCTGAACTTGAACAAGAAGAAGAAGATGGACCAAATATACCTACTACGGTTAAGTTTACTGGGAATGTCTTGTCATTGGAAAGCAAAGAGCAGTTCAAAAACTTACAGTGAAAGAAAAAAACATGCAAGTTAATGTAAATAAACTAGTTTTCAAAGGGAAGAAAGAGCTTCCAAATGATATCAAAACACTAAATTCTCCGTATGATTGCTTCCGTCATTTTGTAAATGATGAACTTGCAGATCTGTTGATGGCTCTAAAAAACTTGCATGCGCGACAAAAATATTGATATGAGATTAAGCATAAACTCTGAAGAGCTATTGGAAGTCTTTTCTACATGTTGATTTACAGATATCCGAGTGTGGGGTCATATTGCGGAAAACATTCATTTGAAAAAATTCAACTGGTAGTGCCTGTGCTAAGATTCAAAGAAACACTGCGAATTGCTTATGAAAAAGGCTAGCCAACATATGACCGGCTTCACAAAGTTAGAGCAATCATCAAATATTTTATTGACAGGTTTTCTTCTACACCAATGCAGTAACGTCTCTGCATGGATGAACAAATGTGTGCCACAAAAATATCAGGAACATTTTCGCGTCAATATTTACCAAACAAGCCCCATAAATGGAGTTTTAACTTTTTAGTTTTATATGATTCCAATGGATTCTCATATCTCACCAGATCAAGTGTTGTCATTAAGTTTTCTAATAATATATATATATATATATATAATAGCACTATTTTTTACCAAAAACCCGAACGAATCGTTAATGAAAATTCAACGATGGGACAAAAAGAAGAGAAAGCACAAAGATGTCGATTTCCCTCAAATAATCTACAAATACAATCGCCATATGGGAGGTGCAGATCTGATGTATGAACTTTTAGGGCAGTGTCACATACAAATGAAAACTAGAAAAAGGGCAAACCGCGTATTCTATCATCTGTTGGATGTTGCGATAGTGAACGCCTACATATTGTACCACTGAGTCCATGATAATAAAGGATTTGTAGAACTTCCAAAGTTTCGTTTCGAAGTTCCAGAATTGCTCTGCAGATATGGTCCTGTACCTAAAAAATTCAAGGTTGGACGCCCATCTTCTTCTTCTCCAATTGTTTCACCAAATTCTTCCCAAAAAGAGCAACCTTGATGGTTGATTGTTTTGACGAAATATTCTCGATAAAAATGGTTGATTTTCCAGCCTCTCTTGTGAGAAGCTCTATAAAAGCGGTTCACGTAATTTGGTTATAGTTATTACTAGTAAAGCCTTCTATCAGTTTTCTACTACTGACTTGACTAGTAAAACTTTCTGAGGTGGAGCACAGAACAAGAACAGGTTCGTGAGTTCTAGGCCTCTTATTTATATATTTTGACCCTATTTTCAGTATCTGCAGACCAAGTCTTGGCATCATCTCTACAATTAGTCATCTCTTGTATTTTACTAGGGCTTTCTCCAATCTAATTCTCTTGTATTCAGCTTTCCAGCGACCACTAACTGCGACCCAATATCCTAAAGCGCATCTTAAAGACAGCAGAGCTTCTCCCTAGGCTCCTGTAACGCGTCATTGGGACAAAATAACACAGCACACGCCTCAAAAATCAGCCCATACCAAGCCAAACCAGATGTCCTATTTTTTAATTCACCGTTTTCAAGTAGCATTACTTGCACCGATGTATTTAGTTCAATCAAGGTTCACCTCTAGTCTATTGTTTTTCAAAGAAAAAAGCTTTGTTTCTAGATCCAGGTATCCTGGTTACTATTACTTGAAATAAACTTTTGTGGAGCATTTTTCAGGAGCTTAGAATAAACACTGTTCTGTACCACAATCATTTCACTTTCAATTTGGCTCAGCTTATTTTTATTATGATTATTATAATTTAAACCAAATTAAATTCACATCTTCCTAAAGCATACTGAGCATTGTTAAGTTACCTCAAAAATAAGTCAGTTGAAGATATAAATTCAGAATTTATTCCACTGTTTTAAAATTGGTTCTGTTTTTTACATATAGGAGTCATTTGGCTCTCATTTTTTACAGAGATAATCTAGGTAGTTCGCTTATTTGGTAGTTATTCCTACTATTCTAGGCCATATCTAGCTCATTTCAAGCGTTTCGTCTCAATTACTTCCCATTGTTGCTTAAACCAATTTAATCGGGACCACTTTTCCTACATTTTAACCAGCTGATTGCAATTTTGCTGCGGTTCAACCAGTATCTTGTTCTTCTCTCAATTTATACACCCAGAAACTCAAAGCATTTTGATGGCTATTGAATTAGATACGACGTTAAGTATCTATCGTCTAACCACGTTTGCTAAACTACCTGCTTGTAGACAAATACCTGCAATGCAAAGTCATAATTTGAGAATATGAATAGTTTACAACTGAGGTTTTTCATTGTCATTTCTTTTCAAACAATTCATTACTGTTGCCCAATACTGAATATCCCACAACTTTTTTGGCCGTTAATTCAAGCCATCTTTGAAGACATATTTTTGCCGGAATGCGTAGGAAAATAAATTTAGTTGTCAGGCTCATAGGGAAGATGTTTAGAGAGCAGATCAAAAATTTTGTGTGCCTGGGAGTCCAAATTTGAGGCGTAAATACCTTTAACTTCCCTTATACAGAAAATTGATTTCTGTGTGTTTTTTGGATGCTCACTTCCATTTATATAGTTCAATAACCTGAGCCAAAATGCCAGGCTCATAAATCAAGAATTTTTTTCAGCAATTATCTTTTGAAACGCCACATGACTTCAAACCTGGAGCGGTGTTTTGGTTAGTTTTCCACTGTATTAAGCTGAAGAAGGCACATTTTAAAACACATTTTCTGAAAGGTTCATCATTGGACTCGGAAGCAGTGCAGTGGATATTGTTTCAGAGAATGCTCCCTAGGATTTAGATTGCCTCTTCAGTAGCCAGCAGTTGATTCTGCCTCCAATATTCATGTTTCCATACTTCGATATTGCAAAGATTTGATTTTTTTTTGACACTTTGGAGCCAGTTCTCTCAATTTGAGTCTTGTAAATCTGAGCGCAGATCAACTTTGCTTTGGCTATTAACAGGTATTTTCGGGTTAAATTTTATTTTATTGCTGAAGCATGCATTTACAGAATGCTAAATATATCTTACAATTAATAACATTACTGAGTCAGTTTTTCTTGATTTTGTCTATGTGCAAAAAATCAGTAGAATTTTCCTTATATTTTTCATTTCAAAGGCAATTTCATAGGCTTGTTATTGCAGGCACCTTTCAATTACGTTTGTGTGAAAATTTTACGTTACCTAGAAGGTACGTTTTACATATTTTTAGATATTTTAATTTTTTGACACAACGGCATATTTATAATGATCTATGGGGCATGACAGCCCAAAACGGACATTGACCTCCAGGATTACGATCCCGCGACCTTATCTGCCAGTTGTTTACTCCCAACAAGAATCTGATGTCAGCTTCTATTGTGTCCTCCAATTAAGCCCTCAGTCATCCCACTGGGTGTCTACCTTGTGCTCTATCCGTCAATGTTCTTTTGGGTAGCCAGTTATCTTCAATTCTTTTTACATGACCCGTCCATTGCGCTTTGTGAAACTTTACGCAAGAGGAAACGGATGGATCGTTAAATAGCTCATACAACTCATTGTTGCTACGTAGTCTTCACTATGTTCCTTGTTTGACTGGGGGGTGGATTTTCCGGAGCACTTTTCATTCAAATACGTCCACTGCCTTTTTGGGTTCGCCCATCCGGCTACATGTTTCACTTTCGTATAACAGCACAGGTTTGACAAATGTTTTATAAATCTGGAACTTATTTCTCCTGTCCACAACTCCGGATCTTAGAATGGGAGGTACGGTGTAATAGGCTTTATTTGCAGCGTTCATGCGGCGTGCGATCTCGTCCTTTCGGCTCCTCTGCTATTCAAGTTGACTACAAGGTACAAAAAATTATCCACACTTTAAAGGTTGTAGTCGCCTAGGCTCAGCTTTTGTCAAACTGGAGTTTTCTTCCTCGTTTGAATCGTGAATTTAGTTATAGTTTTATTAACTTGTTGACCAATTCGGTTCGCTTCAGGTTCTAGACTCAGCAATTCTCCTTTAGCATCTAAAATTAAACATGCCATAATGTTGACGTCAGCTACATATGTTTCCAATTGTGTTGACTTGGCCATTAGTGTACCTGAGGTTTCAGCTGATGTCTTCCTGATGACGTGTTCCAGCGCAATATTAAAGAGTATTGGGGCAAGTCCATCCTCTTGTTTCAAGCTTGATTCCATTCTAAAGCTGTCCGTCAGTTTACCGTTTGCCTTGACCTGGGACTTTGTGCTTAGCATCGTGACCTTGACCATGCGGACCAGTTTTGTTGGGATGTTATAGTCAATCACTATTTCGTACAGCGCAGTTTTATCGACACTGTCGTATGTTTGCTTGAAGTCTACAAAGAGATAGTGCACATCGATGTTATATTTCCAGCACTTTTCAAGCGCCTACTTTACTTAGAATAATCGGTCGCTTGTACACCATTCACTTCGAAAGCCTCCTTGATACTCTCTAATAATACTTTCATAGTACAGCTTTAATTTTCCTTTTGATTTTTGAGAGCACACTGCCGTCAGTACTTCGTCTCTGGTTGATGGTGAGACTGGGAACTCTTGCTCTGCTTCTGGAATGTTTACAGCCTGGATGTGTTCTTTGATCATCTGGTTCCTTTTTTTAAACGCTTCTTTGTATTCTTCGTCATACCATTCGTTCCTACTTTTCTTTGGCTGGTGTCTCAAGACCTCCTCGGCTACTTCTGTCATCGCATTTCTGTCCTCTATATGGTTTTGAAGTCGTCATTACTTTCTCCCACCTGCGGGAATTTGCTGATGCAATTTTCCAGCACTGACATGTACTCGTATGTGAAATATGGAAGCCATATTACCTTTCCAATAAATTGGGAAGGCTCCTAAATAAATCTGTTGAACTCCTGGAATGAGGACTATACATATATTTGTTGATAGTAACATCTTTCAGGTATCATATCACTTTTGCGTTTTGTAGCCAGAGCTTTGAAGATTCGGAACTTTGAAGGTCTTTTGTGCAATTGTTTACGTTCCAATAATAACAAATTTTATGGTCAGATGTCACAGTAAGTCGTTCATTGAGACCACTTGAAATTCTTTGTACAGAGGATCGTGTATTTTGGTAAGAGTATTTTTTAGCTAGCCAAAAGATTGTCTTATCAAACAATTTATGATTAGATGATCTCATCCTCAGCACGTTGGAATATTTTGAGGTCAATTGTAGAGACTGTGGATCAATTCTACTTTCAGGATCATCAATAATTATTTTGGTAGATCTTCATAGATTTCTTCAGTTCTATGGAGGAAATCCGTCATTAATACAGTATTTTTGTAAGCTATGGCACCTCAGTAAACATGCTCTTTTAAGTATACTTTGTTCGTTGTTAGCGAGAACATTTGTTTGGGTTAAATTTTACATTTTATATTGGTAAGGAGCATAATCTATCCTTCATATTTAATTCATTTTTCGGATTCGCCCATGTTTATTTTTTTGTTTTAACTGTGTTCATAATTTAGTGGAATTTTTTTTTATTTTGATTTTTATCTTTTGCATTCATTCTATTTATTCCTGATATCTAAGTCCAATAAACCTTAGTATGTTCATTACTATGAAAAATTTGTATTTGTGAATCCATAAAATAGAGTAATACTCGTAATGGTTCCGATGTTTTGGCATCATTGACTCTTTATGAGAAGTAATTCCAATAGTTTGGCCCAAAAATGCTTCAGTTACTCATTCAGAGTCGAAAGTAATCCTGAGTCGTCAAAAGGAAAATTAATAAGTCTAATTCTAAAATCATTCAATATATAAGAAACATTTGAACAAACACGTCCATTGCCATTATTTTCCAACCAATAATAAAAGTTGAATTGCATAACTGGAGAGAAACTTTAATTTAAACGTAATATCACGGTTTTATAAAATAAAGCAACTCTATAATAGGTAGACCCACAGATAAAGCTCCAGCATATAACGATTTTATTATTGAAGCACACACTGTACACATATGCATACATTAAATGAAATACAGCAACAACAAACATAATTTTTTTAACATTTTACTTTCCAATCGTCTGAAGGTAACCGACAGCAAATTCAAAAGTTTGAAGTATGGTGTCTGTGGTACCACCAGACTCTTGTCGTGATACAACAGTTGAGGTTCGTTGATTCAAAGTGCGGTAATTTGTCGGATGACTGGGTCCAGGGCGTCGAGATTTTTGGCGGTTCAATTCTCAGTTCCGCATACTGAACGTCGGCTGAATTGTCCCTAAGGATATTATAGAACCCTTACAGCCCACTGAATGCACTGGAACAACACTTGATCGGGTGCTTGTGGGGTCTGTAATCGCAGCATGATAAATTTACAATTCATGGAGTGGTAAAAGTGCGAACGAAATCAAAGAGTATTTGTCTTGCGACGGTATAACAAACTTATGAGTTTGATAGTGGAATAAATGTTAAAAACAACATCTTGCTGAAAGCAATCGAACAAGACGAAAGTGAAAAGTGTGATAATTTGAAATCGAATTCGATATTTTTCAATGATAGTGATAGTGTAAACATGATAAGTACACTCATGCAACATTTGGTGTTGAAGAATGCTTGACAAGAGTGCAGTGACCGTTTGTGCAATATTTACTGCCGATGGTAATTTGTGTTTGGTGCTGTTGTGATATCGAAAGAGAAATTCAGTGAAGTGCATGCAAGTTGATAAAGATTGTTGCACAATCCTTTTTAGTCAGCTCATACCATGTTCGATTCAATTGGGAGCTGTAATCGTCTGTTGACATTCTTCTGCATTCTTCAGTTTTTGTGCAACAGCTTTTGTAATGATGTGAGCTATAACTCTGTGTACAATGAAGCTATCTATCCTGAATTAAGATCTGCTATTGATCAAAACTTACCGAAGCAGGCCAAGTTTTTCGATGATTTCGATTGTAAGTTTAAAAATTAAGTTACTCGCTTAAGTCTTTTGTTTTATTATCAAAGCATTTACGAGTATTTTAACAATCCACGTCTAGTTTGTGATCATTGAATATCATTGTTTATGTTCTGAATGAGTGATTTCAGAGTATTAATGGTAGAGCTCAAATAGTTCTATTTAAACAATGATAGAACAATGTAATTAAACGTGAAAATATTGTCAATGAACACATTGCTATGTCCTCGATTAGGGTACCCGCTGTGGGACATTTTACCAATTACATGTCCGATTAAGGTTTATTTGGTGAACTTATTATCTGATATCACACACAAATAGAAGATCATTCACACTTGACATGCGTTACGCTTCTAGGCAGCAAATATTTCAAGGTTGTTGATAAATTATTGAAAATTAAATTATCTTTGGAAATTCTTAGTCATATCTTATTATTCTGTATTGATATTAAAGTGATTGTGATCTTTTTTAAGATACTATGCTGAATTGAATTTTTGGTATGGTAGTCATGTTTTGAAAAGCTAAATGGAAATATTTTTCGAAGTAGTGAAAATACAATCACCTTCTTTTTAAAATTAAAATATTACAGGCTCAAAATATGAAGAAATTGAAAGAAAATAAGCATAAAGTGATAAAACTTATAAGGTTTTTTACTCAAGGTCAACAAAAGTTTCCCAAAAATTCAAAATCAAAAGCTTCTGCAAGCAATTGGCGGATTTTGGAAATTATTTTAAATATTTGAAAAAAAGCTTTGCAGCAAGTCAATCAATTGTATATTTTTTTGACTTAAGTGACTTTTTGGATATTAAGAAGAAAACCGAAAGAAATTAATGCTGAGGAAAAAAATACCAGCATTTTGTGAACCATAAACATAAAGCCAGGAAATAATTAGACCATATCATTACTGCCACTGATGGTATCACGATTTAGATCAACTCTCATCTTCTCAGTATTGTTATCTTCAATCATAGCAGGCAAGCCACCTCATACGACAGTCAAAACACCTAGCAAAAATCAGCCGTCAGTTCTTTTGTCCTTTCCTTGATTTGCCTATTAGATGCTTGGATGCGAATAAAATAATCAGAATTAAGGGAAAAAAAAGGCAATGATCAATTGAAAAGCATCGATGTAAGTCTAGCGAGCAACAAAACAAGACAAGCATACAAGGTAGTGAAAAGCCTGAAACCTGGTTATCAACGCAAAACCACGCTATCTCGTGATGATATCGACAACATCATCGCTGTTGAAACTAAGATTAAGGAAAGATGGGCATCATATTTCAAGAACCCCTTAATCTTCCGCACAGCTCCCAACCATTGGAGCCTATAGATATTTACGGTAAGCTTCTATTGACTCCACCAAGCCTGGATTGTTTCACCATGAAAGTCCAGAAGAATAATAAAGCGCTGGGTAGCAATGAGATTCCAGTGGAGCTCATCAAATATGGTGGCAGCAGTGTTCATAAAGCTATTCAAAAAGTCATCTAGCGCGTCTGGCAACAAGAACATATGCCGAAAGAGTGAGCCAATCAATTATATTTCCTATCTACAAAAAAGGTTATAGGCTACAGAGTGAAAATTATAGAGGCATATCACTACTTGGTACGGCGTACAAAATATTTTCAAAGTTCTTAAAAAATAAAATCGGGTCATACGCAAACAGTATTGTTGGGGAGTATCAAGGTGGTTTTAAAGCAGGTAGATCAACAATAGACCAATTGTTCACTGCCAAGTAGGCATTAAAAAAATACTGGGAGTTCAATATAGACGTCCACCAAATTTTCATTGACCTTAAGCAAGCATACGATAGTATTGATCGTAACGTACTGTACCATATAATGCTTTGCTTTCGCATCCCAGCCAAATCAGTCCGTCTTACCAAAAGAACAATGATATTGACAGCCTCCCAAGGCTGCATTAATAACTTACTCACCGATGCCTTTGATACAAATATTGGACTAAAGCACGGAGATGAGCTCGCTCAGTACCTTTTCAATTTGGCTCTGGAGTATGTCATAAAAAAGCTCCCCGTCGATACACGAGGTGCATTACTATACGAGTACAAGTTCAGCCAAGTAATAGCCTATGTGGGTGACATCAACATTTCGTCACGGTCATCAACAACTACCAAAGAACTCTTCCTAAAGCTGGTCAGCGAAGCAGAACTTGCAGGGCTACAAATCAATAAGAATAAAACAAAGCTCATGAAGCAGTCAAAGAAAAATACCTCAAATACACAAAATATCACATTTGGTGAATACAGTATCAAAAATGTGAGCAAATTTGTGTATTTAGGCGTCAGGATGCTGAAAACCGCTCTTGAAAGAGACGAAATACGCCGAAGAATACAGCTCGTAAATAAAATATTTTATGAAATTTTGCATAAGCAGGAAAACAAAGCTCCGAGTATACAAATCTGTTATAACCTGACCTGTGTTATACTATGGATCCTTACCCAGGCATCCGCAAATATACTGAACGCATTTGAGTGACGGGTGTTGAGGCGAATTATTGAAGCAAATCTATACGCGGACCGATGGCAAATACAATACAACCATGAGCCTTATGAAATTTTTGACGAGACAGAGGTCTCAGCGAAAGTGATTCTTGATTTTGTTCTTATTGGGAGACAGGGAGGGGATGATTAGTATAGTAGGAAGCACCTAAGGCTTATCACTTAGTTTGTCGTGCCAAATCCTTATGAGACCACCGATTGTATTACTGTATACAGTGAAGTCAGCTTTTTAACCTGCTCACGGGCTGCGATGTATCCTGGTTTTGAAAAATGCCTTGAATCTTTCTCATAGCTTTCGTTATATCTTTCCAAGATCCTTTGAATTTTGAAAATTGTACCCTTATCATTTGGCTCTGTCTCTCTTTTTCTCTCTCTCTCTCTCTTTCTCGCTCTCTCTCTTTCTCGCTCTCTCTCTTTCTCGCTCTCTCTCTCTTCCGTAAGTTTTTAGCACTAAAGCTAAGGGGTCTCTTGAATTCTGCATGTGGTGCATTTAGAATTACCACCTGCTTCGGAAATTCGCCACTCATATAGCCAATATCCCCTGGTTGCTAGGATCTCCATCACTATCATAGCCACTGTGATACTCGCGATTTTCCTGGGATCGGCCCTAAATGCACTGAATATTTGCATTTTGTTCATCCTCACTGTTTGCTGGTTTGTCCATTGCCTTAGAAGTCAGAATTCTTTGGCTTGAGCTTGGGCTGTTAATAATTGGATGCATTTTCACTAATACTACGCATATTAATAATGACATGTTCCAGACATGTTTATCATAGACCTTGTAATTTTGCTTAAATTTGAACATATCTACTTAGTGTTTGAAGATGAGTTTGCTTTTAAGTTCTTGATCGCCAAAAGTGACTTAACATGACTTCTTTTTCGATAGTATTCCATGAAATGTCTGTGGTTTATTTCCCTGCTAAGCCCAACCACTGTGTTTTAGCCACCCGTTAATCAAACACACTTCTAAGTCTCTGAGTAGATCAGTCAAACGCTGATTATCAGTTGATGCTAATATACACGAAGTTTCACAACAATTCAGCCGTTGTTTATAATACTTCAAATATGATGGTCCTTTGCCGTTGCGTTGTAGTTTTTTGTACTCTTTTTTGTACAGTATTTGTGAAGTAACCAGGAGCTCCTTACTTTATGATTTTTATCATTTATCCGGTCCAAATTTGACAAGTTGAAAACATTTCTGACATTGAGAAAAATTACAGTGAACTGCCTGGGAGAGGCTCTACGTGCTTTGCATACGGCTCTTGCCAATTCCATAATATAAACCAACTACCAGTCATATATTCGTACATTACTCTCTACCGTCAGCAGCAATCGATACTAAACTACTCATTCCAACGCTTTGCCGACTATATTCAATAGACCGATACGAGGTGGGGCAATGAAGTAATGAGATTAATTCCATTAAAATATATATTTAAAAATTATTCTACAACTCTGCCGTTCTCTTCAAATTAGTCCCCTTGGGTAGCCATACAAAGATTCCAGCGCATTTATCGCGAGTACCCTCGTCACAGCCGCCTAGATGTCCGTAATCGACCCAAAATGGGTTCCTTTGACCACCGGTTTTGCTCTAGGGAACAGAAAAAGTCGCATGGTGACAAGTCAGGCAAATAAGGCGGCTGTTGCAACACGGCGATCCCTTTGAGGCCAAATACTGGGACACGCTGAGGGCGGTGTGGAACGATTCTCGCGCACCATCTTCGCCCATAACTTTTTCATTCCAAAATCGCCGGTTAAAATTTGTCACGGATTAGGGCACGCACACGCTGTGCATTCACGTCAATCTGCACCTCGACTGGTCTCCTGCTCCGCGCCTCGTCTTCCGCGCTTTCACGCCCCTCCTTAAACTCTTTATGCCATCAAAACACCTTGGCACGATTAAGAGCATTATCACCATGCACTTCTACAATTTTAGCGTACGTTCCCGAAGTTGTTTCGTCCAATCTGGTGCAAAATTTTATCGCGACACGTTGCTCTTGATTTCGTTGTTCCATTTTCGTGACGAGCGCCACCAACACACATCTACTCAACACGACATAGCAAGCAAATTAAACAAGCTAGAGCGATGGTAAATATATCAATTGAAAGGGGAAGGATGCCGGAGAAGCGGAAGGGAGTTTCAAGGTCGCAGATTTACTCAATTATTACACCTCGTATGTATTCTTTGGGAGAACTGAAGGCCAGTGGACCAGTGGGGAAATCAAGGAAACGCTGGTCTGACTTGGTCAACGAAGACAGTACATCACTGCTTGGATTTCGAAATTGGAGGATACAGTGAATTTACCGAGACAGTTGGAGGTGCTATTTGTAGGAAGCAAAGGCCCGAGAGGAGCTGTAGTGTAGTCTTATTACAAAACTAGCTTTTGACCTTTCAAGCTTTCTGGAAGAGTGTTGTCAAGCAGTCATGCATTGAAGGATTTTCTGAAAGTTTTAGGCATGGACGCAGCGGTTATTTCAAGTCATTTTTCTTTAGTTCCTTTCAGGCATAGTGATTTCTTCTAAGTAAGTCCTCTTAAGATATCAAATAGAACAATTCATAATTTTGTGGCACAGCATCCATCGTTTGTTGAGCAATGATTTTTAGACCCAATTTGTTGACAGCTAGAAGATAGTGTTTCCGTGGTCCACTTAAGGATCGTGAAATAGCTCGCTTTTAGTGATCTTGATCTTTTCATAAGTGACATGACCACTTCGTATTTTACTCCATGGGTCATTATTAGCTATATCACATAATTTCTTCAAGGATTATATTTTTATCTTACAAATAACTAGCTGAATTCTAATTTTTTCTTACCGGTATATGTTCTAAAGCCAGTTATAATTAGGCCAGAATTTATTGCGTTAATTTTGTATCGTAACCTTTAGATACTCAGTATTTATGTCGTTCCCTGATCCTCCCAAAATTTAATTTTCTATGTGGCAGTGGTTGTCGCGCCGGTATTGACGCACATCATGCTTGAGATATTTAATAAATAACCAACATAGCTTTTACCGAAGTGGTACTTTAAGCTTCTTCACATTAACAAATAATTACTACAAAGGCTTCTTCCTAAAATTGTTGGTCTCTCTAACATCTACCAACGTTTCTGGCATGTCATTGCAACTGGCCATTTCTCTTGCATGTTTTCAAAATAAATGGCTTGATAGTTACTGTGCGTACTATACTTGTATAGTGCTCAGAATTAAGGCATGCAATTTTGTCGTAAGTGCCAAACTCACATATACTAGACCAATTAAAGAGCTCATCTGCTTCAGAGATAAGGTGCAACTTCGAATTTAATCGGCACTACGAGCCAACTAAAGAGTATATTGAAATATGGCCATGCAGATTGATTTTCTGACTGTGCTGCTCAATTGCTAACGCATTTGTATGTCCAGGTATGATTTGCGGAGTATGTTCCTTTGCGTTCATTACCAGCGTATCTAATACGGGGTAGCGCAAAATTAATTACGCTATCGCAAGATGTTATAACTTTTGCAAATGGCGCCATGCGTGAATAATATTTTATACTTGTGAGCTAGACAGCTGCAGAATTCAAACTGACAAGCAAAGAAGGGCTATACTCTGTAAGAATGTACAGTAATTGTGTTGATTTAATTGTAACGAAAATCATCATGAGCAATGAGATGCATTTCCACTTAAGGAGTTACGTCAATAAGCAAAATTTCCTTTTCTGAGGCATTGAAAATCCGCGCGTGATGCACAAAGATCAATTACGAGAACTTACACTCAAAGCTACTGTTTGATGCGGCGTACAGGAGGGAGGACTGATCGTGCCGAATTTTTTTGAGAACGCCATTGGCAATACGGTCACTGTTACTGGCGAACGCAACAGGGCCCTGATAAACGGCTTCTTACTACCAGAATATCATGACCAGGGCTTGGTGAAACGTGGTTTTAACAAGACGGTGCAACCACGCACGTCACGAGCCACAATGGATATTGTGAAGGAAGCATTTCCTGGATGCGTTATCTCCCGTTGTGGTGATTTAGCATGGCCAGCAAGATCGCTCAATTTAACTATCCTAGACTTCTTTCTAAAAACTAAACTAAAGTTTCAAGAAGCCATCACTCTACATATACCTACCAAGTTCAGTGTTCATAGCTGCCAAAGTCTTAGAGATAAGCCACTGTAATAAACAGACAGACGGCCTGTGGGTAGACAGTATTTGGATGTTACATTCAGGTAACAGTATTGATGTCAACCATTCATGAATAATATGTACATTGATAAGAGAGAAGACTCTGCAAGTGTTTATAACTCTAACAGGTGCAGAGAGCCAGTAAAGTCAACAAAAAAACTACAGTCACTACTCTAAACACAATCTTGAAACAACACTGACAAAACTGATTCTGCTGCCATCTGGGCTAGAAGCAGTGCTGATTTCCTATTGGACGTCTATAAGCAGAGGGATAGTATCATGTTGGTTTGATGTTCAGAGACTACATCCTTTAGTGTATAACTCACACTGATATAATCTTTCCAAGCTAAGCTTAATGCTTTGGAGAACGCTGCCTCGATTGAAGATGGCCACGTTCTCGTAGGGCGAAACATCAATGCCAAAGTAATCAAATAATGTATGCCTCAAAATACTCCACAGGGACAATGTGTCCTAGGGATGGTAGCTTGGGCAGGACTTATCGTGTTGAATACTAGCGATATGCCAACTTCCCATCAGGTAGGCTATAAAAGAATCATATCTAACATAACATTCACCACAGATTCCCTAGCACAGAGGGTACACAATTGGAAAGTATTAGAGGATACTCAGTCAGTGATCATCAAAAAATTCTACTTTAGATACATGATGCCACCTTCCAACGCCCATGCTCTACACCTTGCACGATTTGGTGGAACATTGGGAAGACGAATTCCAAGAAGTTTGTCTATGTACTCACGGTCGATACACTGTCGCTAGAAGATTTGCGTAACACAGAAGAGACTAAAACGTGGTGTACTCAACGATGACTATCATGACGTCTGCTTTCAGCACTTCTATACCCCACCCAAGAATTGAAGACGGCAAGCCTCCAGTGTACTAGTGATTGACTAAAATCACAGAAAAGCAAAGGGTGTGTCACAAGCTTTGGCCTGAGGCTCAATGTGCACAGAACCATAAGGAGGCATGCAACTGGTTAGTAGCGTATACCTGTTTGTTGGCCAGGAAATACCTTTGCAAAATGATTAACAGTAGTAAGGCTCACTGCTGACAAGGCCTAGTGGACAATATGAGCAGAGATCCGTAGCACTTTGGCTACAAGCTTGTAATGTGAAATTTTAATACCCTGTGCAAACTCAGCATACACTGGTTAGAACTGTTTTGCGTGCTCGGCGATTTTTTGCTTTCAAAAAAATGGATCAAAGATCAACCATATTCACCGGATTTGGGCCATGTGACTTTCTCTTGTTCCCAAAACTGAAGAGACATTTGAAAGGACGGAGATTTGTAATGATTGAGGAGATAAAGACTGCATCGCTGGAAGAGCTCAAAGCTATACAGAAAAAGCGTTGGCACAAGTGTATCGGCACAAGTGTATTGATTACTTTGAAGGGGACAACATAAACATTGACGAATAAATAAATATTTTTTCCTGAAAATACAAAGCCACCTTACTTTTTGAACGCACCTCGCATGAAGCAAAAAAGGTCAACGAGATAGGAAACTTATCTCCTCACAGTATGGCTTTAGAGCAAGAGCTCCGGTCCGAAAAGTGGAGGCATACGTAGTTCTATTGGTGATATACTGTATGATGTCTGGAAAGTCTTCAACTCCACTTGGTGGGTGGATATTCTGAATATACTGAAAAACTCTTTTCAAGCTCCAGAATGTCTAATGTGTTTTTTGTGGGACTACCTGAAGAACCCAAGCTTGTTTTGCGATACGATACAGGATCGACGATGGATGGTAGTTACATCAGATCTTGCGCAAAGAAGTATCCTTGATTCAATCTTGTGAAACATATCGTAAGATGGGCTATTGAGACTAGAGCTGCTGGATGAGACATGCCTGATCGGCTATGTGGATGATGTTGCAGTGCTAGTTATCGGGCATATCCTCAAATAGGCACAACTTAGACTAGGTGCGTGAGTGAGAGACTGGATGACACAGGTTTGACTGAAAAAGATGAAAGTCCCGTGAGTAAGGACGATCAGTATTGGCGAAGTCCTGGTTGAATGAAAACTATCCATAAAGTTCCTAGCGTTGCTGATCCAGTCAAAAATGAGTTTGTCGGAGCAAATCAGAGTACAGCTGATAAGTATAAGGTTATCCATTTCGTGATAGGAAAGTATAACCCTGCCATTTGACATCTGTCAGAATTAAATGTCATCCAAAGCGTCTTTTTTTTAGTTGAAGGTTTGCCATTTAGAATTATGGATCGTTTAATAGTCAAAGAACGCGTTAAAATTATTAAATTTTATTATAAAAATGGAGGTTCTGCTGCATCAACATTTAAGGCTTTACGAGCCGATCACGGTCGACATAATCGACCTACACAGCAAACAATTTCAAACAAAGTCAGAACATTTGAAGAGACTGGACCGGTTATTGATATTCCAAGGCCTGTGCATCATCGCAACATTCGTTCTGCTGAAAATATCGCTGTTGTTACTCAAAGTGTGGCCAACGCAGGGGGATCCAACACATCAAGAAGGTGACTTTTGATTATGTCCGTAGAGTCGGTGCTACTGTGTGAAGTAGAAATATGGGGTGATTTTTCAACAAAAAGCTGTACTGAAAACACATGGCACAGGTATAGAGAAGACGAGCACCGATGATTGCATCTGCATTTATAAGGAGATGCCAGATATCGCAGGCGTAGTATTTATTACCCTTCCTACTAGAGAGCACTGTTTTTTGAGTTGAAACGAAGACAAGGGAGAGATTTTTGTGAGCACAGACAACGTTCACTCATTGATTGGCAGCAGTACTGCGTGAATAGCATAATGGACTGCGCACTTCATCCTTCATCTAGACTGTGGCTCAATCGAAAGTACAGTGAAAGTGACTTCTATCTGATCCAGTTTCTGAGTGAACATGGAAGTTTTTAGTCTTATTTGCACACAAACGGTAAGTCAAAACTCTCCGACCTTATGTTTTGCTTAGAAGAGGAAGACGATATCTACCACAATTTTTTTGCATGAAAACGAACAGAAAGGCTAAATTGGGACTTCTACAAGGAAGCAGGGATTTCTAATTGGGAAGATGCTTGGATTGGTTGCAAATGAAGCTGACATATTATGTTTGGACCGCCCTAAAAGGTTAAAAGGTCTCATATCAACTGGGAATGTCGAGCCTTGAGGATTAGTTTGCTAGCAATTTCTCTCTCTCTCCTTTACTGCTAGAGGAGGACTCCCCCAACTTGAAGGCAGTACACTGTGTAGCAAAATTAGGCTTAACCCGAAGTTAAATGTTCCCGACTAGGTTCTCAAGTTGATAGGGAAGGTGTTTAGTGGGCAGGTACCCCACGTATCTGGGGGTGCCTAACTCAGGACGTAAAAAGCCTTCACCTCCAAACCATTAAAAAATCTTGACAAATTTAACACCGAGTATGAAGAAAAATAATCAAACACTATGGGAAATCCTTGTAAGAACCATAATTTAGCCAAAAACTTCTAATATTAGAACCAAGCATTCAAAATCCTTAAAGTTTTGTAAAATCTTGTTATAAATATAAATAATATACAAAAAATCACCAACGATAAAAAGTCAAGCAAACTTATCAAACAAAACTAACGTCCACCGCAAAAATTCTGTCGAGATTCCAAGTATTTTTAGCAATCAACATTGTGAGTTTGTACCGGTTAAACGATAGAGATTAAAGATAGTATGGAGAGGCTCAAAGGCAACACCTGTATTTAACACGCACACTTTAAAACATTAATTTTTTAAACGGTGCATCAAATTTTGTGGCAACTTGAAGAAACGAGTACAAATTTTAATTTTTCCAAAAAAAAGTTATCCTATCACCAATTAAATTAAATTTGAACTTGATGTCAATATTAAATTAAGTACATTTATTTGCATGTCAAAATCAAACCATCAAAAATAAACAAGCTGGGTAGGCAGAATAGGCTCGTGTCAGAGGGGTTTTGTACTTAACATACGATATGCAGACATACGTGTATAGAATGACTTAATTCCAGAAAAAGTTTAATGACATATACTTTTAATAAATTTTTGTTTTAAAAGTAAAACCAGTATCACTTCATTTTAACTGACAAAAATTTTGTTGCGAAAATCTTAAATGCCTTTTTGTTATATTATATACTTCGAAAAAATATGTTACAATCAAAAGTGTTGTGTCTGGTTTGGTGGAAAGCCTATGTAATAGATAAACCTTGTTCGATTGTTGTAATCGGAGAAAATTTAAACGGCAATAACTTCTCTACATTCTATTAAAACTTATAGAGTATAAGCACGTTGTAAAGAACATTTAAGTATTTACATTCATCCAATTTAAACATACTAATACAGTTTCACTGGCGATAATATGTAATTTACAGATCCTTCTATTATTAGCAAAGTTGAAAGAATTTCAACCATTCAGTTATTTGTTATTTATCTACCTTCATAATTTTCTCACCGATTATTTTTAAGGTGCTCATCTTCAGCTATTTATTAATAGATTCAATCAAGTGTTGTATTCAGCATGTACATTAATCATTGAAACTCGCAAAAATTACACAATTTTATACAATATTCTCATTTAAAACGGCCGCCATTTTGTTTTACGATTACAAATGTCACCCGTTGAACAAATTTTCAAAGAAATTCATCATGAATATAATTCCTGACTCTTTTATGCAAATTTGAGCAAACCCTTAGTGGTGATTTTAAGTGCATATTGTCCCGTAGCTATGCATAGTTGCTGTTGTATATTATTACAGGAAAATTTAAACCCCTATAACTCTGTCAAATACAATTCCATCTTCCTGAAATTTGACACTTACTTGTTGAATTGACACTTACTTGTTGAATTTTATTGAATTTGTGGATGCCCTTACGATTTTATTTAAAAAAATTTAAAACTAATAAATCTTACTATTACTAACAAAGTTGAGTTACTTTTAACTTCTGACGTATTTGTTGTTGTAGTCTTCATCAAGGTCTACATTCATGATTTTTTCCAAATTTTTCAGATGAAAGGTTTCCAATCGCAAGGGGGGTACGCCTAAATCTTGTACATTTTCGCTTCTCCTGCCTCTCTCGACACCGATAAAGTAGTTTACAGACCTGTTTTGAAAATATCTCATTAAGACCTTTTCAATGACACCCCACTTGAGTACCTTTGATGAAAACAATTTTTTTGAGGGTCACTCATCTATATGGAACTTCCAACCTTTCCACAAAGTTTCATGGCTGTAGCTTCTGTATTTTCGGAGAAAATACAGAAGCTGATAAACAGACGGATAGAAAGACAGACACAGGTGCCGATTTTAATACGGTTATGTATTTTAGTACAAGACCTTAAAAATGTGAACGCCTATTAGTGTTGTCTAGCCAAAGATGTTGTTTATTTTGTGTTTCCTTGACATCAAAATTGTCTGTGGGGAGCGATGTCGAACTTCATGCCTATAAAACCGAATGAGCAAAGATAAACACTTGCAAGTAAAAAACGACTAATTTTTTAAATGAAAATCTGGATTAATGAATGCACAACAAACTAAAATCTTCAAACAATAGTTTGAATGATAAGACACTTTTTTTGATGATGCCTTCATAAATACATGTGATTATGCCTGAATTATAGCTATTTTAAGCTTTTGTTGTCATTTGAATTTGAGAGTGTTTTTATAACTTTAAGTGTGTTTGTGTTACACTCACATCCTTTGAAGCCTCTTGTCTTTCTAATTTACAGGTGGAAATGAAAACTAACATTTTCATTAATTGTTTCTAACAGCGCTGTGAACATTTCGTTATACTTTGGGTGTACGATATGACATAGCACTTTGCAAACACTAAGAAAAAAAGTTGGGACACACATGGACGATCAAATTAACATATCAATGTCGTATATTACAGGCATATTTGTCTACAAAAATTCGGCATTGAAAGGCTCCAAACGGCGTCTGTGGCCAAAAATCTCATGGAGACCCCCGAAAACCAGCTGCCTCCCATCCAATCAGACACATTGCTGAAAACGAGCCACGAGTTATGGGTAGAGGTGAAAGCGGCTATTAAGACCGTGAAATACAAATTGATGGGACATCAAGCCAGACCCAAGAAATGATTGGTTTGATGATGAATGCGAAAATGCATTGGACAAAAATAATCAGGCATAGAAACAATGCTTAGGTAGCCCAGGCTGAAGAGAGAACATTATGAAAATCTTAGAAGAGTAGGCGAGTAGTGATTAATTACAATTAAGGAGGGAAAATACTACGACGACCAATTGAGAAGCATCAATGTAAGTCTAGCGACCAACAACCCAAGACAAGCATACAACGTAGTGAAAAACTTGATGCGTGGTTATCAGCCCAACATCATGCTCTGCGTTTGAAGAACCTCCTTAATTCTCCTTACAGATCCAGAACATTGGAGCCTACAAATATTCCTGCAGAGCTTCTGTTAGACTCATCAACTTCGGATAAACTTTGTTACACCATCGAAGCCCAAAAGAATAATAAACTGCCGGGTATAGATGACCTTCAAGGGAAGCTAATTAAATTTGGTGGCAGCGGCTTTCAAAAAGCTATTCATAAAGTCATCTAGCACATTTAGCAACAAAAACATATGCCGGGCGAGTGGAGCGAATCAATTATGTTCCCTATCCATAAAAAAGGTGACAAAAATATAGAGGTATATCACTACTTTTCTGTAAAAGTTTTTTCAAATATCTTAGAAAATAAAAGCTAATCATATGCCAAAAGTATCATTGGGGAAAATCAAGTTGGCTTTAGAGTGTGTGTGTATGTGTGTGTTTAAATTGTGATGACCTGATGAGGCTTAGTACTTACGTCATCATTATTGGCTCACAAAAAATAAACTAGATGAGCTATTTACTTATATAAATAAAATAAACACAATTTTAAATTCCACTACTGAAAAAGAAACAAACGGGCAACTCAACTTTTTGGACCTAGCCGTGATAAGAGAACAGACCCGATAAGACTACACGATATACGAAACACATATCACAACTTATCATATCATACAAATATCGAACCACCCTACACTACATAAACTAGCAGCATACAGATCAATGGTGCAGAGATTTCACTCCACACCTATGACTTCTACTAAATGCTCCAACGAATTATTGTAAACGATATTTATAGAAGCTAGTAATAACGGATACAAACTACGTAACCTTAACAAACTTACCATACGGTACTAACAAAAACAGGACCATTGACTCACTGAAATCCACAAGAACGACCACTAGTGGATTTCGTAATCATTCATAGACAAAGAGACATACAAACTATCAAACTTTCTTTAGAAATACAAACTTCAAACTGCATTCAACAACAACATTGGAAACAAATTGAAACCAAAACAGAATGAAACATCAATAAACGAGAACAACGACTTATACAAACTGGCAAGGAAGGACTGCGGCATGGTATATATAGTAAGCACAACACGAAAACTAATAGCAAGATACAAATAACAATTAAGGTCTTGCTTAAAAAACAAGGCAGACTCCAATAATGCGACACACCTACAAAATCACGCGCATGAGCCTGATGTTATGACAAACTTTACGACATTGCTACACAAACAAAGCAAATAACCGAGACTTGATATCCTAGAGAGACTTGAAATATATAAACATAGAAAAACGGACGGTAGCATTATCAACCAATAACTTCTTACAAATTCCGACGCATTTTTTTCAGTATTAGACCACACACGCCGACAAAAACGGAAGAAAGACAGAACAAACGAACATCCAACAAACCAAAAGAAAAAAACCTAATATCCCTCTACCTGACCTAAACTAAGGCCTACCTGCTGAACCCCTATATAAAGCCATTCCCTTTACACAGCCTTTAGACACTGAAGATGACTCAAAGGAGTCAAAACGTGTCTGCTCATTTAACAACGCCTGGTGGCTTTTCAAGAAAACAAAAGGGGTATTTCCCAAATTCCATTCCACAAAATGATTTACGGATATATGTAGTTTTTGATGCCAAAGCACATAAAGTCGACAAGTTTAAAGTGAGTACCTGCCACGTATTGGCCTAACCTCATGGTCTCCACAGGCAGTGTTGAATCAAGCATCAAAAAACGCCCCTCATCCAAAGGACTCCTCTCTCCTTTCTAGCCACAGAATAAAAACCAAAAACCATCACGTTTCAGCCAAAACAGGCTCCTTACCTTGTAAGGGATGACAGAAACCTGTCATGGGCTCCTTTTGGCCCGTGGTACAGATCAAACTTCTGCTCTGGTTGTCGCGGCACTCCATTTTGCTCTGGCGCCAAAGTACAGCGAACATATAAAATGGATACGCATTTTTATGTTCTCTAAGAAAAACGAAACAAGTTGGGTAAACAGACCTACGCTCATGTCAGAAGGGTTTTGTATTCAATTTATAAAATGCAGTCACCAAATCGAATAAAATCAAGAAACATGTCAAAGACGATTTTATTGGAGAAACTATGAAATTCGAAGATCATACTATTATTGACAAAGTTGAACGAATTTCAACTTCAGACGTTTTTGGAATTGTTATACTCATAAATATCTCCCTTGATAATTATTTCAGATATCCATTCGCGAGGGAGGAAACACGTTTTTCATGTATTTCCCCCTGTGCCCCCACTGAAGCAAAAACTGGCAGTTTAAGAACTGTTTTGAAAAGCTCCCATGTAAACTTTCATTTCAAACTCATATCGGCTACGTTTAATGAATTTTTATTTTCAGGGGCCACTCTCCTGTACTGTTATCATCGATCCTTGGCCTATTTTTTCGAATCCTAGAATGGTTGCAAAGCCCTTTTGCTAGGAGCTCTCTCCCGCCTTCTTGCCTTGTTTCACTTATGAGTATTAATTGTACGTACTCATCTTCAGTCATTCATTAAATTGAATCAAGTGTCAAAGCATGCACCTTAAACGTTGAAGTTGGGAAAAAATAACTTAAAATTATTCAATCTTCGCATTTAAAACAGCCACTATTTTGTTTTACGATTACTGATACCACTAGCTGAACCGATTCTTAAAGATATTCATGACACCTATCATTCCTGAAATTTTCATGCAAATTCTAGCAAAACTGTGGTGTCTGGGTCGGTAAAAAGCGCATGTTATTCCATACCCATACAGGTATGTTGCCATAGTAATAAATGCAGCGCATATTGTTCCATAGTAATACAGGAAAATTCAAACCGCTATAACTTCGCTAAATATGATTCAATCTTTATGAAGCTTTCAGCATAGATCAATCTTATTAATAGTCATTTCAGTACTAAATTTCATTGAACTTAAGGGTACCGTTAAGATTTTATTCAAAAAAACATAAAATCGATAAATCATACTATTACTAACAAAGTTGAGTGAATTACGACTTTTAACGTATTTGTTGTTGTTGTACTCACCAAGGCCTACATACCTGATTTTTTTCAGATTTTTCGGATCACAGGTGTCCAATCGCGAGGGAGGGGACACAAATTTTTCGTGTATTGCCCCTCTCTGTGCGCCCCTTGAAGCAAATTTTGCCAAACGAAGACCTGTTTTGAAAAGTTCTCATCAAGACCTTTCATTTGATACCCATATCGGCTACGTTCAATGAAATTTTTTTTTCGGGGGATCACTCCCCTATATTGGGAGACCCCCCTTAAATACCTTATAAAATTTTTTTCGTAGTTGAACTTTGAAGAGAACACCACTTTACACCTACATACGAAATTTGATGTTTCTAGCTTAAGTAGTTTCCGAGAAAAACTGCTGTGACACACGGACGGACGGACGAACAGGACGCGATTTTAGGAAGGGTTTTGTAAAATTATTTTACAAAACCCTAAAAAAACATATGCTAATAAATTTTATTAAAATTAGTCACCATTTATTCGATGTAAGTGATTCACTTTGAAAGAATGCTTGCAACATTCAACTCACTTGTAACTAATTTTAGGTTACCCTCAAACATTTTGTGCACCTACTTCATCATATGAGTATAAACTTAACTTATAAAGCATATACTGAATTTTAAAAGCCATTGACATTGTTGACATCATGTCGAACATCCATAACAAAGCAAGAAGCATCCTCTTAAATATCATCTATTAATAAATAATAGTTGAAGATGTCAAGTTCAATGAATTACAAGAACTTGAAAAAAAATTCTCCAAATATTATTGGCAAGTAATAGTTACCCGGCGGACGGTTGTCTGCTTCGTCTCGATAACTCAATCAATGTCTTCTGCACAATGGACGAAAAAACCTTTACTGAATCACGGCACTTCTTGTACAAGTAAGTCTCATACATTGTTGTGAGTTCAACTTGCGAAAATCAAGTTTGGCGTGTGAGTGAAAATGGTGATTTGCATAATCGCATTTGCTTTGATTACGAAAACTGAAATTTTGGCAAAGAAGAAAAGATTATTTACATGATTATATCATCTGCAATGATGTAATAGCTTTATGGGAAACACCAGTTTGTAATTTTTGTGTCAGCGTAAAACACTTTTATATTAAGGAGAAATTTAATTAATTGAAGAACAATTTAATTTGGTTGTCAAGTAGGCTCGCAATGTTTTGGGAAAACGTGAATCAAATTCAAATTTAGAATTCGCTTTTAAATTTATTGACGGATTCATATATAAGACCATCTTTTATATTCTTACTTCAAAGTAAGTGAAAATAGGCTCTTCTCTAGAAGTCGCACAAAAATTCCTCAGTTTGAGAATTTCCAAACAAAACTATAGGAAAAACTCAATATTCTAAAGTTTTCTAGAATAAAATAATAATATTGAATATGCTTAACAAATTAAAAATTGTGATTATATGTGATGGATAAAACTTATAGGTTCATACATTTTGGTTTTTAACGTCATCATAAAATTAGTAAGTCTTAAAAGTACTGAGCCATTTTTTTTGTTATTTTTAGATTGAATATTTCTTTTATTTAAAATGGATTTTATTTAAGTACATATTGTCCATTCTTATCAATGACCTTTCGCCATTTTTTGGGTAGAGCCATTATTCCATCTGTGCAGAACTTCTGTGGTTTATCGGCGAAAAACTAGGCCAAGTGATTTTCACAGCCCCTTTTTGAAGTGAATTTCTTTTCATTAAGGAAGCTGTGCAGAGACCGAGACAAATAGCAGTCTGATGGTGCAAGGTCTGGACTATACGGTGGATGCATCAAAACTTCCCAGCCAAGCTCTGTCAATTTTCGCCGGGTCATCAAAGATGTGTGTGGTCTGAGATTATCATGATGGAAGACATCGCCCTTTCTATTGATCAGTTCTGGCCGGTTTTTAAGGGTATTGTAAAATCATTTTACAATATCCTACTAAAACCTCGTCCTGTCTGTCCGTCTGTCCATCCGTCCGTCTGTCCGTCCGTCCGTGTGTCACACCACTTTTTCTCGCAAACATCATGAACTAGAAACATAAGATTTTGTAAGTAGGCGTAAAGTGATGCCCTCTTCAAAGTATTGCCACGAAAAGAAATTTATAAGGCCTAGAGGAGTTGTCCCCGAAAAAAGTTTTCATCGCATGTGGGGAATATGGGTATCAAATGAAAGGCCTTAATAGAAACTTTTCAAAACAGGCCTTAAACCAACAAGTTTAGCTTTGAGGGGTGCAGGGAAGGGGAAATGTATGAGAATTTTGACCCGAAAAATCTGAAAAAAAATCACAGAGGTGTGAATTTAGGAGTAAATGGGCAACAAATACCTCAGAAGTCGATGTTCAATCAACTTTGTTAATAATAGTAGATTTTATATATTTTTTCGCCTATAAAATCAAGATAGGACCCTTAAATTTCCCAAAACCTTCAATTTAAGTTTTTTTACAGCAATTGTATGAGTCCCGAAAATTTCACAATAATTGAACAATAAACAACCAAGTCACAGCCGATTGAATATTTAACAATTACAACAACATAAGCTCGTGATACTAGGGATATACACGTTTGAAACGGACCTAGACACTAAAAATATGTAGGAATTTTGATAAAAATTTAGAAAATGCTTTAATATTGATGTGTTATCATGACTAATCAAACAACGGGTTCAAAAGACTTGAAACAAAATGGTGGCGAGTTTAAAATCATAATAACCATAATAATTTTTCGAACTCAATTTATGGAATCACTATATTAGTCAAGTTTTGATATGCAGAATATATTGTTTGATTTACTTATTTTTTTACAATACCCTTCTGGCAGGAGAACTCTCCTGCTACTTGAACTTGTTTTGAGTTGCTTATTGCAACCTGGTTAATTTTTGACAGTACAGAGCCGAACTGGGTGTTTGGCCTGGCTCTAGCGCCTCATGATAAACAATTCCCTTCCAGACCCACCATACACACAGCATAACCTTATTTGCTGTCAATCCTGGCTTTGAAGTTGTTTGTGATGATTCACCTTTTTCTGCCCATGATCTTTTTCAAACAACATTCTCGTACTTTACCCGTTTCTCATCGCCCGTAATGATTTGCTTCAAAAATTGCTCGATTTTCTTGCGTTTTATTAGCATTACGCAAATGGAAATTCGATCGATCAAATTTTTAGGGTTTTGTAAAATAATTTTACAAAACCCTACTAGTTTCGCGACCTGTCTGTCCATCTATCCCTCCGTGCGTCTGACTGTGTGTCACTTTTTCTCAACAACTGCTTAAGCTAGAAACATCAAATCTTGTATGCAGATGTAAAGTGATGCTCTTTTCCAAGTTCAGCTACAAGAAAATTGTATAAGGTATTTAAGGGGGTCTCGCCATATAGGGGAGTTGTCCCAAAAAAAAGTTCATCAAAGGTAGCCGATATGGGTATTAAATGAAAGGTCTTGATGAAAACTTTTCATAACAGGTTTTAATTTTCACTTTTTGCTTCAAGGGACGCACAAAGAGGGGAAATACATGAACAATTTGTGTCCCCCCCCTCGTGATTGGACACCTGGAAAAATTTGAAAAAAATTATGTAGGCAGTTGTTCATGAGTACAATAACAACAAATACCTCAGAAGTCAAAATTCGCTCAACTTTGTTAATAATAGCATGATATTTGAATTTCACATATTCCCCAATAAAATCGTACACGTACCCATAAATTGAACGAAGATATTTGAGTAGTCCTACAGAAGATCCTTAAACCTTGTGAGTTTGATGAAAATCGAATGATAAACACGGAAGTTATAGCCATTTGAAATTTCTCCAATTGCAACAACAATCACACATGGTTTTGGTAATTGATGGACTTTCCATCGAATCAGTCACTTCAGTTTTGATTTGATCTTCTTGAAATTTTCAAATAAAGTCAATAACATTAATATTTTTGGAAATTCACGATTTGAGTGATTTTGGTTGGTTTGTAACAAAATGGCGACCGTCGAAAATAGAAAAACAATGGATTTTCTTTTAAACGTACACATCTCTTTGACATATTTCTCGACTTTATTCGTTGCTGGTGACTGCATTTCTGAGAAGTTGGGTAGAAAACCCTTCTGACATGAGCGTGGGTCTGTCTACCCAGCTTATTTAGTGTTAATTCATGCGGCACCCAAACGTCGAGCTTGTTTATGCATCTAATTCTTTATCAATGTCTTGGCTGCTTCTTAATTTTTTTGTAAGATTTCATCGACTTTTTCAGTGAATGGTCGACCTGGGTGAGGTGCACCTTTGACATCAAAATTTCCAGAATGATAGCGAGCGAACTATCTCTTGACTGTGCTGTTGATAAAGTATCTTGACCGTAGACACCACAAATTTTTTCACGAGCCTGCGATGCCTTCTCACCTTGATCGTAGTGATATTGTGAAATACAGGTATAACGACTTTTTCCAGAAGTTCCACTCGTTTTTAAATAAATACAACTTTTGACACGAATGACGAAATACAAAACTGTCCATATGAAGATTGTAGACTTGAATGTCACCTTTTAAACGCATGTCAGTTTGACCCAATCTGATTAGTATTGCGAAATATATGGCAACAAACACCATCTAGTGACAAAAAGGCTCAATACTTTTAAGACCATCCGATATGTGCCGACCATCATTAGAGACAAATCAAAAAGTTTGTACATTATACAGGGTGCTTCGGTATTTGAGGACATGCATAAATGTGACTATAACTTCGCGATTTTTTTTTTGAATTTATTTTTCCTTTTCAGACAAGAAATGGCGGACTACAACATCACTCAAGAAATGAAGAGCGCCTTATTCGTTGAGTTGTCCACGAAGACCTTCGATATAAGTCTTACGTGATGCGCAGAGGACAGTTCATGTCGGAACAAACACGGAAAAAGAGAGTTCTCCAATCAAAACATCTTTTAAATAAAATCAAACACCCTGAGGCGCCCTAAATGTTATGGTTTGTTTGATGTTTGTGAAAAAAATTTTCACCAAGATCAAAAGACCAATCGCAGAAATGACAGATGGCTATCCTCAAATCCTACGGAGGTTCCTGTTGTTATGCCCACAACATTTCCAGCCGCTGTTATGGTTTTAGGTGTTGTCAGCAACGAAGGACATATTATGCCACCACACTTTTTTACTCAAGGACTTCGAGTGAACTCTGCTGCATACATCGAGGTTTTGGAGACGGTAGTCAAACCCTGGATGGGCAATGCAAGCAGAGGCAGACCACACATTTTTCAACAAGACTCTACTCCTTCACATAAAGCGATGGCGACACAAGATTGGATGGCCAAAAATTTCCATGACCACATAACACCGAATCTAGCTCCCCAGACCTTAATCCTTTGGATTATTACGTATGGGGCGTAGTTGAGCGTGAGACCAATAAGCGTCCTCATAATATCACTTCTTCGCTGAAGACTGCTATTAATGCCGTTATGGTCAATATGAACAAGGAGCATTTGATTCGGGCATATAATCGTTTCCGGACCCGGATCGAAGAGGTTATTGCTGCTAACGACGATTTTATTGAATAAATTTATAGCCATATATTAATTGAATTGTATAAAAAATTCCTAAAATTTTACTAAATTTTGTTAAAAATACAAGCTAATTAATTTTGCTCTCAAGTTGTCCCCAAATACCGTACGCACCCTGTATAGTAACAAAATATCATTTCATTGGCTACGTACTCTGACCTGCTTTTATAAAACAAGTTTCCCTTACTATTATTGTTTTCATAGCCTGAACGTTTCAGACATAATTATTTTTTTTTCTAAAAAATTATCAGAGAAGAAAAATGTTAGAAGAGGGTGGTTCCGATGAGTGTTCTCCTCAGGCCATCACACTTTTAGACACACACGAGTGATGGCAATCACCGTGCTTAGAGGTGAGAAAACTATTCTAATTTATTCCGAAAAATGAGATCGATGCCCGCATGATGCAAAACGCTCAGTGTAGAGATAATTATCATATTGATTTACAGTAAATTGATGTTAAAAGGGTCAAATGATCAATGAAAATGTTTAACACAAAAGACACTTTCAGCACAGTATGTAAACGTTTTACATAAAAAAATTTGGTATAAAGTTTTAAGTGAATTTAAGAATCGTCCTTCGATTTTATAGATGAAAACGTAAAATTTATAAAATGAACTACTATTAACAAAGCTGATCGAATTTTAACTTCTGAAGCATATGTGGACTTTGACCCTATAAAGACCTACTTTCAGGATTTCTTTCAGATTTTTCTGCTCATAGATACCCAACCGCGAGGGAGTAGGACACAAATCGTCCGTACATTTTTCGGCACCTTGAACCCCTCCTCGGAAACGCTTCTAGTTTAGGACCTGTTTCGAAAAGCCCTCATAAAACCTTATATTTGACATCCATATTGGCTGCCTTTGCAAAAAAAATGTTTAAAGGTCAGCTCTTTATATATGGAGACCCCTTTAAACTCCTTAAAAAATCTTTTGTTTTTCAAATTTTGAGAGGGCACCACTTTTGACTACGCAGAAAATTTTATCACTCTAGCTAATGTGGCTTGTAAGAAAGCTTGCTACGATGCACGGACGGACCGACGGACAGGTGGATGGACAGAACGGACGGATATGTCGCAATTTCAGCAGAATAATAAAAATGTTTACAATCCCCTTAAATATGGTCTGTTGTAAGTTTCCCATTCAAATTCCAAGTTTAGCCATTCAAAACATTTCCACGAAAAGCATTCATTATTACTTCTTTTTCGTAGCACCACAGCCCCTATCGGGCCTTCACTTCCCCCAAATAGTGCCTCCAACTGTCTCGACCCATTAACCACATCCTCCAATTTCAAAATCCATAAGCGATGAACTGTCTTTGTCGACCGAGTCAGACTAGTGTTTCCTTGGTTTCCCCGCTGGCCTCCGGCCTTTAGTCCAACATATTGCAGTTTCTGCAGTCTTATTGTACATCGTTGAGACCTCCGGTTCGTCAAACACTTCATACAACTCATAGTTGTATCGCATTCACCATTCGTCCCCGTCTAGCTTCGCTCCGATTATTCGCTGCTCACTATATTTGCGGATGGTTGGGTTAGGGTCCATGTTTCACACCCATAACATAACACAGGTCTTATCACAGATCTGTATACTTGGAGTTTTGTTTTCCTGTGTATGCAGCTGGTTTTCAAGATCGTCAAAATTGAATAAAATATTTTATTTGCGAGCTGTATTCTTTGGTGTATTTCATCTCCCTCACTACCTGTTTTCGTTATTTTGGTGCCTTACACACAAATTCGCTCAAATTATCTATATTGCATTCGCCAAATGTTACTTTGACTGCGTCATGAGCTTTATTTTATTTTCATTGTTTTGTAGCCCTACTAGTTTTGCTTTGCTGTCGAGTATCAGGAAGAGTCCTTTGGCAGTTGTTAATGACCGTGACAAAATCTTGATGCTGTCCACATAGGCTACTACTTGGTTTGACTTGTGTAGCAATAAACCTCGTGTATCAACTCATAGCTTCCTTATGATGTACTCCCGAGTCAAATTGAATAGCAGTAGGGCCAGTCCATCTCCCTGTTTTAGTCCATTCTTGTATCAAAGGCATCGGTGATTTGATTATTGATACGGACTTGGGAGGTCATTGACATCACTGTCAAAGAAGTAGGGCCAGCCCATCTCCCTGTTTCAGTCCATATTTGTGTCAAAGGCATCGGTGATTTAATTATTGATACGGACTTGGGAGGTCATTGACATCACTGTCAAAGCATTACTTGGTAGAGTACGTTATGATCAGTACTGTCGTATGCTTGCTTAAAGTCAACAAAAACTTGGTGCGCGTCCATGTTCAAGTTTCAGCATTTTTAAAGTACCTGCTTGACTGTGAACGATTGGCCTGCTTTAAAACCACCTTGATACTTTTGGGCTTTGATGATGGAATAAACGTCATCCAGAGTAGGTGTGGCCAATGGAGGCTCTCCGCAAAACATCTATACACTCGGATGTTCTGGAGCTGCGCAGAGCACTTAAGAGATTCTTGAAAAATTATGCCCATCTTTCCTTAACCTCGGTTTTATCGGCGTTGATATTGCCGATGAAATCATGATAGAGCGTGGTTTTGGGCTGATAAGCACATTGCAGGCTTTTCACTACTTTATGTGTTTACATTGTGTTGTTGCTCACTAAACTAACATCTATACTTTTCAATTGGTTGTCATAGTATTTTCTTTTCTTAATTCAAATCATCTTATTCGCTACTCTTCTGTGATTTTAATAGTGTTCTCACTTCGTCTTGGTTTTCCTAACTACGTAATCTTTATACACCTGATTCTTTTTAACTAATACATTCTGGTACTCATCATCGAACCAATCGTTTCTCTTATGCCAAGCTTGACGTCCACGGCTACAGTCTTAATAGCCGGTTTCACTTCCATCCAGAGTCTGTTGCCAGCTGGTTATCGAAGGTCTCCGCGAAATTTTTGGCCATACTCGCTGTTTTAGGCCTTTGGATGTCAAATTTGTGTAGTGGACTGGTCTTCGTTGAATATGCCTTTGATATGCGATACTGATAGGTTAATTTGATCAAGTAATGATCTGAGTTACAATTGGCTCCTTGGTATGTACGGACGTCAAGTAAGCTCGAGGCCCAACGTTGTTGGATCAGAACATGGTCGATTTGGTTTTATATTCTGCTATCCGGTGATACTTGGGTCATTTTATGAATTTATCGATGTGGGAAGCAAGTCAAACGTATGACTAGATTTCTGCTACATACAGAGTCAATCAGGCACTGGCCGTTGTCATTTGTTTCATCGTGGAGGCTTTATCCTCCAGTCGTTCCCCGAGGAGATATCTCATTGCCAACCAGAACTATTTTTGTGTCGTTTGTAGGTAATGAGTCGACCAGTCTTTCCAGGTGAGATTGTAGAACATTCAGAGCGTCAGAGCGTGAACATCGATCAACCAGATTTTGAAGAATTTTGCTTTTATACGGATCACACACACCGGTTCATTGACTGCTTTGAAATCAATAACGTGTGACTTGAACTCCCTATCCACAATAAAGGCCACTATGAGTTCTCATTTACCAGTAGGCCTCCTATATTGTGTGCGATCTCATGTCTTGAATATAATTTCTAGTCCAGTTTGTTTCCTGGATTCCCAGTATTTTTAATTTATATTGACGGGCCTGTTGTAAAAGGTTCTTAACAGTGACAGGGTAATTGAGTTATCTGATATTCCAGGATCTAATTCCATAGTCGTTTGCCCGATCGTTGCCTCGAGACCAATTCATTCCGAGGCCCGCCTGCAGATTTCGAAACATTTTAAGGTTTTCCAGGGACGAGGAGTTAGCCCGTCACGCAACCACCATTCCGGTAGCATGGTTATTACTTTGATTCACTTATTCGGCGCGGACGACTTTCTTTAATCCTCTGACGTCTCCAGAAAGGAGATGAAAGTAGGATTTAGTAGTAGAACTTTACATGTATTCACAGTTATAAGCATTTCTGAGTATTTAGTGTCCAATTATTGGGGAACTAGTAAACCCAATGTGCGACCACGAGAACATTTGCTACCATTTTACTGGGGGGTTTAGGATGAGGAACCATGGAAGCTGTGGGTTGTGAAAACAAACGGGTTCCCTCCTCATTTCTCAAACGGACTTAGGACCTTCTGCGGTTGAGTTTTTCATTATTTCAGTTGCTACTAATCGAATCGCGCTTACTTTCTAACCTTTGGGAGCCACAATTTTGAATGCATGCAATTAATATTGTACTTTTCATCCATCAATGTGCCATATCTTGTTCAAATCAGAGTTTTACTCTAGACGGGGCAAATTTTTAGTGAAAATGGTAGCTAAAAATGTTAGGCTTGAGTTTATAGACTTGTTTATTTTTCATTTAATTTTCAAAATTTTTGATAATGCAAGAACTTAGTACAGTTATTCATAGTCTCAAGTTTCATCAAAATCCGATCAAAAATGTAGCCAGTAGAGGCCCATTAAAATCTGAAAAAAACACATGCTTAAACTACCGCCATTTTGAAACTCGCTCATGATTGATCACCAAATACGAAAATCTTTAAATCTCGTAAAGCCAAGTTTCATATACATCGAATCAAAATTTCGACTTTTAAAAGCCTTTGAAATTTCGAGTTTCAACTAGCCTTTTTTAGGGTTTTGTAAAATAATTTTACAAAACCCTACTAGTTTCGCGACCAGTCTGTCCGTCTGTCCGTCTGTCCGTCCGTCCGTCCGTCCGTGTGTCACAGCAGTTTTTCTCGGAAACTACTTAAGCTAGAAACATCAAATTTTGTGTGCAGGTGTAAAGTGGTGATCTCTTCAAAGTTCAACTACAAACAAATTTTATAAGGTATTTAAGGGGGGTCTCCCCATACAGGAGAGTGACCCCCCGAAAAAAAATTTCATTGAAGGTAGCCGATATGGGTATCAAATGAAAGGTCTTGATGAGAACTTTTCAAAACAGGTCTTAGTTGGGCAAAATTTGCTTCGAGGGGCGCACAGGGAGGGGAAATGTACGAAAAATTTGTGTCCCCCCCCCTCGCGATTGGAGACCTGTGATCCGAAAAATCTGAAAAAAATCAGGGATGTAGGCCTTGGTGAGTACAACAACAACAAATACGTGAGAAGTCGAAATTCACTCAACTTTGTTAGTAATAGTAAGATTTATTGATTTTATGTTTTCTTGAATAAAATCTTAACGGTACCCTTAAATTAAATGAAGTTCAGTACGTAGATGTCTATTTATAAGGTTGATCTCTCCTGAAAGTTTCATAAAGATTGAATCATATTTAGCGAAGTTATAGCGGTTTGAATTTTCCTGTATTACTATGGAACAATATGCGCTGCATTTATTACTATGGCAACATATGGCTATGGAACAACATGCGCCTTTTACCGACTCAGACACTACAATTTTGCTAAGATTTGCATGAAAATTTCAGGAATGATAGGTGTCATGTATATCTTTGAGAATCGATTCAGTTAGTGGTATCAGTAATCGTAAAAGAAAATAGTGGCTGTTTTAAATGCGAAGATTGAATAATTTTGAGTTATTTTTTCCCAACTTCAACGTTTAATATGCATGCTTTGAACACTTGATTCAATTGAATGAATGACTGAAGATGAGTACCTACAATTAATGCTCATAAGTGAAACAAGTCAAGGAGGTGGGAGAGAGCTCCTAGCAAAAGGGTTTTGTAACCATTCTAGGATTCGAAAAAATTGGCCATTGATCGATGATAACAGTACAGGAGAGTGGCCCCTGCAAAAAAAAAAATCATAAAACGTAGCCAATATGAGTATGAAATAAAAGTTTTCATGGGAGCTTTTCAAAACAGTTGTTGAACTGTCAGTTTTTGCTTTAGTGGGGACACAGGGGGGGGGGGGGGGGGTTGTAAATACATGAAAAATGTGTTTTCTCCGTCGCGGATGGACATCTGAAATAATTATCATGGGAGATATTTATGGGTATAACAATACCAAAAACCTCAGAAGTCGAAATTCGTTCAACTTTGTTAATAATAGTAAGAGCTTCGTATTTCATACTTTCTCCAATAAAATCGTCTTTGACATGTTTCTTGATTTGATTCGATCTGCGTGACTGCAGTTTGTAAATTGAATACAAAACCCTTCTGACATGAGCGTAGGTCTGTTTACCCAACTTGTTTTTACCTTGACCTTATTTGGCACAGTGCCAATTCTCGACAGTGCCAATCACTTAACATATAGTATTAACAAAACTGCCAGTCTCATTAACATCGATGGAATGGTTAAGTCACAATCCCAACAACAAGTTTAGCATGTTTTTCGATCTTTGAGCGGCCGCCGTTTTGTTTCAGATGGGCCGACTTTGAATTTTTTATTCATTACACAGTTTAATGAATTTCTCAACCAAATTTCATCTAAATCCGAGATACTCTTTGGTCATAAAAGCAATCACAATTTTTCATCTAATATGGCCGCCATCTTGTTTTCGACGGGCTGATTTAAATTCATAAATTTAACCGAGATATTTACTCAATACACCTTTCCTGAAAATATGGTGGAAATTGAAGCCGAATTGTGACCTCTAGCGTGGGTGACAAATTTCGTTATATTCCATATATGTACGTATATATTGTATATACGAGTATACATACATACAAGGTGGGCCATATAGCAGGTTCTTTTAAAATCACAGATTATTTTGACACTGACGGCGGTTTTCCGCTCAAAATTATGTTAGTGAGTCAGTATTAACTTTCCGCGGAACAAGATGAATCGATTTACGCTTGTACAACATTGGGAGATATTTAAATCTTATTTCCAAAGTGAGCGCTGTGTTCCTCGAATAGTGCGTTTTTTGAAAAGAAGTTTTGGCCGAAACGAGGCACCCACTGCGCCTACTGTACGCAAATTTGTGAAGAATGTTCATGAGACAGGCATGCTAGTGGACAATACTTACGGTCCCCGTACTTGTACGGTGCGCACCCCGGAGAATGTGGCTGCTGTAGCTGAGAGTGTGCGACACAATCCGAGAGCATCAACTCGCCATCGATGATATATTCAACATTAGCCGTACGAGCATGAGAAGAATTTGCACAAAGACCTCAGATTATTTGCTTAAAAGATTCAAATGGCTCAAAAATTGAAGCCCATCCGCTTCGTTATCGCTTCGCAGTTTGGTCATTAGAGTAGCTCGAACTGGATGACGATTTTTCTCAAAAATCCTTTTTGGCAGCCTCATTCATTAATGAAGTTGTATTTTACAACTTTCTATGTCAAATTTTCGTAGCAGGCTGGTCTTTGCTGAATACGCCTTTTAAATACGACATCAGTAGGTTAATTTGATGATGTAATGATCCAAGCTACAATTTGCTCTTCGGTATGTACGGACGTCAAGTATGCTCAAAGCTCATGATTGTTGGATCAGAACATGGTCGATATGGTCATCCGGTGATATGCGTCAATGAGGGAAGCAACTCGAGCGTGCAACTAGATATATGCTAAATGGAAAGTTAATCAGGCGAAGGTGGTTTCGTTTTTTTAATCGTGAAGGCTATATCCTCCCGTCGTTCCCTGATGAGATAGCTTATTGCCAACCTTAGTATTGTAACCACCCAGAATTATTTTTGTGTCGTTTGTCAACTACTCGTTGCACGTGACTGTAGAACGTTTTCCTCGTTTCTTCGGCCTTTTTCTCGGTCAGCGTATGTACGTTAATCAGCAAAATTTTGAAGAATTCGTTATTATACTGATCACACACAACTGTTCAATGACTGTCTTGGAATCAATACCGTGTGATATGATCTCCCTATTTCCAATAACTGACACTCCAAATTCTTGCTTTTCAGCCAACCTTCTAATTTTGAATATTGTGTTCGATATCATATCTTAAATATCACTTCCAGTCCATTTCGTTTCCTGGTTGTCACTATCCTAATTTATATTAGCTCACCTATTGCAAAAGGTCCTTAATGGTGCCAGGGTTTTATAGCGATCTGTTATACTAGGATCGAATGTAATAGTCTTTATTTAGGTTACGAGGTCATTGCCATAGGTCCAACCCATTCCAAGGCTCTTTTGCAGATTTCGAAACAAGTCCGGGTTTTCCAGGGACGGGAAGCTAACCAATAACCTAACCTCCATACTGATGACATGGTTATTACATTCAGTCCCATTATCAGGCGTAGAAGATTCACCTTAATCTTCTTATGTACCCACAAATAAGGGGTAAGTAGGATTTAGTAGTAGTTATTGACATTTCTCTGCATTTCTTCTTCTTTGTAGCATTAAAACCGTTCTTGGGCCTTCGATTCCTGCAAATAGTGCCTTCAACTGCCTTGGTCTATTGACCACGTCCTCCAATTTTGAAATCCCAGCAGCGATGAACTATTTTCGTCAACCTGGTCAGACCAGCGTTTCCTCGATTTCCCCACTGGTCTCCGGCTTTCAGTTCTCCTGACAAATATATTTTTGAGTATCCGTTGTTCATCCATACGATTCATATGTCCAGCCAATTGTAGCTTCCGTAGGCTTACAATCGTTGAGAAGTCTCCGGTTCATCAAATTTGCCATTGGTCCCCGTCTAGCTTTGCTCCGATTATCCGCCTCAGGACCCTGACGCTCAAAATATTCGCGGTTGCTTGGGTAAGGCTACATGTTTCACACCCATAGCATAACACAGGTCTTTCTCTGCATTTAATGTTCCATAGTTGAGGAACCAGTAAACAAAATGTGCGACCCCGAGACCATTTGCTAGCATTTGGTTGTGGGATTCATGATGAGGAATCATGGAAACTGGGGGTTGCTGAAACAAACCGATCCTCCCTCCCTTCTCAAATAAGGGGGGATCATCTATGGCAGAATCATTGAATTGGTCTTTATTATTACAAACGAATTCAAAAAATAAATTAAAAAATAACTAAAAGCAACCATTTAAGGCTACCAACAATCCACCAACATACAATTGACGCAACTTCCCATCCACCATTATCAACTTTGCACGATTTGCAGTCGTCCACTATCATCCGCGGTATTCGTCATAATTGACCATCCACTATAATCTACCATTCTTCATCTGCCATTAATAATCAACAGTCGTCATCAGCTATCATCATTAGCAATCATCTGCCATAAACCTCTATGATCTGTTACGAGTGGTCCTTATTTCTCGCCTCTCCATCTGGAAAGGAGCCTTTCGTATACTATCTACGTGGATCTGTATGCATAAGATGAATTTATTTTTAACGCCAGAATAAAGAAGCCACTGCGAGCCAATGTTTAAATTAAGGAATATATTAATAAATAAGTTCATTTGAAAGTTTAAAGAGTATCAAGTCAAAATTCGAAGATCATACTATCATTAACAAAGTTGAGCGAATTTCGACTTCTAAGGTATTTGTTGTGTTGTGCTCTTAAACACCTACCTTCATAATTTTTTTCAGATGACAGGTGTCCAATCGCAAGGGGGGGGGGGGGGGAGGTGACTCAAATAATCCGTGTATTTGCCCTCCCTGTGTACACTTCGAAGCAAAAAATGACAGTTTAAGACATGATTTGAAAAGTTCTAGTCAAGAACTTTCATTTGATACCCATATCGGCTACCCTTGATGACATTTTTTTCGGGGCCACTCCCCTATATGGGGAGACCCTCTTAACTAACTTTAAAAATTGTTCGTGGTGGTATTTTGAAGAGAGCACTACTTTGCACCTAAAAACAAAATTTGATATTTCTAGTTTAAGCACTTTGCGAGAAAACTTACCGTGACCCATGGACAGAGGGACAGACATGTTGCGATTTTAGTAGGGTTTTGTAAAATACCTTACAAAAGCCTTTAAAACTTGAAGTTATACTGAATATAATAAATTATAACTGTTTTTGAATTGAAGGTAATGTTTAGACTAATATTTGTAGCTGAGTGCATGTAGTTAGTGCGTAAGTCCGCGGATATATCAACTTGCATGCCGTACCACCTTCTCAGAAAAAGGAAATAAAAACAACTACTTCCGTGACTTGGATAATGAGACCAATGAATTCGATAAACCGTTCCACAAGAAATCAATTATTTCTCCGATAGCAACTTGAGCATCCTTTTGAACACCACTTAATTTTCTTCAACTCGACGTGAACAGGAACAAACAACAAGGGTACATCCATACAATAACTGTATGGATGTCAGTCATTGAGGTAGACAGTAGAGCCAAGGAAGCTCAGCAAGCACTGGCCACTACTCTCGGCTTAGAATTGATTAGTAGTAACAGCTACAGGCGTTTCATCACTAAATACAGCCGAGCCGTTTATTATCCTGATAAAAGATCCCTATTCGGAGTGCTGGAAGTGTGGCTAGAAAGGCTAGCTACGCATGTTGCAGTTGGTCATTCGCAGTCGTCGTATCTTGTTTTCAATATTAAAAATAATAAAGCATTCATAATCACTACTCCAAAGTGGGATAGGGGGGACCCCTTCAGCAATGCCATAATGATCTAGCCGCGGGTCTCATGGGGGTCAAGCATACGGATGATCAAATTTTTTGGTCTTTGCTTAGAGATAGTTAGAGTACCTCATTATCTTGATCGAATGTATCGGCACTCGGGAAAGTGATATGGACAGTCAAATCGTGCGAAATCAGCTCGGTAGTGGTAGTCGCGGGATGATAAATCTGAGCTGTAGGGGGGAGGGGTGTTCCAGTACCTCCCACTCCAATTCCGATATTATATCGGGCGTGAAATGCGCGGTATGAGGGCGCGTGTTATCCGGAAGAAGAATCGCACTTCATGCTGGAATGTCCTTCCCGTTTCGAGCAATAAGTGGGTTTCACGTGTGTTTTCAGGTCAGAGTAGTATGCAGTATTGATGGAACGTTGGGTGCGCAGAAAATCAACGAACAGCACGCCCAAAACACAGTACACATAACCTAACCCGCGGACCTGGTTGTCTTCGCTTTGACTGGCACCCCTCCCTCCTTCTTCCTTAACTCTTTAGACGACACTTTGCTTTTGGGAGCTTAAAAGTGTACTCATGCCTTGTCCATAGTGAAGATTTGCATTAAAAAACTATCCTCATCCACCTCGTATAGCGTCAGCAAGCGGCGAAAAACTTCCAACCGCGCGAATTTTTACTCGAAGTTCAACAGTTTAGGAACCCATCGCTCTGATCAAGACCTTTCATTTGATACCCCACTTGACTACCTTTGGTTAAAAAAATTTTTTAAGGGCTAGTTCGTTTTAAGGGGGGGGACCCCCTTAAAAAATTTTAAATGTTTGGTAAGACCTTAACTTTTGAGAAACCATCACTTCTGACCTTTTCACAAAGTTTGAGCATTCTAGCTTCTATAGTTTGTGAGGAAACTAGCTGTGACGCACGGACAGAGGACAGACAGATCGCGAAACTATGTTAGTAGGTCTTTGTTAAAAAGGAAATCTACAGCACATTTTTAGGTCTTTGTAAAAAAATTTTTTACAATGACCTAAAAATGTGCTGTAGATTTCCTGTATGCATTTTGATGATACAATCGATGTAACAACCGAAGAGAAGAGAAAGCAAGAAATATTGATGTTTTACAAAAAACAAAAATCGGCGTAGATATCTTGTTGAAATGTGCTCCAGCTTTAATGTGGCTAAAAGTACACGAAGGTGGCCTATGGTGATTCTTTTTTTCTAGCTGAAAATAGCAGGCATCAACGCACAAGTGATTTATATGGGGAGCGGAAATGATGTCCAAATACGAAGGATCATTTTGTGATATCTAGGCAGAGAATTGATAGAAGAACATTTGCAGAAAAGAAAAAGTATTCTTTTTAGGGTTTTGTACTAAAATACAAAACCCTATTGCGATCACGATCTGTGTCCGTCTACCCGTCCGTCCGTCTGTATGTCTCAGCGCTTTTTCTCCTAAACTATAGAAGCTAGGGCCATGAAACTTTGACAAAAGGTCACAAGTGGTGACTTCTTGAAAGTTTTGGGGTGAAATAATATTTCAAAGGGGTTTAAAGGGGGTCTCTTCATTTAGGGAGGTGACCCTTTAACATTTTTTTCTCTATTGGTAGTCGAGTAGGATGTCATTGGCAAGGTCTTAATGAGATCTTTCCAAAACAAGTCTTACAATTGCCTCATCAGTATGGAGAGGGGGCAGGGAAGGGGAAATGTAGGAGTTTTTTGCGGACCCCCCATCGCGATTGAATGAAAAAATGTTGAATGTAGGCCTTAATGAGTACAACAACAACAAATACATGAGAATTCGAGATTCACTCAACTTTTTAGGTCTTTGTAAAATTTTTTTTACAAAGACCTACTAGTTTCGCGACCTGTCTGTCCGTCTGTCCGTCCGTCCGTCTGTCCGTCTGTCCGTCTGTCCGTGCGTCACAGCTAATTTCCTCAGAAACTATAGAAGCTAGAATGCTCAAACTTTGTGAAAAGGTCAGAAGTGACGATCTCTCAAAAGTTAAGGCATTGACAAAAATTTAAAAAATGTTTAAGGGGGGTTCCCCCTAATAACGAATTGGCCCTTAAAAATTTTTTTTAATCAAAGGTAGTCGAGTGGGGTATCAAATGAAAGGTCTTGATTATAACTTTTAAAATCTGAAATAAAAAAATCATTTTATGAATTAGGGGGTCCAGGGGAAGGCAAAATGTACGCAAAATTTGTGTCCCCCCCCCTCGCGATTGGACACCTTTCAGCCGAAAAATCTGAAAATTGTCACCAACGTGGAACTTTATGAGTACAAGGGCAACAAATACCTTAGAAATCGAAATTCGATCAACTTTGTTAAAAATAGTATGATTTGTAGATTTTACACTTTTGCCAATAAAATCAAAACGGTACCTTTAAACTTCTTGAAATTTTGCAATTATATAGACTGACATAAGATATATATGTTCACAAAATTTAATGGAGATCGAATCATAATCAAGTGAGTTATAGCCATTTAAATTATATGGAATTACAACAACGATAACACGTGTTTATGGTTCATATTGGGTTTTCCAATAAGAGGTGTTATTTTGATATTAAAAGAAAAAAGCCATTTTTTTAAACAAATGATCGAATGTTTAGTTTATTATAAAGAAGAAGATATGCCGTTATTAACAACAACTAACACTGGGCAAATAACCACTACGACACGCTTACAGGACCATATCCTCTTCAAGAAATTTTCCATAACCAAATCGCAAATTGGCTGCCCTATGTCCTCGATAGCCTCACGAATTTCATCTTTGAGATCTTGAATTGACGCTGGGCTATTAGCATAGGCCTCCTCTATCACGTGGCCCCAAAGGAAGAAGTCGCAAGGTGTTAAATCAGAAGATCTATTCAAAATAACACCTCTTATTGGAAAACCCTATATATATTTGAAATTGACTTAGGTACTTTTATTTTCTTTTAATTTTCATGAAAATTTAAGGAATAGTGTTTAACTTTAACATGTTCAATCGGCCGAGCATTCAGAAAAATTATTTAAGCTGGATTAAAATGGCGGCTGCACTGTGCTTATGAAAGAAACTGTGCATCTTTTGTATAAATTTGAACGATTTCATATCTAAGTATTGGATGAATAATTCAAGTTATCGATTCACGCCATTAGAAAACTTGCTTCTCACCCTAGGATGTTTACAAAGACCTTCTCGTAGGAGCACTCTCCTGCTTACTCAACTTGTTTAGTAATAGTATGATGTATCGATTTTATGTTTACTTGAATAAAATCTTAACGGCACCCTTAAATTCAACAAAATTCAGTAGACTATTCAAAAGGTTGATCTGTCCTAAAAGTTTCATAAAGATCCAATGGTATTTAACGAAGTTATAACGATTTGAATTTCCTGTATTACTAAGGAACAATATGCGCTGTATTACTGTCGAAACATATCGCTATGTAACCATATGCGCTTTCTCCCGACTCAGACACTAGAGCTTTGCTAGGATGTGCATGAAAATTTCAGGAATAATAGTTATCATGAAAACCTTTGAGAGTCGGTTCAGCCAGTGGTATCAGTAATCGTAAACCAAAATAGTGGCTGTTTAAAATGCGAAGATTGAATAATTTTGAGTTATTTTTCCCCAACTTCAACGTTTAATGTGCATCCTTTTAACACTTGATTCAATTAAATGAATGACTGAAGATGAGTACTACAATTAATATTCAGTGGCGAAATAAGTCGAGGAGGCAGGAGAGAGCTCCTAGCAAAAGGCTTTGTAATCATTCTATGTTTCGAAAAAATTGGCCATGAATCGATGATTACAGTACAGACGAGTGGCCCTTGAAAAAAAGGATTATAAAGGTAGCCGATATGAGTATCAAATGAAAGTTATTTATGGGAGCTTTTCAAAACAATTGTTAAATTGACAGTTTTTGCGTCAGTGTGGGCAGAAGGGGGGAGGGGGAGTTTAATACATGAAACAAGTTGGGTAAACAGACCTACGCTCATGTCAGAAGGGTTTTGTATTCAATTTTCAAAATGCAGCCACCAGATTGAATAAAGTCAAGAAGCATGTCAATGACGATTTTATTGGAGTAAATATGAAATTCGAAGATCATACTATTATTAACAAAGTTGAACGAATTTAGGCTTCTGAGGTTTTTGTTATTGTTATACTCATAAATATATCCCTTGATAATTATTTCAGATGTCCATTCGTGAGGGAGGAAACCACATTTTTCATGTATTTCCCCCTGTGCCCCACTGAAGCAAAAACTGACAGTTTAGGAACTGTTTTGAAAAGCTCCCATAAAAACTTTTATTTCATACTCATATCGGCTACGTTTGATGAAATTTTGTTTTCAGGGGCCACTCTCTTGTACTGTTATCATCGATTTTTGGCCTATTTTTTCGAATCCTAGAGTTGTTACAAAACCCTTTTGCTAGGAGCTCTCTCCCGCCTCCTTGACTTGTGGTCAACACATGTACCTTCAACGTTGAAGTTGGGAAAAGATAACTCAAAATTATTCAATCTTCGCAATTAAAACAGCCACTATTTTGTATTACGATTACTGATACCACTAGCTGAACCGATTCTCAAAGATATTCATGACACCTATCATTCCTGAAATTTTCATGCAAATCCTAGCAAAACTGTAGTGTCTGAGTCTAAAAGCGCATGTTGTTCCATAGCCATATGTTGTCATAGTAATATATGCAGCGCATATTGTTCCATAGTAATACAGGAAAATTCAAACCGCTATAACTTCGCTAAATATGATTCATTTATGAAACTTGCAGGGTGAATTAGTCTTATAAATAGTCATCTGTGTACTGAATTTCATTGAATTTAAGGGTACCGTTAAGATCTTATTCAAGAAAACATAAAACCGATAAATCATACTATTACTAACAAAGTTGAACGAATTGCGACTTTCCACGTATTTTTTGTTGTTGTACTCATCAAGGCCTACATTCTTGATTTTTTTTAGATTTTTCGGATCACAGGTGTCCAATCGCGAGGGGGGGACACAAATTTTTCGTGTATTTCCCCTCCCTGTGCGCCCCTCGAAGCAAACTTTGCCAAACTAAGACCTATTTTGAAAAGTTCTCATCAAGACCTTTCATTTGATACCCATATTGGCTACCTTCAATGAAATTTTTTTTTCGGGGGGTCACTCCCCTACATGGGGAGACCCCCCTTAAATACCTTATAAAATTTTTTTGTAGTTGAACTTTGAAAAGAACACTACTTTACACCTACATACAAAATTTGATGCTTCTAGCTTAGGTAGTTTCCGAGAAAAACTGCTGTGACACACGGACGGACGGACGGACGGACGGACGGACAGACAGACAGACGGACAGACAGGACGCGATTTTAGAAGGGTTTTGTAAAATTATTTTACAAAACCCTAAAAATGTGTTTCCTCCCTCGTGCATGGACACCTGTGATCTAAAAAATCTGAAAAAATTATCAAGGGAGATATTTATGAGTATAACACTAGCAAATACCTCAGAAGTCAAAATTTGTTCAACCTTGTTAATCATAGAATGATCTTCGAATTTCATATTTCCTCCAACAAAATCGTCTTTTACAAGTTTCTTGATTTTATTCGTTGCTGGTGACTGCATTTTGTAAATTGAGTACAAAACTCTTCTGACATGAGCGTATGTCTGTCTACCCAACTTGTTTTACCTAAATTAACTCTAAGCAGAAGTTAAGAAATTTTTCCAGGCTCCATTGTGGCAAATATAAACGGACAACAACCCGAAAACCTAGGATAGCTAAAACAAGTTGAGTAAGCAGGAGAGTGCTCCTACGAGAAGGTCTTTGTAAACATCCTAGGGTGAGAAGCAAGTTTTCTAATGGCGTGAATCGATAACTTGAATTATTCATCCAATACTTAGATATGAAATCGTTCAAATTTATACAAAAGATGCACAGTTTCTTTCATAAGCACAGTGCAGCCGCCATTTTAATCCAGCTTAAATAATTTTTCTGAATGCTCGGCCGATTGAACATGTTAAAGTTAAACACTATTCCTTAAATTTTCATGAAAATTAAAAGAAAATAAAAGTACCTAAGTCAATTTCAAATATATATAGGGTTTTCCAATAAGAGGTGTTATTTTGAATAGATCTTCTGATTTAACACCTTGCGACTTCTTCCTTTGGGGCCACGTGATAGAGGAGGCCTATGCTAATAGCCCAGCGTCAATTCAAGATCTCAAAGATGAAATTCGTGAGGCTATCGAGGACATAGGGCAGCCAATTTGCGATTTGGTTATGGAAAATTTCTTGAAGAGGATATGGTCCTGTAAGCGTGTCGTAGTGGTTATTTGCCCAGTGTTAGTTGTTGTTAATAACGGCATATCTTCTTCTTTATAATAAACTAAACATTCGATCATTTATTTAAAAAAATGGCTTTTTTCTTTTAATATCAAAATAACACCTCTTATTGGAAAACCCAATATGAACCATAAACACGTGTTATCGTTGTTGTAATTCCATATAATTGAAATGGCTATAACTCACTTGATAATGTTTCGATCTCCATTAAATTTTGTGAACATATATATCTTATGTCAGTCTATATAATTGCAAAATTTCAAGAAGTTTAAAGGTACCGTTTTGATTTTATTGGCAAAAGTGTAAAATCTACAAATCATACTATTATTAACAAAGTTGATCGAATTTCGATTTCTAAGGTATTTGTTGCCCTTGTACTCATAAAGTTCCACGTTGGTGACAATTTTCAGATTTTTCGGCTGAAAGGTGTCCAATCGCGAGGGGGGGGACACAAATTTTGCGTACATTTTGCCTTCCCCTGGACCCCCTAATTCATAAAATGATTTTTTTATTTCAGATTTTAAAAGTTATAATCAAGACCTTTCATTTGATACCCCACTCGACTACCTTTGATTAAAAAAAATTTTTAAGGGCCAATTCGTTATTAGAGGGAACCCCCCTTAAACATTTTTTAAATTTTTGTCAATGCCTTAACTTTTGAGAGATCGTCACTTCTGACCTTTTCACAAAGTTTGAGCATTCTAGCTTCTATAGTTTCTGAGGAAATTAGCTGTGACGCACGGACAGACGGACAGACGGACAGACGGACGGACGGACAGACGGACGGACAGACGGACAGACAGGTCGCGAAACTAGTAGGTCTTTGTAAAAAAAATTTTTACAAAGACCTAAAAAAGGGTTATAAATGTTAAGAAGAAAAACCAAAGTGAAGTTTTACATAGTACAGATGTCAATTCTGTGGTTGCTATGTGTGCCTTAATACTCATTCCACTTTTGTTTGCAAGACCGGTTGCCCCGCAAGTACTATCAGTGACGAAGATGGACAGCATTAAAAAACAATTAAATGCAATGTTTTTAGCTTGAAAGCTTTTTGTTTTTAATTTTATTTTCAATTTAATAAATTGTGCTTCTTTAACCTAGATGCCATGAACAAATTTTTTCCTAGGTCATTATTTTAGTTTTTTTTAATTTCTTTAAGAATGGAATGTGCAAGACTGGAAAAAATTCAGGAATAGAGAAAAGATCTGATGGATACAGCGCGACAACATTAGTGACTTTTGGGGGCGTGACTACTGTAGTCTGAAGCCCCAAAACTGTTGGAATATCCGATTAAAAATTCAAATTTTCAATGCACTTGCTAGAAAAAATATTAGTAGCTCTTCAGAATTTTCCAAGCATGTTCAGATTTTTACGTAAATTCAAAATACTGGATTACAAAGAATTTCATCAAATGCTAAACAAGATGAAATAAACTAATAAACAGTTTTGCATATCATTACTGAGTAGACAAATTTGCTTGACCGATATGAGTGTGTTTAAAAATTAGTTACTGGAAAAAACCTCGGATATAAACTGAGATAATCTGAAAAATTCCAAACGAAAGGTAAATTAGTTAATGGCAAATGAACCATACGACTGCCAAGTTTCTGGTCATATATTTTTAATGCATTACTGACCATATTTTAAGAAAAAAGCTCACGAAAAAAGTAGGTTAACTCAACATCTTAAGATTAATTGTTTCCCTGAATATATTCATATCTTGTGCGTGTTGTACTTAGTTTTCAACTCTGCATCTGTATTTATAACCATTCTTTGCTTTTTCCTAACGTGCTCACCAGTACTTGTTCCACTTTAGCTTGTATCTGAGTTTTCTGACATTAAGTCTGACCCAAATCTATAATTTTCATTACCATGCATACTATGAAGCTTCACTTACGCTAATCACAAAGATTCCAAGATATTCTCGAAAATACTTAACTTTTACACAAATACCCAGATGTCACCTGGCTAAATACATTTAAAATTCCAGTACAAAGCAAAAAGTGACAGCCAACCTTTCGCAAAAGACGAAATTTATTGCAATTTTCGGAGTTAATTGCCTGGTAGAAAATAAAAACAATCATGTTTGCAAATTATTGTAAAAAATCTTGTACAAAAGACAAAACTGCTGGAACAGTTTAACGACGTGAATTGCGACAGGTCGTTGAATGTGGGAAAAAATAACTTTTAGCGGCAAACAAAACTCAAAAGTTACAATTTCTTGTTTCTCGATGCATTTTCACTTTCACTTTAAACTGCCAATCCAAGCTGTGGAAATGAACTCGAAACAATCCGAAGAGCAATAAATGTAACATTAAACTATGCTGAGGTCTGAAATTATCTAAATATCGAGTAAACTTATTTATCCGAAGACTTCCCATGTCAATGTGGATAAACGAAGCTTAACGTAATAGAAAAGAAGAAGAAAGGTGAAGTGGAAATTTAAGGTTACCGGTATCTACGATTCTCTGCAGATACATTAACAGAGACTGTTATGCACGAGTATGTAAAAAAGTATTTCAATTCAAAGATTTTATTATTAACACACTGTTAAGTTGCATTTACGATTGAATTTAAAACGAGAAAGTGAATGGTACCCTTAACCAGAAGTGTAAAGCGAGTGTGAGATTACTCCGAAACGTAAAAGATAAATAGTAATTCGTACCTTGAACTGTTATTTCCGTTTCGATTGAATGATTTCAAATCTTGTAACTCAACCTAGACATCGTAATTAAAACTTTCTTCTTTAGAGTCACCCTGTTTTGTTTATCGTCTCATTATCTTATATGTTGATGATATTCACTATAATTCAGTTGATAGCTTTGACTGCAATGATGGCTTTCGATCGTGTTTATTGGGTTCAATATTTAAATTGCCTATCAATAATGAATTAAACATAGTCATTAAAATAAATTTAATCCGGTTCATTGAATGCGGGGAGAATAAATGGTCCTTGACGGTTTCGTAAGATGAATTTCATAGAAAGTGAAACCCTGGTCCACTTGCTGGCGCCACATGATGATTTTTCAATGGAGTGATAATTGAAATTTGATTTTCTAGTTTTTGAAACATCTGATGGAAAGCAATACAAGCCAACAAAGTAGCAATATGAGTTAATTATGGAGAATTCGCCAATACTTTTTTGAGTTTTTTATAATAAAGGAGTCATTGGAGAACAAATGCAAGAAAATCATATTACCACTTCTTATGGCGTGTAAAACCAGGATCGAGAGTAACACTAACAGGGGTACCTTCAAATTCAGATGCTCGACGAATGGTTGTTCATACGAGGGCCATTTGAAAAGTTTCCGGCCTTACCGGCGAAAAGTCATGATACATTCAAGTTCTCTAGCCAACATATAGATGGCTTTTACATATGTTTGCCATAAAATTTCAAGTCGTTCCGATCAATACAAAACACATGGTACCCTTCCAAAGTTGACAGGTTACATTTGTTAAGTACAATGGATAAAATCGAGTATCGTGCGGTGATAAAGTACCTCTATTTGAAAGGGAAAAAACTGAGAAAGTAAAAGACGGGTTAGACTCCGTGTATGGTGAATTGTCGCCCTCATTTACAACCGTGAAGCATTGAGTGGTCGCTCAAGCATTTTTGACGATGAACGTTCTGGACGTCTAAAAACTCTTTCAACGGAAGATATCGTCAGTTTAGTAAACACATCCGTGATGGAAGATCGCTGATTAACCATTAAATTGCTAAGGTTTATGAGATGTCAACTGAATGTGTAGTGAATTTATAATTTCAATGTGTCCGTGAAGGACTGCAGCGATGGTCTGCTGCCCCGGCAGAAGAAGATGGAGGTATCTGCCGAGAATGCCCTCGTCTGGAGACGCGTGAATGCGCTGGCAGGCTAGCATTGCGGTGTCGTGGGGCGGGTTCGTTTCCCCAGCACGAAGACTCACTACAAAAAAATTTCGCATTCACGAATTTAATTTCAGGTCAAGAGCTCAAAAGGCGACCGAAGTCGCAAGAATTGTAGATAACCTCACCGAGGGAGATGTAGCTTGTTACGAGAACAAGTGAAACCTGAAGAGAAAGGCGAACTTGGGGTGACCTCGTCGTTACCCAACGAAGTTCATGGCCCACAAATGAAAGAGGGGCAACCGGGTGGTGGTGGAGCATGTCTAAATATTTTAAATATATTTGCACGAAATCAACTTTAGTAAAGTTTCAACTTAATTTTAACGTCATATTATCTTGTTTCCATCTACTTCTTCTTTCCTTTTTTTTTTGGTTAAGAATCCGGTATTAAAAAAAATCTACAATTAAAAGTTTTAAGTCTGTACAATTCCATTGTAATAGCTGCACATTTTCTATTTGAGGTTCGTTTCAAATACTTTACACCCTTTAAATAAATTAAGTTTGGGGACGTAAAATAAAGAACAATCAAAATTTGATTGAGATACGAGATGCTGATAGAGTCGTTACTGTAATCTATTTCCAAAACTATTAAAAAAATTCTTGTACCGAATGATTTTCAGCCTAAATCTTTTCTTCAAATGAAATTGAAAATAACGAATGCAAAATTATTATTTTCACTTGTTTTGTGGTTATGTACAAAAAAAAAAACAAATATCTATAATTTTGAACGTTTTCCCTCTTTTCTCTTTCCAATGTTCGAAAAGCAATACATATAATGTGAAATATTTTTTTTTCTTTAATTTTGATTTAACTTCTTTGCATTGTTTTGTGTTGTACACATTTCAACAGTAGTAAACGACCGTGCCTCCTATGTCAATTTTGCAGGTGACTTTATACAATCTTTATTAGTTAATTTGTCTTTTTGTATCAATTGGCTTTTAATGACAACTGTAATAGGGATCTTCTGTACAAAACTTATAATCCATAAACATTCATGTTTAGTTATTGGTTTTAATATTCTTTTACACATGCTGACTAATGTACGTTCTAAGTATTTAGTTACCTGTAGTTAGTATTATAAGACAATAGCTGGTTGGGTCTTATAAGAGTTTCGGCATTATGTTATCGTGGCTAAAGCTATGCCGGAAGGTGATGACATGGGAGATGGCAATGGAACCATTAAACTTGACGGTGTCGTTTCCACGGTGAGAAGTCGTTCTTCATATACTCGATCTGCACATTTGTCAAATTTAAATCTCTTCCAAATGGTAGTTTTCGTTTCCAACGGAGTTCCATCTGCGACATTATAATTTGGATTGGTGAACGTCAGTATTGATCGGCCCGATCCACGTGATGCGTGCTTTATTTTGGGGGCACTTCGCGTGACCAGGGTGCGAAAACTGAAGGCATGAATGCGTCACCTGATGGCGGGTTAAATTACTCGGCGAGCCGTCAACAATTCCACAATGTCGTTCAAAAGCAGACTCCCCGACTTGCAATTAGCGTTAATCTCGCGGAAACTCGTCGAATCGGGACAAATTAGCACCCAATTTTTCACGAGACCCCCTAACCGTACTTTCTTCCACCCCGCCAGATCCCAAAAAACCGCGCGACGACATCTGCGTCAAATTGACATCTAGTTCACCTCGCTTTCGTTTGTGGTGAATACTCCGCCGGTGGTTTATGCCTTCGATGAAGCCAAAATATAGGGTGTTTTTTAGGATGTATACAATTTTCAAATGACATAAAATACAGATAAATTGTATTGATTGTCATGAAATTGGTTTTATTGGAAAGATAATTCCCTACCATTTTTATTTGAATATAGTTTCGGGTATGTGAGCGCCAACTAGCGCGGGGGGAAGGTGACTGAATGGTTACTCATTGTTAAATTGAGTTTGTGCTGTGTGTCTGTGGTAGCGCTGGCTTTTAGAGCCCTACTCCTCGATTACTACAGGGCAGCTAATTTTCTCGCGATCCCAAGGCAATGCGGATTGCGAAAAAGGAGCTGAAGGATCTTTCTGTGTATCATGGGTTGGCTTCGGCGTCGGGACTAGAGATGACGGACAATAAAAGAAAAACACAATTGACAGACGGACAGACTGACTTATGTTTATGTTCGACCGGAAGTATCCAACCCTTGCGCGTTTTTTTGAAAATATATGCGGACAGACAAACAGACGTGACGAATTATCTATTGGCGCAGGTCTTTCGCGTGGTATATCCCCACTTCTTTTCCCGATGGATCCGTTATCAGGTAACGGTTAGGTCCCATTACCTTTTTTATGCGGCTTTTCAAGAATCGCCTGTCCAGCTTGGCGTTGTAATGCCCCGCGGCGTCAGTTTGGTGGAAGTTTCGCCGGAAAACTTCATCTCCTTCCTTGAAATTAGCAGATCGTGACCGGAGATTGTACTGCGCTTCATTTGCACTTCCTGCGGCCTTAATCTTCCGTCTGATTTGTTGGCGGAGGTCTCCTAAACGTTCGTGGGGCTCCAGCGCAACGACGGGGTCTCCCAAACACTTTAATGGCCGTAACAGCCGGTATGATTTACCGTGGCAAATCATGTGCTGTCCAAAGGCGGCAAAGTAAGGGGCGACACCGGTGACGGAATGATACGAGGATCGCAGGGCGCATGTGATGGCAGACAATCGCCGATCCTAATCCTTTTGAGATGGGTGGACGTAGGAACGGATCGCGGCCAATAGGGTGCGGTTCAACCGTTCTGATGCGTTGGACTGAGGAGAGTATATGGGCATCAGTTGGTGTTCAACGCCATACTGCTCAAGTAGGCCCTTAAACTGCCGAGACCGGAACTGTACTCCATTGTCTGAGTACATACTCTCTGGAACCCCGAACACATGGAATACCCGATTCTCTAAGAATTTCACGATCGATGGAGTTGTGAATTTACGGATAGGTTCCACCATTGGGAACTTTGAAAGCTGGTCTAGAACGACTATAGCTCCGATGTGTCCCATGGAAGACCGAGGATATGGATCGAGTAGATCGATGTATAGACGCTGGAATACGCATTCTGGGACGATGAGTTGACCCATAGGAGGTCCAAGAGGCTGGTTGGGCGCTTTGGTGCCCTTACAGGTCTCACAGGCGCTCACGTAGTCTTTGACCTGAGATGCCATTTTAGGCCAAAAGAAGTATTTCTTGAGTCACCGTAACGTCCGACCGTAACCTCCGTGGGCACTTAAAGGATGGTCATGTGCGCGGAGGATCAGATGTTGTGTCATTTCCTCAGGTACCCAGAGTTTCCAAGACTCTTCTTCCTGCCATGGATCACCAGTGGCGTATTCATTTCGTCTATACACGTAGCCGTCTATTACCTTCAAATCAGGCAGCTGTGGTTGTTGGGTCGCTATGGTATGCCTCAACTCTTTGTAGCTGTCTGATTCGAAATGTGGGCTGTCCAAATCTATTTCGATGGGGTCCTCGTCATTTATTGTCAATTCGGCTCCCTCTGGGGAAAACATCCGTGAGAGAGTGTCGGGTACGATGTTCCGGGTCCCTTTCCGGTATTTGATGGAAAACTTGAACCCTTGCAGTTTAAGAGCCCATCTGGCTAGGCGTCCATTTAAATCTGCCTGGTTCATCAACCATTGTAGTGACGCGTGGTCCGTGATGATCTCGAATTGGTGGCCCTCGATATAAGCTCGGAATTTCTTCACAGCCATTACCGCTGCCAAACATTCTTGCTCGGAAACAGTATAGTTTCTTTGGGCCGAATTCAGCTTATTAGACATGAAGGCGATGGGAGCTTCCTCTCCTTCGTCGGTCAATTGCACCAGCACGGCTCCTACTCCATGTTGACTTGCGCCACAATGAATGGAGAAGGGCTTCGTGAAGTCGGGGCTGTGCAAGACAGGAGCTGATGTGAGGGCTTGTTTTAGCTCTTCAAATGCCTTTCGGCTGAGTTCGGTCCAAATAAACTTCCCCTTCCGCAACATGTCTGACAGGGGCGCTGAAACTGTTGCATAATTCCGAACAAACCTTCGGTACCAACCGCACACACCAAGGAAACGTCGTAGCTGCTTCACAGTTTTTGGTAAGGGAAACTCATCAATCGCACGAGTTTTGTCTGGATCCGTTTTGATAGTGCCATGTCCTATGACATGACCTAGGTATCGGACTTCTTTCATGACAAACTTACTTTTCTGTACGTTGATGGTGAGTCCCACCTTACTGATGTGCAGGGCTACTTCTTGTAGAAGTAGGAGGTGTTGATCGAACGTTTCCGTGATGAGTAACAGATCATCAAGGTACACGAACACTTGGTGTTTCAGGTGAGGTGGGATGACCTTGTCCATCAACCGAGTCATCGTTTATGGCGCGTTACACAGGCCAAAGGGCATTGTGACGAACTGATATAATGGTCGTCCAGGCACTGTGAAGGTGGTCTTGTCCCTCGACCCCTCATCGAGTGGAATTTGCCAGAAGGCGTCTTTTAGGTCGAGACTGGTGATATAATTGGCTTTCGGCAGTCTCCCTAGTATTCCATCGATGAGTGGAAGAGGGTACGCGTCCTTGATGGTAACCGCGTTTACCTTACGGGCATCAAGACTGAGGCGGACTTTACCTGGCTTCACCACCAAGGTTACCGGTGATGACCAGGCACTTTGGGACTCTTCTATGACCCCCAACTCGAGCATCCTATCTAGCTCCGCATACACCAATTTCTCCATGGCCGGTGAGATGGCGTAGTGTCTCTGTTTAATCGGTTTACTATCGCCAACGTCGATGGTGCGGCCAAGGCCTTGGGTAGCGTAAGATGGGAAAGCAGCGATGGATGCTTCCAGGCGTTGTCGTTGGTTAGGCGTCAGGTCATGCATATCGGGACTAGAAGTGATTTCGTTGACATATCTGGTTTTTAAAGACAAATCTGTGAATAAATCGGAGGCCAGTCCAAAGCGAAGGACGAAATCGACGCCAAGGTATACATTCTGAGTCAAAGACGGGATAATGTAGAAAGTAATATCTTTCGTCTGATCCCTGAACGTCACGGGTGTGGTTAGTTTACCTCGGATAGGGTGTTTGGTACCATCAGCTGTACTGATTTCAGTGCGCCAGGATTTAATCAAGTTCGGATAGTCTTGGAGCACCTTCGAGCCAAAGCTCGAGGCAAGGCAACTGCTACTGGCACTCGTGTCGATCAATGCAAACACGGTCTCGCCCAACACTTTAATTGGATGATAAGGTCTGATCTCATTCTCAGCAACCTCCGAGATGTTACAAGAGTTTAAGGTTTGACGGCAGATGCGCACTCTCTTGCGGGAATTCCGCCAACGACGGGTTGACCGTTTTGTCGTGTGAGGGCGGGAAGTGACTATTTCGGAAGCAAATATTCGCTCTCGAGCCACCCGATATTCCTGCAGTCGAACATGATAAGGTTTTAGAGTGCGTATTTGAGGCTGCCGGGGTTTTTCTGGCAGTAACTGCGGTGGTCGCTTCAATATTGTCGTTGGCCAGGTCTCCGGGAGAGAGTGAACATCCGCAGTCATAGTGGTCATGGCTGGTGGGTTAACGTCAGGTTTGTTGGGGTGAGCAGCTGGCTGAGGAGCTACTTCGGGGGCTTCGAGTACCGCTGAGGTGGTCGGGTACTCTTTTGGCCATTTTTTCGCGCGGCACATTCAGAACAGTCCGGGAAGTAAGTGTTCGGATTGCCGCAACCGTAGCAAAAAACCTTACGCTCTGCTCGGCATGAAATGAACCGGTGTCCGGTTTGATGGCGATTCCAGCAGGTCGTAAGACTTCCCACTGCCGCCACAGCAAGCTGGTCTTGGTCCAAATCTTCCTCCAGATCCATGGTGGTATAATCTGGGGCCAATTCCGCGATTCCTCGTCGAGGACCCGTCCTAGCTAGTAAGTATGGCCGGTCCCGGAGATCTTCCTCAAACCCTTCTAGGCGACGCACAGTTCTCAGCAGGGCCTCCATACTCTGTGGATCGGAGTTCACGATATGGCGACGAATCTCCGGCCTTAGATTGCGCTTCAGCAGGCGCAGTAATTGGGTAGAAGACAACGGCTCTGACAACTGTTCATTCAGCCGAAGGATATCGGCTCGGTATTGATGAAAGGACTCGTCCGGACGCTGCCATCTAGCATTCATCTTGTCCAGTACTAATTCGTCCATGTCGACCGTAGGGTATTCCATGCGGAGTACCTCCTTCAACCGTGACCAGCGTATTGATGGTGGGGCCGAATGTATTCGCCAATATGTCTCAAGTGCTGCTCCCCTAAGCAGCATTGGCAAGTATCCTGCGAGCGCCGTGCGGTCTCCTGCTAGCATCTCCTCAATCAGCGACTCCACCCGACTAATGAAGACTTCCATCGTTATAGTATTGGGTTCCCCACTGAAATGCAGATTCCATCCCTGGATGATGCTGGGGATCTGTGTCGTCTTCAGCCGATACATATCGTGTGGATGGAGGCGTTGGTCCGGCGGAATCACTGGAGCCTGATTTGGTGGCGGTGCTTCGCTCAATCGGGGCCGGTACACTGGAGCCAACGGATTCATTGCCGCACCTGGCCGGATTCGTTCGTGATCGCGCCGCGAGTCTATCGGAAAATCCCACGGATTTGGGTCCGAATCCCACATAGGAGGCGTTCTTGGCCGAGGTGGTACTGGATTCTCCTTCTGGCTTTCCAGCGAGGCTACCCGGGTGGACAGGTCCTGCATGAGCGCCATTAAGTCTTGTAAAACTGTCGCCTCCACAGCCACAGTGGGTCTCGCCTCTTCCGCAGGCGGAACTGCTTCAGCTCGGCCCATTAAGTCAGGCTCATCAGCCGCTGTTGGAACCTGCTCCCACCGGTCCTTTGTTTTGGGCACCGCCCCTTGAGCAGCTGGAAGCTCTAGGTGGCTGGAAGGTCGCTCCGCTGAGGTGGCTGGTTGTCGGCATAGAGGAGAAGTCCGGCTGACTAGTAAATGCTGGGTCACGCAGGCTTCATGGAACCAATGTCCGCACGCCAACGTTTGTACGGACGTTCCATCATTTCGTGCTTGCTGGCAAATGACACACAATGCCATGGGCCCTGCTTCCGAACGCAACCTGCGCTTGTCTGGCGTGCGTTTGGTCGACATCCTAACAATGTTGACGCTAATAATAATAGAATAGTAAAAATGCTAGATGAGGCTTTAAAAGAAATAATTAAATATTATTAAGAAAACACACAAAAAACGGCCGAAAGTGGCGAACAATTCACACTCCTCACAAAATAAACCGCAAGGTATAAAAAAATAATTTACGTTATCAAAAAATAATCGGTCTTTCCTTTCCGTCCTTCCTCCCAAGTATGGACACCAATGGCACAATCCTTCTAAAGCGTTTCAGGGACACTCTCTTGTGGCACCATGAAAATCAGGATTCAGAAGTGATCCCTCATCCTCAAATTTTCTCAAGTTACAACTTGTTAGCCCAGGGTTGGATTCTAATCCACAAGCAGCGCGTGTCTTGTCATGGATAGTCATGGATTAGCTAATCAGCCAATCACATGAAATCAAAATCCATGTAATTTAAGACACCTAGGCACCACTGGTTTGGGGAGCGGATCAGAATCCTCCGCAAAAAGTTGTTGGGATAATAACTTCCGAACACAAAAAGGGACTCTAATATCATTTGGCCTTACTAGTTATACAATGGTGGTAAACCACCAAAGTATAAATCAAATGCAGGGCCAAACGATATTGATGTCCAAAGACAACACACGTTCGAAAGTTACTAGGCTTGCTGGGGCACGATCAGTGCAATTACCCTCGGGAGTTATCTACCCGCCAATAATTCTAACACCTAGTGGGGACACCTAGAGACGATGGACTGTCTCGTGCTCACGACTGATGATACAGCCGGGCGTTTCGGGCCCCACGTTGGGCGCCATTTGTAGTGAATTTATAATTTCAATGTGTCCGTGAAGGACTGCAGTGATGGTCTGCTGCCCCGGCAGAAGAAGATGGAGGTATCTGCCGAGAATGCCCTCGTCTGGAGACGCGTGAATGCGCTGGCAGGCTAGCATTGCGGTGTCGTGGGGCGGGTTCGTTTCCCCAGCACGAGGACTCACTACAAAAAAATTGCACATTCACGAGTTTAATTTCAGGTCAAGAGCTCAAAAGGCGACCGAAGTCGCAAGAATTGTAGATAACCTCACCGAGGGAGATGTAACTTGTTACGAGAACAAGTGAAACCTGAAGAGAAAGGCGAACTTGGGGTGACCTCGTCGTTACCCAACGAAGTTCATGGCCCACAAATGAAAGAGGGGCAACCGGGAGGTGGTGGAGCATGTCTAAATATTTTAAATATATTTGCACGAAATCAACTTTAGTAAAGTTTCAACTTAATTTTAACGTCATATTATCTTGTTTCCATCTACTTCTTCTTTCCTTTTTTTTTGGTTAAGAATCCGGTATTAAAAAAAATCTACAATTAAAAGTTTTAAGTCTGTACGATTCCATTGTAATAGCTGCACATTTTCTATTTGAGGTTCGTTTCAAATACTTTACACCCTTTAAATAAATTAAGTTTGGGGACGTAAAATAAAGAACAATCAAAATTTGATTGAGGTACGAGATGCTGATAGAGTCGTTACTGTAATCTATTTCCAAAACTATTAAAAAAATTCTTGTACCGAATGATTTTCAGCCTAAATCTTTTCTTCAAATGAAATTGAAAATAACGAATGCAAAATTATTATCTTCACTTGTTTTGTGGTTATGTACAAAAAAAAAAAAATATCTATAATTTTGAACGTTTTCCCTCTTTTCTCTTTCCAATGTTCGAAAAGCAATACATATAATGTGAAATATTTTTTTTTCTTTAATTTTGATTTAACTTCTTTGCATTGTTTTGTGTTGTACACATTTCAACAGTAGTAAACGACCGTGCCTCCTATGTCAATTTTGCATGGGACTTTATACAATCTTTATTAGTTAATTTGTCTTTTTGTATCAATTGGCTTTTAATGACAACTGTAATAGGGATCTTCTGTACAAAACTTATAATCCATAAACATTCATGTTTAGTTATTGGTTTTAATATTCTTTTACACATGCTGACTAATGTACGTTCTAAGTATTTAGTTACCTGTAGTTAGTATTATAAGACAATAGCTGGTTGGGTCTTATAAGAGTTTCGGCATTATGTTATCGTGGCTAAAGCTATGCCGGAAGGTGATGACATGGGAGATGGCAATGGAACCATTAAACTTGACGGTGTCGTTTCCGCGGTGAGAAGTCGTTCTTCATATACTCGATCTGCACATTTGTCAAATTTAAATCTCTTCCAAATGGTAGTTTTCGTTTCCAACGGAGTTCCATCTGCGACATTATAATTTGGATTGGTGAACGTCAGTATTGATCGGCCCGATCCACGTGATGCGTGCTTTATTTTGGGGGCACTTCGCGTGACCAGGGTGCGAAAACTGAAGGCATGAATGCGTCACCTGATGGCGGGTTAAATTACTCGGCGAGCCGTCAACAATTCCACAATGTCGTTCAAAAGCAGACTCCCCGACTTGCAATTAGCGTTAATCTCGCGGAAACTCGTCGAATCGGGACAAATTAGCACCCAATTTTTCACGAGACCCCCTAACCGTACTTTCTTCCACCCCGCCAGATCCCAAAAAACCACGCGACGACATCTGCGTCAAATTGACATCTAGTTCACCTCGCTTTCGTTTGTGGTGAATACTCCGCCGGTGATTTATGCCTTCGATGAAGCCAAAATATAGGGTGTTTTTTAGGATGTATACAATTTTCAAATGACATAAAACACAGATAAATTGTATTGATTGTCATGAAATTGGTTTTATTGGAAAGATAATTCCCTACCATTTTTATTTGAATATAGTTTCGGGTATGTGAGCGCCAACTAGCGCGGGGGGAAGGTGGCTGAATGGTTACTCATTGTTAAATTGAGTTTGTGCTGTGTACCTGTGGCAGCGCTGGCTTTTAGAGCCCTACTCCTCGATTACTACAAATGGGCGCATAAGATTTTACATGAAAATTTATGCATGAGAAAATTATCCGCGTGATGGGTGCCGCGTTTGTTGACGATCGACCAAAAGCGCGTACGGATGGACATGTCACGCGAGACTCTTCAGATGTTCCAAAAGAATCTCACCGAGTTTTTGCGCCGATAAATTACTGTCAACAAAACCTGAATCCATCACCATACTCCAAAGACCAAACAATAGTCAATGCAGTGAATTGTGGGGAGGGAACTGCCGGAAAAGTGATGACAACAGTTTTTTGGGACAGCCGTGGAGTAATTATGGTTGATTACCTTCAAAAGGGTTAAACCATTAACTGACTCTATTACGCTGCGTTATTAGACCAATTGAAGATGGAACTCAAGAAGAAGTGACCACACTTGGCGAGGAAGAAGGTGCTGTTTCATCAAGATAACGCGCAAGCTCACAGATGCATGGTCGCAATGGCGATATTGGATAAATTGAAGTTCGAATTGCTTCAACGCCCACCTTACTTATCGGATCTAGATCCAAGTGACTTTTTTCTGTTCCCCAACTTGAAAAAAATTCTGAGTGGGAAAAAATATGGGCCAAATACAGAGGTTGAAGAGTCAGTAAACTTAAACATTTTCAGGTTTACCTAAAGAATTTTTTCTGATGGCCTGAAGGGTTGAAAAAAGCGTTTGACTATATGTGTTGACTTGCGTGGAGACTATGTCAAAAAATGATTTTTTTTTTTGGCTTGAACTATGTGTTTTTCTTTGAAAGGCCGGAAACTTTCATCGTATAAATGTTGACCAAAATTTTAGTATTAAGAGCATAGATATGATCTACGAGATTGGAGTACACTGCATGAAATATTATTATTTTGCCTGATAACATTTGATTCCTCCAGAAGTGGTTTTTTAATTGAGGGCAACTATGGTGTCAGCTTTCACTAAGGCCTCCTGTTGTTTCTCTACTGAATTCTTTTAACTTTTCAACGTTTGCTTAGGACTCCTTGCTCTATCATTGATTTTTTAAGCTAGGCTTTGATTCTCTTTAGCACCTCCATTTGAATACTGTTGTAGTCATGATGCAAAATCTAAATCACTGTTTGATTCCACAATTAATTTTTTGGATACAAGCTTCGTCTATTACATTGCTTGAATTTCATAGCTTCTCTCAAAAGGAATTTGCCTAGTGTCACTAAATTTACATAAGCTAGCTGAAGATATTGCAATTTCTTTATGGTGGGCATCTCTATTTGTCAATTGATAAACAACCTGAAGAAGAAACAACGTGCTTTGGGGTAATATCGCTGTTTAAGCCAACTGTGAGCACCCAAGAATTGTAATATGCATGCGAACACCCCATCTATAAATCCGTTTATTTATTTTTGAGTCAAAGAACGAATTCCGGCTCAATAATATGTGTAGTGATCGAGGGATGTTCATTATCTGTTCAGGACTGCAGCGATGGTTTGCTGCCTCGGCGAGCGAAGGTATTAGTGCTTGCTGGAATTGGCCTTGTCTGAGGGTGCGCGAATGAGCTTGCAGACTAGCATTGCGATGTCGTGGGACGGGTTCTTTCCTCCTGCGCAAGGGCCCACCACAGAAAAATTTCGTACCAACTAATTTGAAGATAAAACGTCACGATTTGACGGTGCCAAGGCCAAGGTAACCTACCGAAGGGATAAACTAATAAAAAGCGACTGACCGAGCCTGATTAATGGGCGTGAGACGTGAGAGGATTTTCTCGTCACAATTGATACTTACGAACCCCAAATAAGATTGGGGATTCCAGCTGCAGGCAGTTTCCACTCGCATCCGTTCATCCGGATCAAGAACCATTGTAGGCATAGCCAGATCTTTTTTCATTTAAATGAAAAAGTCATACAAATGTAATTTTCATGAACTTTTCGCTTAAATGAAAAAAAAGCTTCAGATTTATTTCAAATGTTATATGACTGAATCATATAAAACTTTATAAAAAATGAGAAACCTATGCAGAAGGCCACTCTACCTAGCTATAACAACAAAGAAAACGGGATAGCCTCACCCGATGGCGAGCTCATGAGTGAAGAGGCCAGCCAACGTGGCTAGTCCCATACCCGGTCAGGGTTCACATTTTCATATTTTCATTTTTCATATTTTCTCATATTTACAAAGTGTGTTCTTAAGAAATTCGTATTGTTTTTTTCTGTCCTGTTTTTCAGGGTTTTGTAAAATAATTTTACAAAACCCTACTAGTTTCGCGACCAGTCTGTCCGTCTGTCCGTCCGTCCGTCCGTGTGTCACAGCAGTTTTTCTCGGAAACTGCTTAAGCTAGAAACATCAAATTTTGTGTGTAGATGTAAAGTGGTGATCTCTTCAAAGTTCGGCTACAAAAAAATTTTATAAGGTATTTAAGGGGGGTCTCCCCATATAGGAGAGTGACCCCCCGAAAAAAAAATTTCATTGAAGGTAGCCGATATGGATATCAAATGAAAGGTCTTGATGAGAACTTTTCAAAACACGTCTTAGTTTGGCAAAATTTGCTTCGGGGGCGCACAGGGAGGGGAAATACACGAAAAATTTGTGTCCCCCCCTCGCGATTGGACACCTGTGATCCGAAAAATCTGAAAAAAATCAGGATTGTAGGCCTTAGTGAGTACAACAACAACAAATACGTGAGAAGTCGCAATTCACTCAACTTTGTTAGTAATAGTATGATTTATCGATTTTATGTTTTCTTGAATAAAATCTTAACGGTACCCTTAAATTCGATGAAATTCAGTACGTGGATGTTTATTTATAAGATTGATCTATCCTGAAAGTTTCATAAAGATTGAATCATATTTAGCGAAGTTATAGCGGTTTGAATTTTCCTGTATTACTATGGAACAATATGCGCTGCATGTATTACTATGGCAACATATGGCTATGGAACAACATGCGCTTTTAACCGACTCAGACACTACAGTTTTGCTAGGATTTGCATGAAAATTTCACGAATGATAGGTGTCATGTATATCTTTGAGAATCAGTTCAGCTAGTAGTATAAGTAATCGTAAAACAAGATAGTGGCTGTTTTAAATGCGAAGATTGAATAATTTGGAGTTATTTTTTCCCAACTTCAACGTTTAAGGTGCATGAACTATGACTGAAGATGAGTACCTACAATTAATGCTCATAAGTGAAATAAGTCAAGGAGGTGGGAGAGAGCTCCTAGAAAAAGGGTTTTGTAACCATTCTAGGATTCGAAAAAATTGGCCATGAATCGATGATTTCAGCACAGGAGAGTGGCCCCTGAAAAAAAAATTCATCAAACGTAGCCGATATGAGTATAAAATGAAAGTTTTCATGGGAGCTTGTCAAAACAGTTGTTAAACTGTCAGTTTTTGCTTCAGTGGGGCACAGGGGGGAAATACATGAAAAATGTGATTCCTCCGTCGCGGATGGACATCTGAAATAATTATCAAGGGAGATATTTATGAGTAGAACAATAACAAAAACCTCAAAAGTCGAAATTCATTGAACTTTGTTAAAAATAGTATGATCTTCGCATTTCATATTTTCTCCAATAAAATCGTCTTTGACATGCATCTTGATTTGATTCGATCTGGTGACTGCATTTTGTAAATTGAATACAAAACCCTTCTGACATGAGCGTAGGTCTGTTTACCCAACTTGTTTTTCTTGCTATGCCTATCAGCGAGATACTGAAGGAACAGCTTCTCATAGCTTTTTGAATGCGTCTTATTATCTTGCATTTTTTTATCTCTGAGAGCTGATCATGATTTTGGACTAGATACTCATGAAAAGGATAAGGTCGCATTATTTTGTGTGCCCTCTTATACCGATATATTAAACATTATCTCACCTCTTCGAGAGATAACACGGTCCAAAACTTTTCCCGTAAAAGATCAATGGTTTCGTTGCTTGTGTCGCATGTAGCGCCGTCTTGTTGAAATTAAACGTTGGCCAGATCAATACCATCGAATTCCGGCCATAAGAAATCATTAATCGTCCCTCGATAGCGCAATCTATTCACCGTAACTGTTGCTTCAGCCTCATTTTCAAAAAAGTAAGGTCCAATGACTCCGCCGGACCATAAATCGTACCAAATAGTCACACGTAGAGGGTAGAGAGGCTTTTCAACAATAATGCTTGGATTTTTCGAGCCCCAGATGCAACAATTCTGCTTGTTGGCGAAACCACCGAGTGGACTGATGAAACAACAGCAGCATTTGAGAGGTGCAAATTAGAGCTGAATAAGGTATCGTTACACGCGCAACCCAACCCGTCAGCTACATGGTCTCTTTCCGTGGATGCCTCGGAAGATGGACTCAGAGCTGTCTTACATGAAATAACCAAAACGGGAAAATCGCCTCTTGGCTTTTTCTCACGCAAGGTTGTTAACAACCAGTGGTGCTACAGCACCTACAATCGGGCGCTGCTAGTGATCCATGAAGCAATCAAGCACTTCTCCTACATGTTTAAGAGCAGAGTGTACAGTGTTTTTGAGTCACAAACTGCTGCAGTTCACATTCAATCAGTTATCTGAGAAAGCATCACCTAGGTAATAACGTCAACTGGACTACATGTCATAGTTCACGGTTGACATTTGCCACATTTTGGATTCGAATAACTCTATCGCAGATTATTTGTACGATTGCTCAATTTGACTTCTCTCCTATCGCTATAGCTCAAAGAACGATCCTGAGCTCATGGCTTTGAGGGAGGACCAGGTGAACCAACTTGAGCGGAAGATGCAGAAACTAGCTAGTTCTACCACACCACTGCACTAACATACATCATCACCAACGACAAAGCCTGGCCCTACGCGCCGCAGCAGTTTAGGTCAGCGATCATGCAAGTGATACATGGCCTGACCCACCTGGGTGTACGCGCGACTAGATGACTAATCACCTACCGCTACTTTTGACATCAACGAATTCGTACGAAGCTGCATGGCCTGCCAACGCAGCAAGAATGGACGTCACGTGAAGTCATCGATTCAACGTTGCACCCTGCCAGACTCCATGTTCTAGCACCTAAATATCAACCTCATCAGACCACTGTCCCTGAGCGATGATTACATGTATTGCCTGACCATCATCGACAGATTCACGTGGTGTCCTGTGGCTGTTCCGCTTCACAACATTACTGCCACATCAGTCACCGAGGCCCAAATCATGCATGGATTAGTTTCCTTCCTGCAAAGTATAGGGTATGGATCGTCATATGGTGGCATCAGCGATGACATGCGTGCTGGTATTTGATGTTCGTTGTACTAAATTTGGGGCGGTCGTGTGGTGTGCAGTCTCGTACGGTCCCAATCCCACCATGCGGGACCTGATATCGCGCCCGAAATCCGTGATGTTCATTTTTGGCTGCTATGCGGTGATTAATTCCCCAGGAAGCTGTAAGCTGGTAATGTAGACTATGCCGGTGGGTGTGGTATCGGTGTCCTTTTTAGATGCAGTGCGCAGGCCTAAGAGTATAAGAGGAAGCGCTTTCGTCCATTCGGCAACGGATGATCGTTTTCACCTTACGATGCGACCTCTCGATGATTTCGTTGGAGGCTGGTCCACAGCTGGTTGATTCTCGGAATGCGGGTCAGCTTGGCAAAGATTTAGCTGGGGGCTGGTACTCCCAAGCAGCCTCGGGGACTGATGTGGCGGTAATTTTCTGATGCGGAACCATCAATGCGTGAACCTGTCGTAGATGGTCAGGCAATACCTGTGGCCATCACTCAGGGACAGTGGTCCGACGAAGTCGATATTTAGGTGCCCAAACCTGGTGTCTGGCAGGGTGTAATGTTGGATCGGTATGCAGATCCATATAATGCCGTTAGGAATAAACTTAAATGTGTTTCTTGATACACCGTTGCATCCGCAAATAATTTGTTTTTGGGGCAGTATTTTTTTATCGGAGGGAGTCATGAAAGGTATTGAATGAAATGCAGTGATAAGAACTTTCCAAAAAAGATCTTAAAATAGTGTTATTAGCATCGTAGAACGCAGGTGGAGTGAATATACGTAAATGTCAAAATAAACTGTCTAGATATTTCATTCTGAGGCTCGTTCGTTAGTGGTATTATATTCAAAAATGGCTTCCATTTTTTGCCAGATCTCTCAATGAATCTGCACCAAAAATTTTTCGTAATTGAAATCCCAGCAATGATGGACACCGATATGGATAAACTGGAAGCGTTCTTAACTTATTTTGAGCAGGAGGCAACTATTGCCTGTGCTTTCCACTAGCCTTTTGTATGAATAGACAACAGGCTAGTGGAAGCTAATGTCATTTTTAGAAGCAGGCATTCAGTATTTACCATTCTTGGAAGCAGTATCATTTACCGCTCAAGGAGTATTTTGAAAACGCTGACGTTGCAAAAGAGTATGTAACTATTTAAAGTTACTGTGTTCCTTTATTTATAATTGATTTCACGAAAGATCCAATGAAACTGGGAAAAACGATTAATCTTACTTGTTTGTACTTAGGTACAAACAAGTTGGGTAGACAAACTTACGATCATGTCAGAAGGATTTTATACCCAACTCTTCAGAAATGCAGTCACTAGCAACGAATAAAGTCAAGAAACGTGTCAGAGAAATGTGCACGCTTAAAGAAAATTCATTGTTTCTCCATTTTGCTGCAAAATAGCAAAGATCACTCAAATCATAAAGTCCCAAAAACAATTTATATTATTGATCTTATTTAAAAATTTTAAGAAGATCAAATCAAAACTGCTGTGACTGATTCGATGAAAAGTCCATAAAATACCAAAATCATATTTTACGTTATTGCTGTAATTGGAGAAATTTCAAATGGCTTTAACTTCCGTGTGAAGCAATCAATTTTCTTCAAACTTAAAAAGTATGAGGAGCTTTTGCAAGACTACATAAATATCGAATTTCGTTGAGTTCAAGGGCATTCATACGATTTTATTGGGGAAAATGTGAAATTCGAAGATCATACTATTATTAACAAAGTTGAGCGAACTTTGAGTTCTAAGAGGAAAGTGCTGTGACACACGGACAGATAAGTCGCGATTTTAGTAGGATTTCGTAAAATCATTTTACAAAACCCTAAAAATTAGTTCTAATCAGTAATGATAATAATTGCACACTCGTCCAATGTGAACCTTGGCGTTGAAATTTGTTAAGGAATCTCATATCTGGACCATCATCGTATTGGAGAATGTGATTTTTCAATCGTTATCCATTACAGCAGCGTAGGCCGTTGCTACCAACGAATTTTGAACTTGAGAACTGCTGCGCGAGTAGTGACCATCCTAGTTACTTTACTACATAGACTACTAGCTAATCAATAGGTAAACCAAATTTAATAAGGTAAGACGTTATTGATTAGGGATAAAAAAATTGAGGCTTTCTGGTCGTTTAAAAATGCTATTTCTTCGTTTCATGAACGATATTAGTTCCTATATGTATTATTTAGGTGTAGTACGTTATACATACACTATGTCTTCTTCTATCAGTTAATTTTCAAAACCTGTCAAATAAAATATCCATGCACTAATAATTTTCTTGACATACCTTTCTCATTTTCATTTTAGTCAGTTTCAAAACCAAACGGCAATTAAAATGTTAACTTATCAGAAAACTTTTGCCATCAACTCTATAATTACATTACTTATCAGTCGGACTGATGTGTATTTATACTGTCGTTGAATTTTCCCAATCAACATTAATCCGTCTCCTACTCTTTACTAAGGAAAACCATTTAAAGTCGGTCATTAAAGTGGAATGAATGATTTACGTTTTGAGGTGAACACCATCACAACAGATCATAGGTGCTTAAATGTAAATTTCACCTTCTCATAGTTCAACTTCTTGTTGAAGATGGAAAATAAAAGTGAACTTGTATGAAGGTCGCCCGCAGTTGTTCTTAACATTCACAAAACGCGAACAATCTGTTGTTCTAAAATATAAAAAACGCTAATAAATTTTGTATTTATGTCGATGCAGATTATGTAATAAAATATAGATTATGACATTATCCTGTTTATTTAAATCACAAAGTAGAAAAAAGCCTTTTCCTGGTTTTGTATTAATGAGGAAATTGTGGTTTGAAATTAATGAGGAAATTGCAATGTGCTACCTGTTCTCAAAGTGAAATTATTTTCATAAAGAGTTGACCAATCAGTGCTGAGGAGGCAAATTTGCTATTTATATCAAATCTTTTTACAATAGTTGGACGCAAGCTAATTACCTGTTAATCAGTGAAAATATGAAGATACTTCTGGCATTGTTCAAAAAACAAGTCTGATCTACAGAGTGTATAGTCTTCGTTTTTATTGCAACTTTGTTCAAAAAAGTGAAAGTTTTAAAATATCAATTATTTATACTTGAACTGAACTTATCTTTATAGGGTTTTGTAAAATGATTTTACAAAACCATACTAAAACCGGGACTTTTCTGTCCGTCCGCCCGTCCGTTCTCGCAAACTATTGTACTTAAGCTAGAAACATCAAATTTTGTATGCAGGCGTAAACTGGTGCTCTCTTCAAAGTTCAACTACCAAAAAATTTTATAATGTATTTAAGAGGGGTCTCCCCATACAGAGGAGTGGTCCAGAAACAAAAATTCATCAAAGGTAGCTAATATGAGTATCAAATGAAAAGTCTTGATGAGAACTTTTCAAAACAGATCTTAATTTGATACTTTTTGCTTCGAGGGACGCGCAGGGAGGGGACAAACACAAAAAAATTTTGTCCCCCCTCGCGATTCGACACCTGTGATCCGAAAAAAATTATGGAGATAGATGTTTATGAGTACAACAACAACAAATACCTTAGAAGTCGAAATTCGCTCAACTTTGTTAATAATAGTATGATATTTGAATTTTACCTTTTCCCCATTAAAATCGCATCGGTACCCTTAAACTGAGCAAAATTCGATATTTAAGTAGTCCTACTAAGGGTCCTTAAATTTTGTAAGTTTGATGAAAATCGAATGATGTACACGGAAGTTAGAGCCGTTTGAAATTTATCCAATTATAACAATAACACATGATTTTGGTATTTTATGGACTTTCCATCGAATCAGTCACTGCAGTTTTGGCTTGATCTTCTTGAAATTTTCCAATAAGGTCAATAACATTAATATTTTTGAGAAGTTATGATTTGAGTGATTTTTATTGGTTTGCAACAAAATGGCGACCGTTGAAAATAGAAAAACAATGGATTTTCTTCTAAACGTGCACATCTCTTTGATATATTTCTTGACGTAATTCTTTTTTGGTGACTGCATTTCTGAGAAGTTGGGTACAAAATCCTCCTGACATGAGCATAGGTCTGTCTACCCTACTTTTTTATTGATCATGCAACCATTTTTACATCAATTCAATGTAAATCTCTACGTTTAAATGCTCTACACTGAGGTATTGGTTCGTACGGGTTTACAGGTCTAGTTTTTTTGAATGATTCCGATAGCCTCAAATTACTTATGAAATTTTTTTGTGGGTTTCTATTTAATTGAGTTGCATTAATAACTTTACTAAATGATTATTAAAGAAGAAAATTTTCAAAAGAAGGCGGTTTTGACGCATGTACGAGGTGTCACAGTTAAGCGGTGAGACTGATTCCATAAAAACCGTATATTTAAAAATTATTCTACAACTCTGCCATTCCTTTCAAAGTAGCCCCCTTGAGCAGCTATACAACGATTCCAGTGCGTTTTCCATGTTTCTTAACATTTCTAAAATGCTTCGGCTGGGATGTCCATGAGTACCCTCATGATGGCTATCTGTATGTCCGTAATAGACTCAAAATGGGGTTTTTTGACCAACGATTTTGTTCTAGGGAACAAAACAAGTCCCAGGGTGACATATTGAGTGAATAAGGTGGCTGTTGCAACACAGCAATCAATTTAGAGGCCAAATACTGGGACACGCTGAGAGCTCCTCAGAAAGGTTTTTTGGAACCATCTTCGTGCACAACTTTTTCAACCTAAAATCGTCGGTTAAAATTTGTCTGACCGTTTCACGGTTCATATTTAGTTCCGAAGCCAACATTCGGACTGTCAAACGCCGAACTTCATAGGTTAGGGCGCGCACACGCTGCGAATTGGCGTCAGTCCTCACCTCGACTGGCCTCCCGCTCCACGCCTCGTCTTTCACGCTTTCACGCCCCTCCTTAAACTCTTTATGCCTTCGAAACATCTGGGCTTGATTAAGAGCATTATCACCATGCACATTTACAATTTGAATGGACGTTTCCGAAGATGGTTCGCTCAATCTGGCGCAAAATATTATCGCGACGCGTTGCTCTTGATCTCATTTCTCCATTTTCGTGACGAGCACCACCAAAGCACGTCTACTCAACACGACACAGCAGGCGAACTAAACAAGCTGGAGCAATGATAAATATATTAATGGAGATAGGAAGGATGCAGGAGAAGGGGAAGAGAATTTCAAGGTCGTAGATTTACCACCGGTCAATGTACCGAGACAGTTTGAGGTGTTGCTTGCAGGAAGCAAAGGCCCAAAAGGGACTGTAGTGCTAAGAAGAAGAAGATTTACCACAAGCGCAGCAATGAAATTAGTCTCATTACTTAATTGTCACACTTCGTACTACATAAAGTCTCATAAGGCCTTCAATTTTTGAGCACACCCTGGTGATGGCGACCACCATGCTTAGCGGCGAGAAAATTATTCCAATTTATTCTACTTAAGTAAACTCAACATTTTTTTCTAACTACCAGTTATATCCAAGCTAATTTTCTCCATTAAGTTTTTGTCTTTGCTTTGTTGATCACTTGAATCTTTTCATATCAATTTAAATGCAAATTTAAATGTTTATATGCTCTACACCGAGCTTTTCATGTTTACAACTGTGCTTAGTAAACTTCAAGATCCTATTGAAATCACGACTTGGCTACAGTTCATCTGTACGTCTGTTCATCAAGATATTTTTTCTCCAAAATGTTAGTACTTTCAAACACCAACCTCTCCGAGTAAATCAGAAATGATGGCTTGTTGAAATTATAGATCTCAAAATATTTTTAAAGTTTATTAAGTGAATAGTATGTCCCTACAGGAACAAAGTTTCCCAATGTCCAATATTTCCAAATTTGAGAAACTGCATTATTAACGTCAAGAGGTACGAGAAAACGTAAAGCTTGTGGAAACATTGTAATCCTGTAAAGATTTTTTTTAACATAAAATGATACAAGTAAAGTTATATTAAAGATTGGTATATTTTTTAAGCTTCAAACAATTGAAAAATATTTAACGATTTACGAGTTCTACTAAATGTTTTTCAAAAAAGTAAACAAGGAGCGTTTACACTTTCTATTGACTTATATACTAAGGATTGATGAGTGGTTTTCTTGAAGATTTCAGTAAGGATGTCTGCCATGCAAAGATACTGTAAGGGTTGGTTCAATCAATGATATTTATGACACGAGATTTTGCGGTAACTTCAAAGAAATTTTAGCCTTTTCCTCAATTTGAGCATAAAAGCAAATTATAATAACCAGCACGTTTATATTATTTATTCGTGAGTACTTACACACAATCAATCTGCTAATATACAATCAATCTGCTATGGACTTAACATAGATGTATAAAATCCACGGAGAAAGATGCAGCGATATACGCAGGCCATATGTATGGACAAACAGTTCAACAAATTTTCTTGTTCTCCCAGATTGGTTTATAAAACTTCTTAGTTATTGTATATAAAAATGGAGTCTGATCTCCTTGACTTTTTTGAAAATATGATTAAAGTACTTTCCTTCGAATTCCTTACCGTTTCATTTTAAATTATTTATGGGGCCCGCAAAATGTTTATTTAAATATGTCTTCTTTAAACAGCCAAACATCAATTTATTTATACATATTAATTGTAACACTTTAAATGTTTTATTTTCAAATACTTATTGACAGACAGACTATAGTTCTGAAATTCTCTGTATATGTTTTTTTTAACATTTAAGTATTAATAATAGACATGAATAGAAGCCGAGCGTTACACGAATTTGCTCAAACAAGCTTGTGAATTCAAAATACTCAAATATACGTGAAAAATTGGGCTGAACTACGAAGCCAACATTCTGGGCCTATTTATTCTGCGCTTAGGCAGTTCACTTTAAGTAATTGAAATATTTTACTTCAATACACCTAAATTTCTTATTTACAAACAACTAAGTGTTCTACGTTCTATATTCACGAAGCCATCTATGAAGTCATCCAGCATGTTTAGGGGGCTATTTATAAGTTTATCCAGCACATTTGGCAACAAGAACATATGCCGAATGAGTGATGCCAATCAACTATATTGCCTATCCATAAAAAATGTGGTAAATTACAGTGTGAAAACTATAGACGCATTTCATAACTGTGCATAGCGTACAAAACATTTTCGATAATCATAGAAATTAAAATCAGACCACACGCCAATAATATTATTGGCACTTGAGAAATGCTGGAAGTTGAACATATACCATACCATACACATCAAATTTTTGTTGAAAGGAAGCATACAACAGTGTTGATCATAACGAACTTTTCCAAATAATGCTTTACCTTGGTATCCCGGCTAAATTAGTCCGTATTACCAAAATGACACTAATGTCGACGGTCTTTGAAGTCCGCATCAACAAGCAAATCACTTACGCCTTTGACAAAAATATCAGACTAAAGCAGGGAGATAAGCTAGATTCGTTGCTATTCAATTTGGCTATGGAATACGTCATAAGAAAGCAATCTGTCGATACAAGAAGCAAATTTTTATACAAGCTGAGCCAAGTAGAAGCCTATGTGGATGACATTAACATTTTGTCATGGTCATTACTAACTGCCAAAGAACTTTTCCTGAAACTCGAAAACTAGTAGGGCTAGAGATCAATGACGCGGTCGATAAAAAAATACCTCAGAAGCACAAAATATCACACTTAACGAGTACAATATCAAAAATGTGGTCAAATTTTTGTATTTGGGTACCAAAATGGCAAGAACCGCTAATGAAGGCGGCGAAATACGCCGAAGAATATAGTTTGCCAATAACATACTTTATTCAGTTTTTGACGGACTTGAGGACCAGCTGCATACACGGGAAAACAAAGCTCCAAGTATTAAAATCTGTGATAAGACCTGTGCTATGCTGTGAGTGTCAAACATGTCCCATAGCCCAAGCATCCGCAAACATATTTAACGCCTTCGAAAGACGAGCCCTGAGGCAAATAATTGGGGTGAAGCTAGATGGGGACTAACGGTGGATTTGATGCAACTATGAGCCGTATGAATTTTTGACGAGCCGGAGGTCTCAAGGATTGGGAGACTACAGAATCTATAATCGACTGGCCACGTGAATCATATGGATGAACAACGGATACGCAAACAGTTATTCGTCGGGGGAATTGATGGGCAGAGACCTGTTGGGAAACCGATGACATGCTGACCTGACTTGGCCGACGTCGAAAGTTCATCGCTGTTTGGCTTTTGAAGTTGATGGTTGCAATCAATGAATCGAGGCAGTTAAAGGCGCTTGTTGCAGGAAGCGAAGGTCCAAGAGGCGCTGTAGTGCTACCAAGAGGGGCTATAGTGCTACCAAGAGGGGCTGTAGTGCTACGAGGAAGAAGATGACTGTTGGCCGTTTGGAAACATGTACACAAAAAGGGAGTACTTTTGAATGTATTTTGCAGATAAATGACAAGTGTAAGCATCGCAAATTCAAAAAATAGTATTGATCAAGAGGAAGAGAAACAAGTCGCTCCTGGAGGTTGCAATTTCGCCTTTTGCCAAATTTTCAGAAATTAAAAATTTCTATTACTTTTATTAATAATTCTAATTGGTTTAATGAAAATAAAATAGACACTGTTTTAGATGAAAATCCGTGATTTCTGTTTGGTACCAAAGTATCGCTCCGATTTATATCCAAATTGGTACAAGGATTCATTCAAGTGTGTGTTAAAGCTCACAATGAAAACTCCAAAGTTGAACCATCTGAAAAAAATTGCAGTCGCTCAAAAGTCGAAAAAAAAGTTTAACAATTAAAAAACACTGCACGGTCAGGTCAGAATATCAAAATGGCTGCTAGGCAAAGTTCGAAATCCAAAAACTTCTAAGAGCTAGAATTTATATTGGATTTTAATGCAACCTAAAATTAAGGTAGACGTTGTTGAGATCTTGTACTGAAATGCATCAGAACTTAATTCGGCTCCTATGAACGCAGCAGATTTTAGCAGCAGTGAGTCAAATAATTATATTTTAATATACATGGTACAAATATTCAAGAAACTGAGTTTTAAAAGATTTGAAATGCAAAAAATTTACCACTAAAAAGGGTGAAATAAAAAACGTTTAGATAACAAAGAAATCCGACTACTAAATGCCCTAAAAAGGATGAAAAAAATTTTATGGGAGCGGTGCCAAATCAATTTCCCCATTTCAGCATAAAAACTTTCAACATATGCATCATCACAAAAAACGGGGAAAAGCTGATAAAGCACCGCTTCCATAAAATTTATTTCATACTTTTTAAAGTATTTTCCAGTAGTTTTTTTTTCTAAAAGTTTTTTTAGGTTATATTCAGATAAAAGTTTTGTTTTAAATACAATATGTACATCAAAGTGTTTCTAGAGTATATTGCTCCAATCATCTTTTCAAGCTAACGTGACTAAAGTAATTGCATGTTACCTCATTATGAATTTATAAGTAGTGATGCAACGAACTTCTGCTTCCACAATGTGCGAAATTCCGCTTGCTTTTTTACATCCGTTTTCTAATGATATGTTTAGTGTTTAATGGTGCCGATGATCTCACACAAGTTTCAGCGAGTTATAAAGAACACCGAGCTCAGCTGACTAGCTTTGCATGGCGACTGCGTAGGCGTGCTTGTCGACTAGCTATTTCTTATAGCTGTACTACAAAATATTTATCATGCGCACTCCACTCTACAAGACATTCCGATGAATTTTCATTATCTTTAGAAATGTTCTATTATGTGTCAATTAAGCAACTATACAGTAATTCAAAATTATTTGCCTCGTTAGATTAGTGGACATAGAGGCTTGAGATGAATGCAAACATTCTACAAAAAGCAACCGTTGCTTACCCTGAAGATGGTCGTTGCATTGCAAGGGGAATAGTAAACCTAAAGATGTTAAAGTGGCTGAAGTGAACGAATCATCTCTGCTTTAGGCATTCCCTCCTTTAGGTGGAAACTTGACGGGTGTAGTTAACTTTAACGTAGTAAAACAAACTAAGCTGTTTTGACGGAATGACCAGCTTCTGTGCTCATAAGCCGCCACTCCTGATCACTAGGGGGCTGCTTGACTGCTTATGCTCATTAGAACTTGTGCCCCTGTTTCCTCAACCTCATTCCTTATGCTCATGTCAGCTTCTGATCCTGCTTACTCAGCTTTTGAAACGGTAAATTAATCAGAATCACATGATTTGCTGTGGAAAAGACCTATGCAAGCATGGTTTACTTGGCATTGTTATGCACGTGCGTTAAATGTGTACTCATGAAAAGAGTCATACATATCAAGAAAGTTTATAAAACATAAAGAATCTATTCAAACTCTTTGCCAGAAATTAAAGCAATTTGCATCGATTGCAAACTCTGTTATCAAGTCTTCATATCACGTTGTATAGTAAGTAACAGAGAGGTGAAAAAGTGGAAATGGGAAATGTCTGTCCGTCCATCCGTGTGTCACACCAATTTTTCTCGCAAACTACATAAGCTAGAAATATAAGATTTTGTAGGTACGTGCGAAGTGACACTCTCTTCAAAGTTCCACTACGAAAAGATATTTATAAGGTCTTTAAGGGGGGTCTCCCCATATAGGGGAGTTGCCTCCCCCCCCCCCCCCAAAAGTTTTCATCGCATGTGGGCAATATAGGTATCAACTGAAAGGTCTTGATGAGAACTTTTCAAAACAGGTCTTAAACCTACAAATTTTGCTTTGGGGGGTGCAAGGGAAGGGGAAATGTACGAAAATTCGAGCAACTTTGTTAATAATAGTACATTTCATAAATATTACATTTTGCCAATAAAATCAAGATGGGATCCTTCAATTCCCCAAAACTTATAATTTAAGTTTTTTAAAAGTAATTGTATGTGTCTCGAAAATTTCACAATAACTGAACAATAAACAGTTAAGCTACAGTCGATTGAATATTTAACAATTAAAGCAACATTAACACGTGATACTAGGGAGATACACGTTTGCAACGGACCTAGACACTACAAATATGTAGCACCTTTGATAAAAATTTTAGTAATGGTTTGTAATATTGATGTGTTATCATGACTAATCAAGCAACGGGGTCAAAACACTTGAAACAAAATGGTGGCGAGTTTAAAATCATAATAACCATAATAATTTTTCGAACTCAATTTATGGAATCTGTACATTAGTCAAGTTTTGATATGCAGAATATATTGTTTGATTTACTAATTGTTTTCGATACCCTTCTGGCAGGAGCACTCTCCTGCGACTTCAACTTGTATAACAGTGCATCAGTTTTAGAAAAAAACTCGAAAGCCCAATATTCTCATTGCAGATATATATTTTGCCAATATTACCCTTGCAGATATATCTTTTCCCAGGAGGTAAAATTTTCGCAACGAAAATAGATCGCAAGCTAAAGTTGCGACCAACTGGATGCAAGCAACATATGCTCAAGTGCAACAAAGCACGTATTTACATTCATATTTGTATCAATCCCAACCAAGTGAAGATAATCTGATAGACCTAAGCCCCCCTTTTCGAATATATGGAAAAAAATTAATGAAGAGTCGACAAAAGAAAGAAATCGTCTCAAAGAGTGAAAGACTCAGAAGACAGTGAAATAGCACTTACAAGCTGTTTACTCCACTAACTTCTAAAGTACAGTTTAGTTCAGTTTTTAGTCTATATCTTAGCGCATCTTCACAATAGTTCGTAAGATTTGTAACGGTGGTCGCAGGTCGTGCAGTGTGATACCAAGCGCGAAAACGAAATTAGCATTCTTTCCTTACGATCGCGAATCATTTGACCCGCGATTTTTCCGACATGACGTAAAAGTGTTTTTCAAAAAATTTCCATTTTTAGTGTATTTGATTGGAAAGTGCAAGTGAGAAGATGAGAAAGTTGAAGATTTTCATGAGCGTTCAATTTGGATTTATATCTTCCCTGCTTATGCACTGGCACATTGGAAATGTCCTTTGTATACCATCAAACCAACAGGAGCATGATTTATATCTTTTGGATGCATTATCAAGACGGCAAAGTACTAGCTATTATGGATCGCAGGATGTTGTTATGGAAATGCTAGGACGAAGTATTAAAAGGCTAAATTTGATGATGATTAAAAGAATTTTTTTTCAAAAAATTATTTCGAGTTCTGCGATTTACTACTAGAGAACTTAAATCAGTACTTGAGGCAAAAGTCATAGGTTATCAAAAAAAGTATTTTGCCTTCAAAAGTAAAGAAACATTGCAATTTTTGTATCTTTTAATTTGTTTTAAAAATTTATCAATGAGCCTTTTATATTGTCTAAATTGAATTGAAAGTGGATGTTTGCAATATTTACTTATTGAAGCCATTATTATATTTTCCACGCAGCTCTATCAAAATTTGCCATTTGTTCAAACATTTGGAAAGTTGTGTTGTTACAAGTTTTTTGTGAAATCCCAACTGTCACCTGTGATTCCATACTGCTTATGATATCAAACGTAGAGATTAGTTTTTCTCGCCGAAATGTTACATTATTATATTTTTTGCAGTTTCTATAGAAAACCGACAGAGCTTCATATACTTGACAAAAAATTAATATTATGCCTACCAGTAAGCGTGAACGTGATTACAAATTTAGTAATTGTATATTGTCATTGTTAGAAACTACTAAGTGTTGAATTTCCTAACCATTGTAAGTTGCGTGAATGATTGATCAATGTTTTGTCATACGGGTAAAGTGTAGTGAACCTTATGCTTCAGTGAAAAAGCTTTTGCTCAGTGCTTTCAACTTTTGTATTTATAGTTTTTTATATACGTAATGAAGCCTTGTCAGCTATATAATCTGTCTGTTTATCCATCCTTGCATAGCTTTAACTTTCTCAATACATTATGATGCGGTTTAAATTGTTCGTGTGCTTGTATCTCACTAGTTTTTCTCAAAGTTTTGTGTAAATAATGCAATTGTGGAGCTAAAAACTAAAACTATTGAAAATATGATTAAACAAGTTGAGTAAGCAGGAGAGCAGGTCTTTGTAACCATCCTAGGGTTAGAAACAAGTTTTCAAATGGCGTGAATCGATAACTTGAATTATTCATCCAATACTTGGATATAAAATCGTTCAAATTTATACAAAAGATGCACAGTTTCTTTCATATGCACGGTGCAGCCGCCATTTTAATCTAGCTTAAATGATTTTCCTTAATGCTCGGCCGATTGAACATGTTCAAGTTAAACACTATTCCTTAAACTTTCATGAAAATTGAAAGAAAATAAAAGTGCCTAAGTCAATTTTAAATATATATAGGGTTTTCCAATAAGAGGTGTTATTTTGAATAGATCTTGTGATTTAACACCTTGCGACTTCTTCCTTTGGAGCCACGTGATAGAGAAAGCCTACGCCAATAGCCCAGCGTCGAATCAAGATCTCAAAGATGAGGCTATCGAGGACATAGGGCAGCCACTTTGCGATTTGGTTATGGAAAATTTCATGAAGAGGATATAGTCCTGTAAGCGTGTCGTAGTGGTTATTTGCCTGATGTTAATTTTTTCTATTAACGACATAACCTCTTCTTTACAATAAAATATAGATCCGATCGTTTATATTAAAAAATGGCATTTTTCTTTTAATATTAAAATAACACCTCTTATTGGAAACCCCTATATCAACCATAAACACGTGTTATTGTCGTTGTAATTCCATATAATTGAAATGGCTATAACTCACTTGATTATAATTCGATCTCAATTAAATTTTGTGAACATATATATCTTATGTCAGTCTATATAATTGCAAAATTTCAAGAAGTTTAAAGGTACCGTTTTGGTTTTATGGGCAAAAATGTAAAATCTACAAATCATACTATTTTTAACAAAGTTGAACGAATTTCGATTTGTAAGGTATTTTTTGCCCTTGTATTCATAAAGACCTACGTTCGTGATAATTTTCAGATTTTTTGGCTCAAAGGTGTCCAAGCGCGAGAGGGGGGACACAAATTTTGCCTACATTTTGCCTTCCCCTGGACCCCCTAATTCATAAAATGTTTTTTTTATTTCAAATTATAAGAGTTCTAATCAAGACCTTTCATTTGATACCCCACTCGACTACCTTTGATTAAACAAAATTTTTAAGGGCCAATTCGTTATTAGGGGGGACCCCCCTTAAAATTTTTTTAAATTTTTGTTAAGTCCTTAACTTTTGAGAGATCATCACTTCTGACCATATCACAAAGTTTGAGCATTCTAGCTTCTATAGTTTCTGGGGAAATCAGCTGTGACGAACGGACAAACGGACAGACAGACGGACGGACAGACGGACAGACACGTCGCGAAACTAGTAGGTCTTTGTAAAAAATTTTTTTACAAAGACCTAAAAAAAAGAATAACAAATTTATCAGAAAAACTGATTTATTTCAATTTTCTTCAAATTTTTTCTCTATCAAAAAAGCATCTAATACACATATGACAAATACCTATCTGGCTGAAATTGTAATCTGTTTGAATAGACACAAAAAAAATCTCACTGCCTCTTAATTGATTTGTACTAGTAAGCTTCGGTTAAAGCAGTGGGCGCCTTACATGCTCAATCAAATGCAAAAGTTTACTGAGGGAAAGTTGAGGCGAGGCCTACAAAGTCAAAACTTAAGTTTTTCATTTTCGTTTTAAGGGTTTTGTAAACAATTTTGGAATACCCACTGGTTCGCCAATATGTCACAGCTAGTTTTCTCTGGATCTAAAATAGCCAGAGTCATCAAATTATGTAAACTGCTCAAAAAAGTTGGTTGATGAAAATTTCTCAGCAAAAAACAAATTTCAAGTAATTTTTAAGGAGGGTGTCCCATATAAGGAATTGATTCCCTAAAATATTGTGTTTACCTAAGGTAGTTGAGTAGCGTAGCAGTCTATGTGGTCTAGTGGTTGGAGCATGAACGCATAAGCCGAAGGTCACAGGTTCAAATCTCGTTGGGAGCAACGTGATTTAGTTCAGGAGAATTTTCAGACAGACTACGAGTGTTCACTCAGTGGTGATATGTACTGATTTAATCAGATCATATCATAGCTGAGCCAGAATACGGGAGCATGGTACTGACCAAACCAACTTCTGAAAAAATAAATACGGTCATGGAAAATGAGGTACTCTAACTATCTCTAAGCGAAGGCCCAAGAGGGGCTGTAGTGCTACAAAGACGAAAGAAGTTGAGTAGCGTACCAAACAAAAGGACTAAATAAGATCTTTGGATCCCAACTGTTCAAATCGCAATATCGATAACAGGGTAGGCAAGGCAAGCGGCAAAATATTTAAAAAATTGTGCCCCTCTCTTCGAATAGGACACCTGTGAACCGAGAAATCTGAAATAGATCCTGGCGATTGTTCTCTATAAACACAACAATGACAAATTCCTAAGATAAATGATGAACAGAGTTTATCGCGCGATTCGGACGTGTTTTGTATTCGCTGCGTAACTATCTTTTCTCATTCTTATTCGCGATTGTTATTCAGCTTTATTGACGGTGTTAATTATTGATCTTTAACTCCGCTAGTGCTTTGTTAGTGCATTTTCTAATTAATTCGAGAAAGTCTTTCTCTCTTTCTTAATTTATTTAATTAGCGGTCGCTTTTCTGAGTGTTTAATCTTCATTGTTCTGTGACATTTGATCTGCGCCATCTCTTGGTCAATAGCCGTACTGACGGTTTGCGTAATAAAACTTGATTGGTCCCTGAAATAAAATATTTAGTGTATCAAAATAGTGCAGATTTCCTATTTACTTTTTACACCTAATCTTAAACATAATTTGTCTAGTGATTAAAGTTACTGAACTGATCAGCTTATCATTCAAGTATGTCAGGTGATTCACCCATTTGTGCCATTAATTGCAATATTTGTAAAGAGCCTGAGTCATCGGGTAACAAGCTCATGGAGTGTGATGGTTTTTGCCGTAGATCATTTCATCTAAAATGCCTGTCGATACCTGCGGTATTTGCTGATATACGTGCTAAGTTCTCGCGTAATATCACATTCAGATGCGATGAATGTACTGGTGTGTCACTGACAGATACTATTCGACTGTTAAATGATAACACCAAACTACTTCATGAAATCAATGCGCGCCTTATTACGGATCCAATTGCTATGAAACCAACAGAATCACCTCACGCTTCTTGCCAAGCATCTTCACCTCTCTTATTGACTGATTCGATGCCAGCAAATAACAAGGAAAATGTTGAACCCAGCAAGGGGGCTATTCCTAAAAATTTACCACCTAGACCGACCTCCTTGCCATTTTTGGCTGCTACATCAAGTGAAGCAGCAATATCAACTCTTCGATCTGTTGATGGTCAACTGGAACCGGACCAGCAACTACAACTGAAACTGGATCAGGAACAACAGACTCAAGGTTCGTATCTCTCTGCTTTTCCTTCTAGCACGGAGCATTACTACCGTACACAAGAGCCTGTGTGTCGTCCTACGCTTCTGCCAACTCGCAAGCCTATTCACGTTGTTTCTCGACCACTCCAAATATTTGTGTCGCGACTGGCGTATGATACTTTAGAGGAGGAATTAAAGGACTTCGTTTTGAGTGGGCTGGATATCCGACCAAATACATTTTCCTGCAAAAAACTAACGCAACCAAACTTGACCAATCGTGTGGTTACATCGTTCAAATTAACTTTGCCAACAAACTGTGATGCAGCACAAAACAGCAACTTCTGGCCCCCAGGCGTCTTAGTTAAGCCTTTTGCTTCGAACTCCAAAATAAATTTTCGAACATTCAAACCAAAACTTCAACAACATTAGCTTCTAGTCATTCTTCCTTTAATCAGCCTAAATTTATCACTAAGCAGAATTCATTTTTCATTTATTATCAAAATGTACGTGGTCTAAGATCTAAGCTGAAGGATCTCTCTTTATCATGCTTTCCCTCCTGTGATAAAATAATCTGCCTCACAGAAACGTGGCTAACTGACAGTTTTTATGACGCCGAGATTTTTCCCAACCAGTTTTTAACAAGGCAAGATCGCGATCGACAATTATTAAATAAGAGGGATGGTGGCAGTGTTCTTATTGCCTTCCATAATTCCCTATCTGGCATTCCTCTCACTGATCTTCACTTTTCTCCTCTTGTTGAATGCGTTGTCGCTAAAATATCTTTTTCACCTGCTCGTCCTCTCCTCGTGGCTTGTGTATATATTCCTTGTAGTTCTCCTTATTCTGTCTCCGACACTTTCTTTTCTGAATTTTCCTCATATTATTTGACTCGTTTTTCTAGCTACCCTATTATACTGTGTGGTGACTTTAATCTTTCCTCTCTGTCCTGGTTTGGAAATCATGTTTCAGGTCCCTCACAAGTCTCGCTCTTAATTTCCTCCTCGATGTCTTTATGTTCTTTCTCTCAACTTAATAATTTATCCAATATTAATGATCGCTTCCTGGATTTAGCCCTTAGCAACCTAGATTCTTCCTCTCTGAAGCATTCTCCTGTTCTCTTTCCGTATGTTCCCCTCGATCCTCATCACCCTCCGCTTCGGTATGAAGTGTCACTTGATAGAACCAATCCAAAGCGTATATCGAAAAAAATGCACTTTAACTTCTACAAGGCAAATTACTCCCTAATTTCTAATTCTTTATCCGCTATTAATTGGAATACCTTCTTTCATGGTCTTGATTCAAATGACGCCTGTGAGAAATTTTATGACTTCCTCAACTCTGTCATATCAGCAGCAACTCCCTTTACCTGTGCTCGTGACTCCCATGGTACACCCTGGTTGAATTACAATGTGATTTGTGCCCTGAAAGAAAAGGATCGGGCTCGTCGTATCTTTCTACGTACCAGGTCTTCTGAGGATCGCGTAAACTATACTCAGTTTAGATCTGCTGCAAAAAGGGAAGTAAACTTGGCAAAAGCTTCTTACTTCAGAAGTATCGAGTCTTCGCTTAACTCTAACTAATCTAAGCCATTTTGGAAGTACATTCGTTCTCTTAAATCGTCGACTAAAAATTCCTCCTCATTAACCTTAAATGGGCAGCTCGCGTCATCTCCTCAGGAAATGTGCGAACTTTTCTGTAATTATTTTTCTTCACTTTTCAATCTCTCTACCACGCCTGCGCAAAGTTCACCCTTCCCTGCTTATCATCAACCCACTATTTCCTCTATCACTTGTTCTTCTGTAGAAATTGAAAATCTTATCAATACTCTTGATGCTTCTGTTGGTGCTGGTTCTGATGGCATTTCTAATTTCTTCGTTAAATCTTTATCATCCACTTTATCTGTTCCTTTAGCTTTACTTTCTAATATAAGCTTATCTACTGGCCTTTTCCCTTCTAGCTGGAAAAGAGCTTTCTTCCTCCCTATTTTTAAGAAAGGTGACGCCTCTCTGGTTTCGAATTATCGCCCCATTTCTTTATTGTGTTGTTTTTCCAAATAACTGGAACGTTTTTTTTTTACTCCAAACTGCTTGCGGCTGTGGAGGATAAGCTGATTCTTGAACAGCATGGTTTCATCAAAAGTCGTTCTACTATGACAAACCTTATGGAATTTACTACGTTTGTTGCTGGAGCCTTTGAGAATCGATTTCAGGTAGAAACCCTGTATCTTGATTTTTCTAAGGCCTTTAATTCGGTCAATCACTATATTTTGCTCCAAAAAATTCATGCACTTGGTGTCGTTGGCAATTTGTTTAAGTGGCTCTCCTCCTACCTTTCGAATCGAATATGTCATGTTACTTTCAATGGTTTTGCCTCTTCTCCTTTTGTCCCGTTTAGCGGCGTTCCCCAAGGGTCCATTCTCGGTCCGCTTTTATTTGTCATCTTTATCAATGGTCTGCCTTCAGTCATTAACTCCTCCTGCCTTCTTTATGCAGACGATGTGAAATTATTCAAGGTCGTATCCTCTCAAAATGACCTTGACATACTGCAAGCTGATCTAAATTCCTTGGACCTGTGGTGTCAATCTAATCAGCTTCCTCTTAACGTTTCTAAATGTATACATGTATCCTTTTTCTCCAAACCTTATCCATTCATTGGTCATTTCTTCATAAAAAATAAACGTCTTAGCACCGTGACTCATATCAAAGATCTTGGAGTCACCTTTGGCTCCAAACTAAAATTCGATCTTCACGTCTATGATATTGTTTCCAGAGCATCACGTGTATCTGGATTTATTTTACGTCACTCCATCATATTTTCTGATCCCTTTTCTTGTATTAAGTTATTTGTAAGTTTAGTTCGTTCTTTCCTTGAATACTGCTCCCCAGTCTGGTCTCCTCATTTCGTTTACCTTAAACCCTCGGTCGAATCTGTTCAGCGTAAGTTTACGAGAATCTTACTGTTAAAATTTCGTATTCCTTATTGCTATTATCATGTTCGTGTGTCTATCCTTGGTATTCCTTTTTTAGAACACCGCCATATTTATCTGAATGAGTGTTTCCTTTATCGTCTCTCCCTTGGTTACCTTAACACGAAGTTCGTAGCTGTAATCCCGGTCAGAAATGCTGTCCGCCCTACCAGAAGTTCCAAAATCTTTGATGTTCCGTTTGCCAGGAGCGTGACTTATTTTCACTTTCCTCTACTAAGGATTACGCGTAAACACGATGATCTTTAGCTTGGATCTTTCCCCACTTCTTATCTCCATTTTAAAAATAGACTAACTTCTGCACTCGCTAAGCTTTGAATTTTTTAGGGTTTTGTAAAATAATTTTACAAAACCCTACTAGTTTCGCGACCAGTCTGTCCGTCTGTCCGTCTGTCCGTCCGTCCGTCCGTCCGTCCGTGTGTCACAGCAGTTTTTCTCGGAAACTACTTAAGCTAGAAACATCAAATTTTGTGTGCAGGTGTAAAGTGGTGATCTCTTCAAAGTTCAACTACAAACAAATTTTATAAGGTATTTAAGGGGGGTCTCCCCATACAGGAGAGTGACCCCCCGAAAAAAAATTTCATTGAAGGTAGCCGATATGGGTATCAAATGAAAGGTCTTGATGAGAACTTTTCAAAACAGGTCTTAGTTGGGCAAAATTTGCTTCGAGGGGCGCACAGGGAGGGGAAATGTACGAAAAATTTGTGTCCCCCCCCCCCCTCGCGATTGGACACCTGTGATCCGAAAAATCTGAAAAAAATCAGGGATGTAGGCCTTGGTGAGTACAACAACAACAAATACGTGAGAAGTCGAAATTCACTCAACTTTGTTAGTAATAGTAAGATTTATTGATTTTATGTTTTCTTGAATAAAATCTTAACGGTACCCTTAAATTAAATGAAGTTCAGTACGTAGATGTCTATTTATAAGGTTGATCTCTCCTGAAAGTTTCATAAAGATTGAATCATACTTAGCGAAGTAATAGCGGTTTGAATTTTCCTGTATTACTATGGAACAATATGCGCTGCATTTATTACTATGGCAACATATGGCTATGGAACAACATGCGCCTTTTACCGACTCAGACAATACAATTTTGCTAAGATTTGCATGAAAATTTCAGGAATGATAGGTGTCATGTATATCTTTGAGAATCGATTCAGTTAGTGGTATCAGTAATCGTAAAAGAAAATAGTGGCTGTTTTAAATGCGAAGATTGAATAATTTTGAGTTATTTTTTCCCAACTTCAACGTTTAATATGCATGCTTTGAACACTTGATTCAATTGAATGAATGACTGAAGATGAGTACCTACAATTAATGCTCATAAGTGAAACAAGTCAAGGAGGTGGGAGAGAGCTCCTAGCAAAAGGGTTTTGTAACCATTCTAGGATTCGAAAAAATTGGCCATTGATCGATGATAACAGTGAAGGAGAGTGGCCCCTGCAAAAAAAAAATCATAAAACGTAGCCAATATGAGTATGAAATAAAAGTTTTCATGGGAGCTTTTCAAAACAGTTGTTGAACTGTCAGTTTTTGCTTTAGTGGGGACACAGGGGGGGTTTGTAAATACATGAAAAATGTGTTTTCTCCGTCGCGGATGGACATCTGAAATAATTATCATGGGAGATATTTATGGGTATAACAATACCAAAAACCTCAGAAGTCGAAATTCGTTCAACTTTGTTAATAATAGTAAGAGCTTCGTATTTCATACTTTCTCCAATAAAATCGTCTTTGACATGTTTCTTGATTTGATTCGATCTGCGTGACTGCAGTTTGTAAATTGAATACAAAACCCTTCTGACATGAGCGTAGGTCTGTTTACCCAACTTGTTCTTATATGTTTTCTATGTCTCTCTATCTTTTACTATTATTACTATTTTTGTAATTGGATTATATCTGTGAAATAGCAATGAATAAATAAATAAATAAAAAGATTCGCTTAACCTTGTTAATACTAACAGGACTTATGAATTTTAAACTTTCGTCCATGAAATCGGATAGGCACTTTTAAAATCAATAAAATGTTTACCAAGGTAGCTCAACACAAGGTAGTCTGAGCTTCCAAGTTTCATCAACATCTAATTTTTTTCAGTGAATCTATTATCATCATCTATTTAATGACAGGCCAAGCTGGGCCTTAGCCTCTAGGAATAATCTCCTTTAATCATTTTGGTTCTTTAGCCTCGTTCGCTGATTGATCACTGCTAGCAAGGATCTGCTATCAGCATCTATCATGCCATCCTACCGAGTCCTCGGTTTACTACTGGACGTCTACCTTGTGGTCTACCATTTAATGTTTTTTGGGGCAGACCGTATCCTTCCACTCTTTCTATATGGCCTGCCCATTGCAGTTTATATAGGTTTACGCAAATAGATGCATGTAGTTTGTCAAATCGTTCAATTAACCTATCGTTGTTGTAAATTCTTCCTACTCTGTTCATTATTTCACCGGACGGTCGATTTTTTGGAGCACTTTGCATTCAAATATGCCCACTCCTTTTTCAAATCCTCTTCGTCAAGTTATAGCCATTTGAATTCTTATATATCACAACAACAATGTGCTACATTATTGATCGGATCATCTTGAAAACTTCAGGAAAGATAAGTAACTTAAATATCTTTGAAAACTTGTATACAGAATGATATTTGCTATACACAAAGAAAAGCGGCATTTTAAATTGGATCCAAAGATTATTTTCTGTTAAATCTACCACTTAACATACATAAAATGAAAGTATTTCTTATGTTTTAAGATTAGTTTCGCAACTTAACCCTTAAATCCGCGAATTTTTTTATTGACTTAAAATAATTTTTTTAATCATTTAAGGGTCTATAGAGTACAGGAAAAATAGTTTAAGAAATATAGTATTCACTTACAGCCACTGAAAATGAAACAAGTTGGGTAGACAGACCTACACTCATGTCGGAAGGGTTTTGTACTCAACTTACAAAATGCAATCACCAGCAACGAATAAAATCAAGAAACATGTCAAAGATGGTTTAATGGACAAAATATGAAATTCGAAGATCATACTGTTATTAACAAAGTTGAACAAATTTTGACTTCTGAGGTATTTGTTGTTGTTATACTCATAAATATCTCCCTTGATAATTTTTTCAGATTTTTTAAGATCCTCGACTTGTTTCACGTATGAGTATTAATTGTAGGTACTCATCTTCAGTCATTCATTAAATTGAATCAAGTGCTAAAAGCGTGCACCTGAAACGTTGAATTTGGGGAAAAATAATTCAAAACTATTCAATCTTCGCATTTAAAGCAGCCACTATTTTGTTTTACAATTACTGATACCACTAGCTGAACCGATTCTCAAAGATATTCATGATATCCATCATTCCTGAAACTTTCATGAAAATCCTAGCAAACCTGTAGTGTCAGAGTCGGTAAAAAGCGCATATTGTTCCATAGCCATATATTTCCATAGTAATACAGGAAAATTCAAATCGCTATAACTTCGTTAAATACCATTCGATCTTTGTGAAGTTTTCCGAACGGACCAATCTTATAAATAGCCATCTGTTTACTGAATATTCCGTTAAGATTTTATTCAAGAAAACGTAAAATCGATAAATCATACTATTATTAACAAAGTTGAGTGAATTTCGATAAGTTCGTACATTTTCCCTTCCCCTGCTCCCCTCGGTACCAATAAGTCAATTTTAAGACTTGTTTTGAAAAGATCGCACTAAGACCTTTCCAATGACACCCTACTCGACTACCAATGGTGAAAATGTGTTTTAAAGAGTCACCTCCCACCCCAAAACTTTCAAAAAGTCACCACTTCTGACCTTTCCACAAAGTTTCATTGCTGTAGCTTCTATAGTTTCGGAGAAAAAGTGCTGTGACATACAGCCAGACGGACGGACGGACACAGATCGTGATTGCAATTGGATTTTGAATTTAAGTACAAAACCCTAAAAAAACATATGTTGCGTACATGCAGCAGTGCGCACTTATCGAACTATGCTTTGTGTAGAGATTTAGGTGTAAATGAAAAACTCAAAGTGAATAGAAATTTAAATTTTTTTATTTATTCTTGGTGAAATTTATAAAAATAATTATTATCTCGATTATACCGTAAGCTTACTCTACATTTTTCATAATATGTGAATGTGTAGCCTTTATAGTTCAGGTATTTACACCTGGTCCGATTACTCCATTTTTGGCAGTGGTCGATTTTATCTTGGTGGACATCTTTAGGAGGCATAGTTTGTGCTGGTCCAGACTTCTTTTTGAGCTGCAGATCAGCTTCTGAAGATGAAAAAGATGGACGGCGCCTTTTTGTACCATTGCTTTGTAGTCCAAGATTGCATACACAAGGCGTTTGTCAGCTTAAGTCTATATTTGCACAGATTCAAAGGCGTTGTGTTAGATCTAGTCTGTTGTAGAGTCTTTTTATACAGAAGCCACGAATTTATTATGGTCACGTTCGAAATTTGGAAAAAACGATTTGTCTAATTTCCACTTTTAGGAGTAATATGGCACCCTCCAATAAAACTTTCAAGCAGATCAATGCCCCCCATATGGGTATTGTAGTCTTTTATTATATTCAGGCAATTCATTGGTACCTGCTGTTTTGTCACTTTATCATATCTTGAAAAAGTGGTTACAGGCAAGACTCTAGTATATGTTGATAGCAAAGTAACCGGCCTATTATTCTCCCATACTACTGCACTCATATCGATACTATCGACATTGGTAGCCTGCTCTTCATGATGGCCTCTTGGTACTGTTATCTGGCAGTTTATAATTTCGGATGTAATATGACTAGCTGTGCTTGTGGTAAGCCAACGACCTTGAAATTCCCTTCCCCACTGCTCCAGCATCCTTCCCTACTCCATTGATATATTTACCATCGCTCTAGCTTGTTTAGTTCGCCTGCTGTGTTGTGTTGAATAGACGTGTATTGGTGGTGCTCGTCACGAAAATGGAGAAGCGAAATCAAGAGCAACGCGTCGCGATAATATTTTGCGCCAGATTGGGCAAAACACCTTCAAGATCGTACGCTAAAATTGTAAAATTGTATGGTGATAGTGCTCTTAGTCGTGCCCAGGTGTTCTAATGACATTAAAAAGTTTAAGGAGGGGCCTGAAAGCATAGAAGACGAGGCGCGGAGTGGAGATCAGTCGAGCACAGCATGTGCGCAACCTAATCCGTGAAGATTGGCGTTTAACAGTTTAAATGTTGCCCTCGGAGCTTGGTATGGAACCGTGAAACAGTCAGACAAATTTTAACCCACGATTTTGGGATGAAAAAGTTGAGCGCAAAGATCACGACAACACACCGTGCCACATCGCCTTCAGCGTGTCCCAGTATTTGGCCTCTAAAGGAATCGCCGTGTTGTAACAGCTGCCTTATTCGCCCGTGACATATCAGCCTGTGACTTTTTTTTTGTTCCCTAGAAAAAAATCGGTGGTCAGAGGAACCCATTTTGAGTCGCTTACGGACATCCAGGTGGCCGTGACGAGGATACTCGCGGACATCCCTGTCGAAGCGTTCCAGAAATGTTACGAAGCATGGAAAACGCGTTGGAACCGTTATATAGCTGCCCAAGGGGACTATTTTCCAAAGGTATCCTCCATGGGAGTCCCACACTGCCAGACTCAGCGGGCATAAATGCCTTCACCTCCCTACCACAAAAAAAAAGGGGACTACTTTGAAGGGAATGGCAGGGTTGTAGAATAATTTTTTAAATATACGGTTTTCATGGAATCAGTCTCATTACTTAATTATCACACCTCGTATTCCTTCTTTTGCAAGATAAGTGACTAAGGGCACGAATATGTCATAATTGTCAAAAAAAAAATAATGTAGCTTGCACGTTTTAGAACAATCCGCATTAGTCGCACAACTATATTACTAGCTGGTCCCAAATCTGGTTCGCCATTTATGCGAGGATGCTTACCACCAGTGTATACCTCGAATTTGTGTGCAAATTCATTTTTAAAACATATGAAGAAGAGATTGAACCCCCACTTATGAGGTTTATTAGGAAGGTACTGTTTCATGAAGTAGCCCATTTTAGTAGCACACATTTGTTCGTCTACAGATAAGCGTTGCTCCAAAGCACCAAAATTGTTATTTAAACCGTCAATTATTGGCCAAATTTCGTGCAACCTGTCATGATTTGGAGGATCCACAGTTAAGTGGGTAGTATTGTCACTGAAATGTAGAATGGAGCAAATATTCCCAGAATTCTTTTGTGTTATCGCTGATTTTACAGGTTCATAACCATATTGATCTGATCAGAACATCCAGAAGTTTGGAAACTTCGCAATAGAAGAATAAATTAGAATCCCTAGGAATTTGTTGCGATCATTGCTAGTGATAACAAATGGATTGGAAACATTTTTCTGGATTGAGTACAAATTGCCTTCTAACTTGATCTTATCTCTCAGTTCTAGAGTGGAAAAAAAAATTCTTACCTACTTAGTTCTAATATACTGTGAGGATATTGTTTATTTTGTGGAAAATTTTGAATATTTAGAATAGTGGCTATGCTTGTGCGTCTCCAAGCTACGCTGCAAACTCATTGATGAGTTGTCTCATTTCGTCGAACGGATTCGGCGTCTCACTCGAATCTCCTAAAGTTGGGTCGTAATCATTCTCAAAAATAAAAGGTGTAACATCAATAGTACTTTCCATAAGAATATCCATATCTTCACCATCTGCTTCTGCCAATAAGTGACTATTTTCATTGTAAACTTCTACATCTTTGTCTTCTCTTCCTGAGAATTCCATATCATCCTCAGACTTGTGTAGAGTCTGGAGGTATTCCTCAATTTCTTGATAGTCAGTCCTCTCGGCATTCTAGACAAAAACCAATCTGAACTTAGATGGAAAACAATAAATAAATCTTTCAACTGATTTATTTATCGTAATGTCGCAGCTGTGCGCAATGTTGCAGTTATATAACAAACAGATTTTCACGAAAAAAGTATATCAAACCTCTGAATTTTCACAAAACTATTTATTTCTTGTTATTTTCGTATTATATGTCTAAAAATAAATAAACAAGCCACACGCACCTTACAAAGTTACAAAAAACCTAAATAATGCTTTACACTAATCACTTCTTCACATTTATACGTAATTGTAATTGTCAAGCTTAGAAATTTACGATCGAACCGTCACATCAACCGCCAAAACAATCGTAAAATTATGTATGATCTATGCTGGACTACACTCGGATATACGTGACTAAATCTGCTGAATCATTTGACTCATACTCCTGTCTACTCAACTTGTTTGGCTACCATTTTGAATAAAGGTTGTCATGAAGAAAATTTCACAAAAGACAATATTTAAGACAATCAATTTTTTCAGATGTAGCTCGTTAGCTTTTAACTTTTTGTGCCACATCTTTAAGATTCAAGCTTGCCGAAATGCAAAACTGATGAGGTTTTGCTTCTTTTTTCTAGCACTACATCCCCTCTTGGACTTTTTCCCCTACAAAAACAGCCTCTAACTGACTCGATCCATCATCCAAATTTTCCAATTTGTAAATCTGAGCAGCGATGAACTGTCTTCTTAGTTTTCCATTGGTCTGCACCCTTCAGTTCTCCCAGTGAATACCTTTTTGGATAACTGTTGGTCATTCATAAGACTCAAATGACCAGCCCAATTTTGTGTCTACAGTTTAGCAGTCTTTAAAAATTTCATACAGCTTGAGTGAGGGTCCATGTTTCACATTCGTACCACAGAACAAGTCTTATGGCATATGTGTATACTTGAGCTTTGTTTTCCTGTCACTGGTCTTCAAAATCATCAGTAATGAATAAAGTATTTTATTTGCAAGCGGTATTTTGTGGCATATTTTGTCTGTTTCATTTCAGTCCTTCATTATTTTCGGGCCTATGTATACAAATTTGCCCACATTTTTGATGTTGTATTCGCAAATATGATATTTTGACAAGGTGGACTAATTTGGCTTTGGCTTTATGTTACGAACAAAACTGTCTTATACTTACTTAAATTTAACACAATTTAGTATACGTCTGGGGTGAACTCCCACCATTTCTCAAGTATCTGTATTATGATAGATAATTGGTCTGTCATCGATCTATCTGCTGCAAAACCACTTTGATATTATCAACAATAGTGGTGACGCAGGACCTAATCCTATGCTTCATTAATTTTGACGATTTTTCAATGCTGTAAAAAGTTGTGAAATGCGTTTATATTTATTACATGGTATTATTACGCTCTGTTTTCTGTATACAGAATAATATTAACTGGCTCCACTTACTCAGTATCCGTTCTCGTTGCTAATTAGGCTAGATGAGTTTACAAAAAGTTTTCAGAGTGCCAATGATACTATATTTGTTGAAGTCCACTAGAATATCATCGATGTCCAGCACTTTATGATTCTTTAGGACTTTGATGGTCAAATAAACTTCATTCAGAATTAGTGGGATCGATGCGACACCTCCAAGAATATTATTAGGCTCTGATACTCTGAAAAACGTGGAAGAAAACTCCAGTTCGACAAAACTACTACTACAACCTACTACTACTACCTTGAAAGTTTGGATAACTTTGTGTACGTTGGAGCTAACCTGAGTAGAAGTGGTGCCAAAAAAGGAAAGATTGGATACCGCATGAATGCCTCAAACAAAGCATTTTACTCCATATTTTCCATTCTAAGGTCTAGAGTTATGCACAGAGAAAATTAGCTCCGCATTTAAAAAACACTAGTCAAACTTGTGCTGTTATATGGAAGTGTAACATGAACTCTGACGGTCAGCCAATCCACACACCCTATGCCACGGACGTCGACAGTGCGGGAGCGACTTTTAAACTATCCTCGAACAATTGACAAAAATCAATGTCAAGATTCGCGTACACATGTTTCGCGTATTAAGTTTCGCGATTTCAAAGCGATTTGCGCGCCAAAGTAATTTCCATTCAGCAATCAAGTTCAGGTGTACTTTTCTAGCGGTTTTCTTTCAACGCGCTCCAAAAAATCTACAGCCCAGTTAGACAAAGAACAGAGTGGAGACTGCATTACAACGGTGAGTTATATGAACTTCTTAACGATCCACCTGTTTCCTCTTGCGTAAAGTTACGTAAATTGCAATGGAGGCCATGTAGAAAGAACGGCAGAAAAGCGGCTAGTCAAAAGAACATTGAAGGATAGAGCACAAGGTAGACATCGAGCGGGAAGACAAAGGACTTGATGGGAAGATAGAATCAAAAATAATATTCAAAGTCTACATCCATACATAAGAAAATCTATATCTATATATAAATATGTAATACCACGTCACTGTTCTTTAGCAAACTCTCTTCTCCAATCAATACAAGTTTACAATATTCAAATAAACTTAAATCTACTTATGGAACTCCTACGTCAGATATTTTCCACTCCTAACAACTTGACTCCTCCAATTTATTGTTTCAATTCGCCGTTTAGAAATCCAAAAAAAAACCCTTGTACTTCAGTTATTAAACTCCACTTGGAAGTTCCGCAAAAACTCCTTGACCTTCACCTGTTAAACTTCACTCATCAAGCTCCATATCTCGGAGAGCTCGACTATTTAAAAAAGAAAAAGAAAACAAACAGTATCTGGATTAGCGATAAGGTCGTTGTTACCACCTCGTTCAGCTCAACTATTGAACCTCCCCAACCACCACCTCCCATTATACCTCGGATACTTCACGAATTCTTTAACGGCCGTCCATGGGGCAATTGAACCTTGCGGTGCATGATACATATATTACGCATGTAACTATCAGTGGTTGTTCAAATGTACGAATATACATTTATCTTTCGCTCAAACATAACATATTGGTAGTACTGCTGTTTGGTGCATTTTCACGCAAATATTGTACTTTTGAGTACTTCTCGGTTCTCTTTTGCTATGCGATGAATGTCGACTATGGTGGATAACAGTAGTAAGTGTTCATCACATTATCACAGAACAATTTACAACATTTGAATTTACACTGTCCAGAGAGTTTATCGTCACTGGGGTTCATTATTGATAATTCGCGGATTGCATTGAGTAGTTGTGACGCGTGTGTAATGAAAGTGTGAGCAATTAAGGTACAGTGGAGCGTGCTCAATGAACTTTCTCGGAGATATCAGAAATGTAGATAAATCATCCTTCAATCATGACCAAATGTTTATTTGCTTGCAGAATGTGATATTCGTTTGCAATCTCTGGGCATCTTTGAATAAATTAGTTTGCAAGGTTGTTTAGATTCGAATGTTATTTACTGGCTTAATACGATATTCGTTTGCAACCTTCGAGTGTTTTTGAACAAATTAGTTTGCATGTCACAGGCCGGAATTGTTTCCGCGTTCGTCAATATCAATACCATTTGCATTGCCATCACATGAGCCACAATTCCTGGTTAAAGTGAGGAGGAACAGCGGTTAAAAGCTCACGATCCTTGAAGAAAATGCATTGCACTGCAGCTTCTTAAGACGTCACCGATCCTAAAGCTTATTAACTTCGATGCTCGTGATTAGCTATTGCATTGACGAGAAGTTTAGTTGTCGTTCGACCACTAAGTTTCGTTAATTCATTTCACGACATTCGTTGGATGCAGGCGCATTAGTTTTTTAGGGTTTTGTACTAAAATACAAAACCCTATTGCAATCACGACCTGTGTCTGTCTGTCCGTCTGTCTGTCCGTCCGTCCGTCCGTCCGTCTGTATGTCACAGCACTTTTTCTCCGAAACTATAGAGGCTATTGCCATGAAACTTTGTGGAAAGGTCAGAAGTAGTGACCTCTTGAAAGTTCAAGGGTGAAAAAATTTTTCGAAGGGGTTTAAGGGGGGTCTCCCCATATAGGGAGTTGACCCCTCAAAAAAAAAATTTCACCAATGGTAGTCGAGTAGGGTGTCATTGGAAAGGTCTCAATGAGCTCTTATGAAAACAGGTCTTAAAATTGCCTTATGAGTACCGAGGGGGGCAGGGGAAGGGGAAATGTACGAACTTTACTCCATACTCATGGATGTAGGCCTTAATGAGTACAACAACAACAAATACGTGAGAAGTCGAAATTCACTCAACTTTGTTAGTAATAGTATGATTTATCGATTTTATGTTTTCTTGAATAAAATCTAAATGGTACCCTTAAATTCAATAAAATTTAGCAAACAGATGACTATTTATAAGATTGATCTTCCCTGAAAGTTTCATAAAGATCGATCTGTATTTAACGAAGTTGTAGCGATTTGAATTTTCCTGTATTACTATGGAACAATATGCCCTGTATTACTATGGAAACATATGGCTATGGAGCCATATGCCCTTTTTACCGACTTAGACACTACAGCTTTGCTAGGATTTGCATGAAAGTTTCAGGAATGATAGATATCATGAGGATGACTACATACAATTGAAACAAGTCAAAGAGGCAGGAGAGAGCTCCTAGCAAAAGGGTTTTGTAGCCATTCTAGGATTCGAAAAAATAGGACATGAATCGATGCTTACAGTACAGAGGAGTGGCCCCTGAAAAAAAATTTCATGAAACGTAGCCGATATGAGTATCAAATGAAAGTTCTCTATGAGAGCTTTTCAAAACAGTTCTTAAACTGACAGTTTTTGCTTCAGTGGGGCACAGAGGGGGGGAAATACATGAAAAATGTGTTTTCTCCCTCGCGAATGGACACCCGTGATCTAAAAAAATCTGAAAAAATTATCAAGCGAGATATTTATGGGTATAATTTTAACAAATACCTCAGAATTAAAAAATTCTTCCAACTTAGTTAATAATAGTATGATCCTCGAACATGACGTGTTTCTTAATTTTATTCGTTGCTGGTTACGGCATTTTGTAAGTTGAGTACAAAACCCTTCTGACATGAGCATAGGTCTGTCTACCCAACTTGTTTGTATGTTCCAGTGGGTATCGAGCAGCAGCTGCCTCTCTATCATCTTTTCCTACGGCTGTAATTCTTGTTCATGATGAAGGTGGTTTTTTCTGCCACTGCTTTTGCATTGTTACGATATGTACGAGGCGTGAAAATTAAATAATGAGACTTGCGTAAACCTGCGGCCTTGAAATTCCCTTCCCCTTCCCCGGTATCCTTCCTCTCTCCATTGGTATACTTATTCTTGCTCTAGCTTGTTTAGTTTGCCTGCTGTGTTGTGTTGAATAGACCTGTGTTGGTGGTGCTCGTCACGAAAATGGAGAAGCAAAATCAAGAGGAACGTGTCGTGATAAAATTTTGCGCCAGATTGGGCGAAAATGCTTCAGAAACGTACGCTAAAATTGTATGGTGACAGTGCTCTTAGTCGTGCCTAGGTATTTTGTGCAAGCGTGGAAGGCGAGGCGTGGAGCGGGAGACCAGTTGAGGTGCGGACTGACACGAATGCGCGCCCTAATTCGTGAAGATCGGCATTTAAAAGTTCGAAAGTTGGCTTCGGAACTGGGTATGAATATAGTTTTCATGGAATCAGTCTCATGCCTTAATTGTCACACCTCGTATTTATCGTCGGTACTAGGTTTGAATTGGCTATATCTGTGTCTGAAGAGAACAAATCCGCATTCTGGTTTGATTTCATTCAGGTATTTTAGTGTTGAAAAAACCTGCGTGATTATTAATGTAGCTTAACGTTATCATCGCAATATTCTACAATAACATTGTGCAAACAGAATTTTCATTTACTCCGAAGACATCATGCAACTTGTTTACTCGGAGATAATCTCAAGCTTTGTTTACATTGTATTCTTGCGATGCATGTCTGACGTAATTAGCTTTCGTATCGTCCTTCCTATCCATAATCAGCTGGTGCACCTTACACGCTGCACATCGTTGTATTTTCGAGTCGAATGCTTTGTGAACTTCCAAAAAGCTTCTGTTGTCAAGTAGTATTAACAGCAAATATCAATCATTCAGCACAGGTTGATTGTTGAATCGTGACTGATCTTCGTTCAATGTTCGCTTTTGTTCCTTTGTATGCAAATTACGTTCACGCTCTAGCTTCTCCATCTTGAGTTGCTGATCGGCATCGTTCTTCTTCAGCGCATTTTAAAAACATTAATTTTCCATCGCGTTCATAATATTCTGGCGCAGTATAGCCCGATGACACGGAATCTGGTTTTAGGGACGTTGCAACATCTGGATCGTTGTGGAGAGTTGTTGTGGATGTGGTGCTCGTTGCTGAACCAGTCGTTTGTGTGGCGCTTCTGGCAGCATTATTGTTCGGTTTATGTTGTTATCTGAGCCTCCATTGAGCGTAGAAAATCGAACTCAGATGTTGCTGAGCCTGCTAGGTCGAGGCTTGCTGTTGAAATAAGGCATGCTCTGGTGCTACTCGTGCTTCGTATATGTGGCTGAAGATAACTACAATTGTGGCTACTGTTATAGTATTTAATATGACCTACACTTATAAACTACATAATTACATTTAATAACGTAGAGAGTCAAGTACATTTGGACTTCTTATGCATTTGTTGCCCTTCTTCACCTTCTTAACAATACAGCCCCTCTCGGGCCTTCGCTTCCTGCAACTCTCCTACTGTCTCGGTTCATTGACCACGTCTTCCAATTGCAAAATCCGAGCAACGATGAACTGTCTTCGTCAACCGTGTCAGACCAGCGTTTCCTCGGTTTCCACACTGGTCTCCGGCCTTCAGTTCTCCCAACGAATACCTTTTTGGGTATCTGTTGTTCGTCCATACAATTCATGTGGCCAGCCCATTGCAGCTTCTGCAGTCTTATAATTGTTGACACCTCCAGGTCGTCAAAAATTTCATACAGCTCATGGTTGTATCAAATTTGGCGTTGGTCTCCGCCTAGCTGTGCTCAGATTATTCGCCATCCCTCAAAGGCATTCAATGTATTTGCGGATGCTTGGGTTAGGGTCCATGTTCCGCACCCATAGCATAACACAGGTCTTATCACAGATTTGTATACTTGGTGCTTTTTTCTCCTGTGTATGTAGCGACAATACTGAAAAGAATATTTTATTTGCGAGCTGTATCCTTCTGCGTATTTCGTCTCTTTCATTACCCGTTTTCGTTATTGTGGCGCTTAAATGCACAAATTCGCTAACGTTCTCGATACTATCTTCGCCAAGTGTGATGTTTTGTGTACTTGGGGTATTTTTCCTCAACTGCGTCTTGAGCTTTGTTTTATTTTCATTGATTTGTAGCCCTACTAATTTTGCTTCGCCGTCTAGTTTTAGGAAGAGTTCTTTGGCAGTGGTTAACGACCGTGACAAAATGTAGATGTCATCCGCATAGGCTACTACTTGGCTTGACTTGTATAGTAAAGCACCTCGCGTATGGACAGGTAGCTTTGCTATGACGTACTGCAGAGCCAAATTGGATAGCAGTGGGGCCAGTCCATCTCCCGGCTTCAGTCCGATGTTTGTGCCAAAGGCATCGGTGAGTTGGATATTGATACGGACTTGGGAGGTTGTCGACGTCATTGTCATTTTGGTAAGTCGGACTAATTTGGCTGGGATGCCAAAGCAAAAGATTATTCGGAACAGTACGTCACGATCAATACTGTCGTACGCTTGCTTAAAGTCAACGAGAATTCGGTGTACGTCTATGTTGAACTCCCAGCACTTTTCGAGTACCTGCTTGACTGTGAACAATTAGTCTATCGTCAATTTGCCTACTCTAAAACAACCTTGATACTCCCCAATAATACTGTTGGTGTATGATCCGATTTTATTTTCTAAGATCTTTGAAAATATTTTTTTTGGCCGTACAAAGAAGTGATATGCCTCTTTTATTTTCGCACTGTAGCGTGTCACCTTTTTCGTGGATAGGGAATATAATTAATTGGCTCCACTCTTTTGGCATATGTCCTTGTTGCCAAATGTACTGGGTGACTTTGTGAATAGTTTTATGCGCACTGCTGCGGCCATATTTGATGAGCTCCACTGGAATCTCATCGATGTCCGGCCCTTTATTATTATTTTAGGCTTTGATGATGGAACAAAACTTCATCCAGAGTTGGTGGAGCCAATGAAGGCTCTCGAAAAAACATCTGTAGACTGCGATTTTCCGGAACTATGCGGAGGATTAAGGAGGTTCCCATCTTTCCTGAATTTTGGATTCATCAATGGTGATATTGCCAATGTCATCACGACAGAGCGTTGTTTTGGGCTGATAACCACGTTTCAGGCTTTTCACTACTTTGTATGCTTGCCTTGTGTTATTGTTCGCTAAACTTACATCTAGACTTCTCATTTGGTCATCATAGTATTTTCTTTTCTTAATTCTAATTATCTTATTTGCTACTCTTCTGAGATGTTAATAGTGTTCTCTCTTCGTCCTGGTTTTCCTGCCTATGAATTGTTTGTACGCCTGATTCTCATTGTCTAACGCATTTTGGCACTCACCATCAGAGCTTTCATTTCTCTTGCGTCGGGCTTGATGTCCGATTGCCTGTTCTGCCAGGGTCTTAATAATCACTTTTACTTCCATCCTGAGATCGTGGCTTGTCGTTCACGATGCGTCTGATAAGATGAGAGCCAGCTGGTTGTCAAGCGTCTCCGTGGAATTGTTGGCCACAGACACCGTTTAAAGCCTTTCGATGTCAAATTTTTGGAGTGTGCTGGTCTTCGCCGCATATGCCTTTGACATACGACATCGATAGGTCAATTTGTTCAAGTAATGATCTGAGTAACAATTGGCTCCTCGTATGTACGGACGCCCAACGTTGTTGGACCAGAATATGATCGATCTGGCTTTGTGTGTTGCCATCCGGTGATACCCAGGTCAGTTTATGAATGCGTCGATGTGGGAAGTAAGTCGAAAGTATGACTAGATTTCTGGCACTGGTCGTTGTCATTTGTTTCATCATGGAGGCTATATCCTCCAGTCGTTCCCCGATGAGATATCTCATTGCCAACCTTATTGTTGAAATCACCCAGAATTATTTATGTGTCGTTTGTTGGCAATGAGTTGACTAGTCTTTCCAGGTGATTGTAGAACGTTTCCTTTCTTCACCCTTTTCTTCGGTCGGGGCGTGAATATTGATCAGCCGGGTTTTGGAAAATTTCACGTTTATACGGATCGCACACAATCGTTCAATAACATACGATTTGAACTCCCTATCCACAACAAAGGCCACTCCAAATCCTCATTTTCTAGTAGGCTTCTTACTTTTGAATATTGTGTGCGGTCTCATGTCTTGAATTTCATTTCCAGTCCAGTTTGTTTCCTGGATTGCCAGTATTTTGAATTGATATTGACTGGCCTGTTGTTAAAGGTCCTTAACAATGCCAGGGCATATGAGTGATCTTACATTTTAGGATCCAATGCTATAGTCCTTTTTTCGATTGCTAGGTCGTTGCCGACAGTCCAATAGATTCTGAGGCCCGTCTGCAGATTCCGAAACATTATAGGGTCCAGGGTCAGGGGGTTAGCCCGTCGCCCAACCTCTATTTTGTCGGCATGATTGTTTCGTCTTTGTCAACTTCATTGCTATTTTGGTAAGATGAAATGATTTGGCTGGGATACCAAAACAAAGAATTATTTGATACCGTACGTAAAAATCAATTTTGTCGTATGCTTGCTTAATGTCAACGAATATTTTGTGTACGAAATCCCAGCATTTCCCAGATACCTGCTTGACAGTGAACAATTGGTCTATCGCTGAATTATCTGCTCTAAAGCCACCTTAATACTCCCCAATAATAAATACTATTGGCATATGATTTGATTTTATTTTTTACGATCTTTGAAAATATTTTGTACGCCGTACAAAGTAGTGATATGCCTCTATAATTTTCACACTGTAGCGTGTCATCTTTTTTGCGGATACGAAAAACAATTGATTGGTTCCACTCATTCTGTATATGTTCTTGTTGCCAAATGTGCTAGATGACTTTATGGATGTTTTTCTGTATTCCTCAGGACTCTCATCGATGCTTCGTGCTTTGCTATTCTTTTGGGGTTGATGGTAGAGCAAACTTCATTCAGAGATGGTGGGGCTTATGGAAACCTTCCGGGAATATCTATAAGCTCCCCTGCTCTGGAGCAGTGCGGAGGGTTAAGGATGTTTTAGAAATATGATGCCCATTTTTCCTTAATCCTGCTTTCATCAGCGATTATGTTGCCAATACAATCACGGTAGAGCGTGGTCTTGGGCTGCTAAACTCTTTTCACGCTGAATAGATCCCTTTGTAGGGAGATAGCCTTAACGTTTCTTTTGCAAATGTTAGCCAATATGGGTATCAAATGTAAGGTCTTGAGAAGAGCTTTCAAGATCAGATATTAAATTTGCGGCTTCGAATGTGAGAACTGCAGGGGAGCTGTGATGTTGAAGATTTTCTGTTCCTTCCCCTCGCGATTTGCGATGGTTTGGTTGAAAATCTAAAAAAATCATCAAAACAGGTCTTTACATACAGTAAAGTAAATCAAAGTACATATTTAAATGAGATCGAAAAAGGACCTTTAAATTCACAAAATTTGCATACCTAGATGATTTCCTTGTACAATAGTCCGGCTTTAAATAGTAACGTTACGACGGATTGAAAATTTTGTAATTGCAACGACACCAACACGTAATACTGGGCAGGTACACGTTTTAAGAAAACCTTCTTGAAAATTCGTATGTTGTGAACATTCGAGTTTTCAAGAAGGTTACGGAAATGATGTGTGATTGATAAGTTGAATCGGTAGCGAACTTAAATACATGATAACCACTTTTGAATTTTTTACTCTATTTACGAGTCAGTTTTTGATATTTAAAAGACATTGTTTGGTTTACTAATTTGTTTAAAAACCCTTTCTGGTAGGAGCATTCTCTTGCTTCTTCAGCCTTTTCCGGAAAAACGCTTAGATGACAATAGCTCTCAATTTAGTAGTCTCACTGACAAAGGTCTAAGATATATCAACTGCGATTTGTTGTTTAGGGACCTTGAATTCCCTCCTCTTAACTTAAATACTATTGAATGGAAGAAATCACGGTACAATTTTCTTAATTAATAATTTATTTCAAAAGTTGGTACGAGGTCTTGGAATTTTTTAATGAAAAAACTTGAACTAATTACATATTAATTAGCCTGAATAAGTGAAGATTGCATATTGTTATTAACATAACTAGACTTTTTGTTCTTTTAGTACTGATTTAAGATCATCTATTCAGATTTGACTCCGCCACATTCGTTTGAAGTATAAACGCTGACTAATATCTTATTTTCCTTTCAGTGATACCACAATCATGTCGCTACAAAGGACAAAAGTACGAATGTGGTCTATCCATATCATGTGTACTTGGAGGAGGTAAACCAATGGATTTATGCTCAGGTGGAATGATATGGTCATGTTGTGTAGATAAAGATCTAGCAACATCTGATCCAAATGTTGGTGTTGTACATAATGCAAGTAAGTATATACATACCAAGAATGTGGTTCGACTTTCTCCGTGGCATCATTATGCCATACGTTTCATTCCTTGTCATTGTCTTTGATCTGAACTCAGAGTATATTGCCTGCAGTTGTCTTTCAAGACGATATACGGCACGCTTCGTTAACCGTGCAGTTAATCAGCTTATATATGTACGAAAAAGTCGAATAATATCAGACAATCCAAGTGTTGAAGAAAATATGCATAGTTAGATGTTACGACAGATTAGGATGAATTCATTTTGATAATTTCGAGTAAGAGCGTAGTCATGAATGCATTCACTTTAAGCCGGATGTTATTTTCAAAGTACCATCCGATAACTACATGATTATAGTTTTCCCTGTCTTTGATGAAAGTGAAATTGAAAATTCATCAAAGAGTTAAATGGGTGAGGGTTTTATTTATAAGTATACGAATTATATTAGATACTGGATTAATATACAAAGGTATATGAAATTTCTTATAACAATCAAACAATAAACATAGAAAATAAACAAAATATAGCTCATAAATAAATTTGAATGGGTTGTGTATGCACTTGCGGATTGTTGGAGTTGGAGGTCATTCTGAGTCAGTGCAATTCAACACTTTAACTCAATTCCTGTCTATAAGTGTCCCGTGTGCTCACTTTTTCCTATGTGGCTTCACATTTTATTTAGTCAGTTATTGAACTTAGAGTTGGATATACGAATCATATCCTTCGGTCAGGAATTTTGAGAAATTCCAGTAGAACAATAAAAAATATACTTCGCAATTTTATTTTCACGACGCGTTTTGCTGGTTTCAACAGCATTATCATGTGTGTCACCTGTTCTCAAAAACCCTTATTGATGCTAACAGTTCTTTGTAATCTTGTGAATGAACCAACTAATTATCTCGTATATGTGCTTCCTTCTTACTTAGCCTACAGCATCAAAAAAGATAAATTTAAAAAATCTGCTTGGTCATTAATGTACCATAAAGTTATTGTCTTATACATGTCTTCTTCTTCTTCGTAGTGCTACTGCACCACTCGGGCCTTCGCTTCCTGCAACAAACGCATCCAACTGTCTCGGCCCATTTATCACGTCCTCCAATTTTGAAATCTGAGCTGTGATGAACTGTCTTCATCGACCGAGCCAAACCAGCGTTTCCTTGGTATCCCACTATCTTCCGTCCTTCAGTTCTCCCAACGAATACCTTTTTGGGTATCCGCTGTTCATCTAAACGACTTATGTGTCCAGCCCATTGCAGTTTCCGCAGTCTTACAATCGTTCAGAACCCAGGCTCGTCAAAAATTTCACATAGCTCATGGTTGCATCGAAATCACCATTGGACCCGTCTTCCGAAGGCGTTCAATATGTTTACGGATATTTGGGTTGAGGTCGATGTTTCACACCCATAGCATATCACAAGTCTTAATACAGATTTGTATACCTGGAGGTTTATTTTCCCGGGTATGCAGCTGGTCTTCAAGATCGTCAAAAGTGAATAAAACATTTTATTTGTGAGCTGTATTCTTTGGCATAATTCCTTTCTTTCATTACAGGGTCTTGTTATTTAGACGCCTAAATACACAAATAAACCAACATTTTTGATATTGTATTTGCAAAGTGAAGTATTTTGGATATTTGAGGTATTTTTCCTCGACTGCGTCATGAGCTTGGTTTTATTCTCGTTGATTAGCAGCCCTACGAATTTCGCTTTGCAGTTTTTGACGACCGCGACAAAATGTTCATATCATTCGCATGGGCCACCACTCGGCTCGACTAGTATAGTAACTTACCTTTTGTATCGACAGGTAGCTTTCTTATGACATATCCCAGAGCCAAACTGAAATTGGGAAGTTTTCGACATCATTGCGATTCTTGTAAGGTGGATCAATTTGGCTGAAATACCAAAGTAAACCATCATTTGGTACAGTACATTACAATCAATATTATTGTATACTAGCTTAAAGTCAAAAAAAATCTGGAGTTTATTAAGCACCTACTTGATAGTCAACAACGAAAAGCCACCTTGATGCTCCCCAATAATACTGCTGGCGTGTGATCTAGTTTTATTTCCTAAGATTTTTGAAAATATTTTGTACTCCGTGAAAAGCAGTGATATGGCTCTATGGTTTTCGCACTGTAGTTTGTCATCTTTTTTGTGGATAGGGAATATCGTTGATTGGCTCCACTCTTTATGCATATGTTCTTGTTGCCAAATGTGCTGGGTAACTTTATGAATAGCTTTCTGAGCACCACTGCCACCATACTTAATGAGCTCCACAGGAATCTCACCGATGCCTGGTGCTTTATTATTCTTGTGGGCTTTGATGATGGAACAAACATCATCCAGAGTTGGTGAGGCCAATGAAATTATCCAGGAATATCTATGGGCTCCGATGTTATGGAGCTGCGTGGAGAACTAAGGAGGTCCTTGAAATATGATGCTTATCTTTCCTTAATCTTGTTCGCATCAGCGATGATATTGCCGAAGCTATCGCGGCTGAGCGTTGTTTTGGGCTGACAACATCGTTTCAGACTTTTCACTACTTTGTATGCTTGTCTTGTGTTGTTGCTTGCTAGACTTACATCGATTCTTCTTAATAGATCGTCATAGTATTTTCTTTTCTTAATTCTAATTATCTTATTCGCTACTCTTCTGAGGTTTTCATAATGTTTTCTCGTCATTCCGGTTTTTCTACAAAAGGAATCCTGTTACTGCTGATTCTTTTTATGTAACGCTTTCTGGCACTCATCATCGAACCAATCATATCTTTTGCACCGGGCTTGATATTCGATCATCTGTTCTGCCGCGGTCTCGCTTTTACTTCCGGCCGTAGCTCATTGCTTGTTTTTGGCGGTGCGTTCGATACGATGAGAGCAAGCTGATTGTCGAGTGGCTCTGTGAAATTTTCCGCTCCCGATGCTGTTTAGACCCTTTCGATGTAGATTTTTGTAGAAGGCTGGTCTTCGCCAAATATGCCTTGGACATACGACATTGATAGTTTAATTTGATCAAGTAATGATTCGGGTTGCAATCGGTTCCTCGGTATATGGACGTCAAATATGCTGGGGGCCAATAGTTGTTGGATCAAAACAGGATCGATTTTGTTTTGTGTGCTGCCATCCGGGGAAACGCAGGTCATTTTACAAATGCGTCGATGCAGGAGGCAAGTTGAACGTATTACTAGATTTCTGCTACATACAAAGTCGATCAGGCGCAGCCATTGCAGTTTGTTTCATCGTGGAGGCTATGTCCTCCAGTCGTTTCCCAATGGAATAGCTCATTGCCAATCTTAGCGTTGAAATCTCCCTGAATTATTTTAGTGTGGTTTGTCGGTAATGAGTTGACTAGTCTTCTAAGGTGGTTGTAGAAAAATTATACCGATCGCACGCAACTGTTCATTGACTGACCTAAAATCAGTAATGTGCGATTTGAACTACTTATCCGCAATAAATGCCACTCCGAATTCCTGCTTTCCTGCAGCTTTCACACTTTTAAATATTGTGTGCTATCTCGTAACTTGAATACCACTTCCAGTCCAGCTCGTATTGAATTTCCAGTATGTTTAATTTATATTAACTGGCCTATTGTATAAGGTTCTTAACAGCATCAGGATTGTTAAGTGATCTAATATTCCATTTTTCGATTGAGAGGTCATTGCCGTAGATCCAATTCATTTCGAGGCTCTGTTGCAGGTTTCGAAAAAATATTGGCTTTCCAGAGATGGAGAGTTGGTCCGTCGCCTAAACCTTCATTTCGGTGGCATAATTATCACATTTGGTTCCATTATCAGGCGCTGAAGGTTCGACGTCACCACAAAGGACGTGTAAATAGAACTTAGTAGCTGAGCTTCATGGGTATTTTCAGTTGTTGGTGTTTCTCGGCATTTAATGTTCCATCCTTGGGGAACCAGTAAACCGAATGTACGACCCCGAAACCATTTACTATCCTTTGGTCGTTGGGCTTAGTATGAGGAAGCATGGAAGCTGGGAGTGGGGACACAAGGGGAACCCATCTTCTTTTCTCAACCGGGCTTGGAACCGTCTTTGGTTGAGTTCTTATGCACGTCAACCTATTTCCAATGCTTTAAGTATATTTAGTCTATGGGATCGTGTGAAGGATTAGTGAATTATCAATAGAAGGGGAAGTGTGGTTAGCTTATACAGGGCTTTCCAATAAGAGGTGTTATTTTGATATTCAAAGAAAAATGCCATTTCTAATATAAATGATCAAATGTTTATTTCATTATTAAGAAAAAGGTATGTCGTTAATAGTGAAAACTAACATCAGGCAAATAACTACCACGACCACGCTTACAGGACCATATCCTTTTCATGAAATTTTCCATAACCAAATTGCAAAGTGGCTGCCCTATGTCCTCGATAGCCTCACGAATTCCATCTTTGAGGTCTTGAATCGATGCTGGGCTGTTGGCGTAGACTTTTTTTCACGTAACTCCAAAAGAAGAAGTCACAGGGTGTTAAATCACAAGATCTTGGTGGCCAATTGTGATCACCTCTTCGAGAGATAACACGGTCCGGAAACTTTCCCGTAAAAGATCAATGGTTTTGTAGCTTGTGTGGCGCGCAGCACCGTCTTGTTGAAAGTAAACGTTGCTCAGATCAATACCATCCAATTCAAATCATTAATCATCTCTCGATAGCGCAACCCGTTCGCTGAAACTAGTCCTCTAGCCTCATTTTTGAAGAAGTAAAGTACAATGACTCCGCCGGACCATAAACCTGACCGAATAGTCACACGTTGAGGATACAGAGGCTTTTTAATAATTAATTTTGGGTTTTCCAAGCCCCAGATGCGACAATTTTGCTTGTTGACGAAGCCACCAAGGTGGAAATGGGCCTCACCACTCAAGATGATTTTTCGATGGAATTCCGGATCACTTCCTGCATTTCAAGGACCCAATCAGCAAAGACACGATTTTGTTGATGATCGAACGGCTTGAGTTCTTGTGTCAACTGGACTTTATAAGCCTTAAGACCCAAATTTTTTTGCAAAATACGGTGTAATGACGTTTGTGGAATGCCTAGTTCCAAAGAATAACGAAGAATGGACAAACCTGGGTTTTCTTCAACACTTTCGACTCCAGCAGCAATATTCTCGGCTGTTCTTGAGTGACGTGCACGGATTTTATTCTTCATATCACTAAGTTGTCCCAAAAGCTCGAATTTGTCCACCAATTTCTGTATTGCGGTCCGACAAGATGCTTCACGATGACCCAAAAATGTTCGAGTTTTACGAGCCGTCTCTGCCAATTGTTCACCATTTTTAAAGTGAATTTTAATAATTTCAATGCGTTGCCGAAGTGTGTGTCATTCCATTTTCATTAATGGCGTAGTTTTTACTTGTCAAATCTCAAAAAATGACAGCATCAAAGGTGACATCTACTGAAATAGTGGGCTATTCAAAATAACACCTCTTATTGGAAAACCCTTTATAAAATGGTCAACCAAATTTGGATTGTTTTTTTTTTCATAGGTTTCATAGGATTTTCATACGTTTCATAGGATTTGAAACATTCATTAAATTTGATTAAAAATGAATGGCCTTTCAACCTTTAAATCCAAAATTTCATTCTTCAGATGTAATTTATAGACACCCAATTTGACGTGTTTCTTGGTCTCTTGTTTTGCATAGTAAAAAAAGAGCAGATAGCTTTTGATTCGGTTTAAAAGCAATTTGTACTTTATCTTTAGATGAAACACGCGCTATAAAACTAGCCATATGGCCATAATATGTTAGGGGGATAAACCTTTTCTCTACTCTCACAGTAACTTTTGGCTAGATTTTGTAAATTACTTCTTCTCTTTCTCTCCTTATAAGTAATTGGTCATTCATTAGTGGGGAAACCCATTGCGGTAAGCATTTCTTAAATTACATTAATTTAGAAATCAAAATTTTTTTTTTAGAGCGGGATAGTGTAATGATATCAATGTCCGTAAAGGACTGCAGCGATGGTCTGCTGCCTCGGTGAGTCAAAATGTTGGTGCTCACTGGAATCGGCTTTGTCTGTAGATGCGTGAATGCACTAGCAGGCTAGCATTGCGGTGTTGTGGGCCACATTCCCCAGCATAAAGGTCCACCGCAAAAAAATTCGCATTCATGAATTAATTGGTCGTAGGACTCGGTTCGACGATGTCGAGGCCGAGGTAACTTACTGAAGGGATGGCTTCCTAAAGCAAAACGACAGACTGGGCCTGGTGAATGCGTGTGAGTCTTGGAGGATCTCGTCTTTACCATGTAAACTTATGACCCCCAAATAAGATTAGGACATCCAGGTGGAAGCGGTGCCTTATCGCAGCCTTCCATCCGTATAAAGATCCATCGTAGACGTGGTGATATATTTTCCATTTAAATGAAAAACTCATACAAACATAATTCGCATGAATTTTCTATAAATTATGTTTTGACGGTAAAGTAAATGGACCGCTGAAGACAGAACTTTCACTCGCCATGAACTGACCCTCCCACAAATGATGAACAGTTCACTTGTCGAGAATGATACTCACACGGTGCTATCATATCACTTCGGTTCGGAGGTTGAATTTAATTATTTCGACAAACAGCATAAACACTAGTTTGGGAAATTACTGATGGCACACGCTACGATGCAGCAATTTATGGGAAACGCAACCTTATGCCAAGCACCCTCTTCACTCGATGAGTTTCGGGTCCGAACTCCCTATCGCGATGGCTATCCCGCACGTCATTCAAAACACGGGTCCCGCTTGGCAGTTCTCCCACTTATCTTGACAAGCCTCTTCATAGCGGTAATGGAGCTTTTTCGGGTCGAGATAAACTAGATTGCGTTTTTTTTTTTAATTTTTTTTTAATTTTTCAATTATTTCTTTGGGAAAATTTTTTTGGTAATGTTAACAATGGTAGTGGCATGGTGTAGTACCAGCAGGAAAATTACAATATTAATAAGTGGCGTATCGAATTGTTCCGCACTTACTGCTATGTTATATTCATGCAAATTGTGTTTTCTCGGCAAAAGTCTTTTGAGTAGTTTGCCTAGGCGACTGCTCGATTGCTACAATAGGAAGTAATCTATTGATCATTGTTCTATGCACAGCTAATTTATGGGATCAAGGTCAGCAGGTATTGTGGCGCCTGTGAACATGGGTTTTCTGCAAATGTTTAAATCTCATTGGTTAAAAAAGTTCCTGGTTGCGGTGAAGTCAAGAGAGTTAATTTTTTTAGTATTTTCGATTTCTAATGTAAATTCAATGCATGGTTGAATACTGTTACAGTAATTCACTCTCCACTAAATGCAATAAGGATATCATCAATAAACCCATGCCTAAAGACGATTTGATTTCCGAAATTTGAAGTAAGGTTTGGTGTTTCTAAGTCGATCATGAATAGGCCTGCCATCAATGCGCTGAGAGGGGAGCCCATTACAAGCCTATATATTGGCTTATAGAAAATGTCTTCGAATTGAAAATAATTTTCTTTCTAACAGAATTCTCATATAACCATAATTTCATTTCTAATCAAAGTGTTGATATTTGCTGTGGTTAGGATCTTTTGGGCAATTTTTAAGGATTCTTGGTATGGGATGTTAGAGAATATGTTTGAGACATCTAAGAAGACTAAGGAGCAGTTATTTAGTATCTTGGGTTGTTAGTTTTCTATACCAGATCAACCGAGCTTTATTTTTATTGTGGGTCGCTTTAAAATCCCGGCAATCCTTTAAAATTTAGCTAATTTCAGTGGTTATTTTTCGGACGGGACTCTTTGCGTATGAAACAACCGGTCTTATGCGATTGTTGTCTTTATGTACTTTGATCATACTGTAAGGTTTTGGAGGGAGAGCAGTCATGTTAATTAGTTCGTATCTTTCTTCTTCCGGAAAAATATTAATTGTAGTTTTAGAATTTCATTAAAAGCGTTTCTTACTTAGTGGCAGTATTGAAGATGATTATGTTTTTATTCATCAAACTTTGCATTATTCTCTTTGTATTTATTTCTTCCAATGATGACGGATAAATTGCTCTTATCTGCCATTGTCGCAACCAAGCTATTGTCCTTAATTTTCCACGAGATTCCTTTGATTGTAAATACTAGGTTAGAGTATTTTGGGAAGGTTACTCAATAAATTTTTCACTTTTTCTTTATTTAAATTTGCATCAAATGCTTGTTCAGACTCTGCAATCAGAGTTTCCTTCAGATTTTTGTTCCCACGTCAGGGTCGTATTTAGGACCTTTTTTTTGTTTTCTTTAGCACTACATCCCCTTTGGGTCCTTCGCTTAGAGATAGAGTATATCATTAATGAATATATCGGCAATGGAGAAGGTGATATGGTCAGTATTATGCTTGTGTGTTTATCCACCCAGCCGCGATACGCTCTGATTTTAATCCAGCACGTATCATAACTGAACATACTTATAGTCCGTTCGAATAATCACTTGAAATAAATCTTGTTGCCGCCAAAGGAATTTGAACAAGGTACCTTCGGCTTACGAGGTCAAGGCCTTATTTCATTAGATGTAATTTGCGGTTATTTTTGAATAGTGGAATCTAAAGTGAGCATATCTCTTCATCAGTGCAACTAGTTCGTACTTAAGATTTCCTTACTTACAGTAACAATAATTAATTAAAGACTTTTTTATTATGCGTTTATCAATTTTTAATTCTATTAAGCTACAGAAATTATCTTATCTAGTTTATAATGGGACATAAAATCCTTCTAAAGACTATCATCCTCTCATTAAGTATCCGTTGTTTGATCTTTACTACCTGGAGATCCTTTCGTTGAGTAATTCAAATAACTTGCTATACGTATGCCCCATGCTCGTGTTCATTTATTTTTTTTTCGGTATCCTTGATATCCAGAAGCTCTTCCCTGGATTTAACCGCTTCCAGTCCTTTACTTCTTGTAATGCTTTTGTGTCTTTCTACATAGCTTGCCAATTGCAATTTAGGTAACTTAACGCAAGAGATAAAAGGTGGATCGTCAAATAGTTTATATAACTCATTGTTGCACCATAGTCTTCACTCTGTTCCTTGTTTTGCTGAGCTGTAAATTTTATAGAGTAATTTGCATTCAAATACGTCCACTGACTTTTTGGGTTCGCTCGTCAGGGTTCTTGTTTCACTTCCATATAACAGCACCGGTTTGACTAGTATTTTAAATAGGGAGTATGGAGCAATAAGCTTCTTTTGTGATGATTATGCGGCGTCCAATCTCATCCTTTTCGGCACCTCTCGTATACAGGTTAGCTCCAAGATAAACAAAACTTTCTACACTTTTAAGGTTGAAGTCACATATTGTCATTTTTTGGCGAACTGGAGTTTTTTCCTCGTTTCAGTCATAAATTTAGCTTTAGTTTCATTAGCTCGAGGGCAAATTTGGATTGGTTTCGATTCTAGATTCAGAAGTGCTTCTTTGTCATCTAAAATTGAACGCGCCATAATATTGACGTCATGAGCATATGCTACCAATTGTGTGGGCTTGGACATTAGTGTACCTAAGGTTTCAACTGATGTCTTACTGATGACATGGTCCAGTGCAATATGAAAGTAGTAATTCCATCTCCTTCTTTTAAACCTGATTCCATTATAAAGCTGTCCGTTAGTTCACTGTTTACCTTGAACTAGGACTCTGTGTTTAGCATCTAGCATCTAATTTTCTTTCCGTGATTACGGAGAGCAATTTATAAGACGTACACAATAGACTGATGCCTCTTTATTTTTCGTACGTTAATTCGTCACTCTTTTTGTGTACAGGAAATATTGTACTTTTTCGCCAGTCCTCTGGTAACTGCTCCTCTAACCATATTCTGCATATCAGTCGAATCTAGAAATTCCGGGCTTTAATAGGATTGCCGTCTGAACCTGAATACATCCAAGCTCATCAACACGAAACACATCAACCGCTTTTATTTTGTTGCCGTTGAAAATCAACACCCATTCGTCGATGCTTATCTCCACGAACAGTGCAGAGCCAATTTCAATACGGGTTACTTTTGCTAGGATTCAATCAACAAGAATTTTTCAATAGTGACACGATATCACGGTCAGAGTTGACTATTGCGGGATCTCAGGATTGCACTCACGCATTGGTTCAAAAAAGATTTAGGTCTTTGGGGACGGTGATTAAAAGGAAGTTACACTTTTCACTGAAAATTTCACAGCATTAAGGATGTTCTCAATATTTTGATTGATTTTCCAGAAAATAGTAAGATAATTTACAAAACGGCACGATTTAAATTTCGTTGAATTGCGCCCTGAGAACCAACGTGGGCCCGCATTTCATCTTTTCATCCCAAACACGATCACAGGTGTTGAACTGCATCGTTCTTGTTTAAGTTTAATCTATCACGTCCAATAATCAAACACATAGCGACATAGCACTCAAGTACTCTTCAAGTCCGATTTTCAATAGAATAACCACCATACTCGATCAATCCGATCCGGAAATCAAATATCCAATCAACCGCTCAGCCACACACCAAAGACAACTTTTCCCGTAGGGAAAACTGCCCAAGACCCCAGAAACAGTTGAAAATTACAAGATTTTGATTTTAAAACACTGCCAAATGGCATCTAAATTAGTTCAAAGTTCCTTCTCTAATTCGAGTCGCTGGTGATTCCCGCGCGAACAGTTAAAATCAAAAACCAGCAGACCACGCACGTGCACTTGCTATTAATATCAAATGAAAAATCCCTCTAACTGTCACCGTTCACGATCTCCTAGCAACTCCCCGTAGAAAAGACAGCATCTCATCTTCCCGTTGTTCACCGTACCGAGATAATTATAATGCCTTTGGAATAATTTTATGACAACACAAGCAAATTTTTGAGACAGCCTTTCTGATTGCACGAAATCTTGCATGTATTGCAGCGCTAATCATAAAACTAGTTTCAAAAGTTCATCATCACTAGGTTGCTGTTATGGTTGTTGCATTCCGGATGGCTCAATGTAGTGGTTGAGTGGCCACTATCAGAAAACTTGGCCGCTGCGAATCGATTGTTTCCTTTGCACTTATCTCCATTCAATCAGTAGTCGGTGTTTTCAACGTACATGTATCTATTTTTTCAATACCTCCATTCCCTACCACTCTCTCCAACACTCTTTCATCGTCACACCAATCTCCTGCGATCTGTTCTTCACACGTCATCGATTCCTACGTGTGCCCCCAGGCAATGCTAAAACACCGGTATAAGGGGGTGGAGGCACACAAAATGCTTTGAAGTATTCCTTTCTTCCACTAGTACGATTCGTGAACAGTTCCCAGAGATGAAAAACATATTATAATATGACGCAGTAAATAAACTCAGAGTTTATAAAAACTCGATATCCTTAAGTATCTCGACGTTAGGATCTAAAATGCCCTAAAATACTGCATTTTCACTCCTCCGAACCTATCATTAATTTGAATTTATTAGATGGTCCTTAAGCCTTTTCTTAAAAACCAATAGTAAGTTTGCGTTTTTCACTGTTTCTGGAAGATCAGTTCTGGTGTAAGGTATTACGAAATTGTTCGCATTTCTTGAATTATATAGATTTATTTGTGATACTTTTATAAAGAGTTTTTGTTCCACTTCACTAGAATCGAGACATTTGAAGATAAACTTAGCTTTCTCCATAGTAATGATTTGACAGAAAGTGAGTGCATTGGTCCGTTGATACACTAGTGTTGCTGGAGTGAGGATTGGAAAATTCAGAATCTCTAGTTAGCATCGTGGATACAATATTAAGGTGTTGCTTTCACGATTAACTCCTAATGACCATAGCATAATGCAGCTTTGTCAGTACAAATGCACTTAATACAAGTTTTTTATATGCATTGAAAAATCTCCCTATCTTCTCAACTTCTTATCATTGGTGCTAGTTGTCGCCTCAAATTATTTATGTGTGGCAACCATGTCACCAAAATATTCAATTTCAAACACTCTTTGCAATTTTTTGCCGCTAATATTTAGGTCAACTTCTATGTCTTCCTTATTCTTCTGTCTAAAAATAATGTATTTTCTCTTTGTAGTATTCAATGCTAGCTTCTTTTCTTTAAGCCATGAACGGTATTTCTCTAGATCCTCGTTGACGATATTCTCCATGGCAACTTTATCATGTCCTGAATAAAGAAGTACAGTATCATCAGCATATAATGTGTGGTGACCTTTAAGTTTACATATATTCATACTGTTGGTATATCGCAAAAACGAGGTTTGGCCAAGTATGGATCCTTGAGGAACCCCCGATTTCATTGGTGCTAGATTGCTCAAGACATTATTAACTGCTGTTCTTTGGAATCTTCCTTCCATATAACTTAAAAAATGTTGTTTCGGTTTGCCTTGGATACCATACGATTCAAGTTTTTGAAGTAACAGGTCATTTTCAACCGTATCAAAAGCCTTCTTCAGGTCCACAAAAATTGCAATAACATAATCTCTGTTATCAAGACTTTCATTGATGTAACATGAGGCAGAAATTAGCGCATCAAAAGTACTCTTGTTCTTTTGAAAGCCAAAATGCCTCAAATTTATGATAGAATTGTCCATTAAGAAAGATTTTAAGTGATTATTTACAAGTTTTTCGGAAATTTTACTAAAGACTGTCAAAAGTGCAAGAGGGCGGTAATTATTTGGGTCCAGATGATCTCCTCCTTTGAATATTGGAATTATTTTTGCCAGTTTCTCTTCGTCCGGAAATGTTCCATTTCTAATATGCTCGTTTATAGAACTTCCTAGTAGTTCAGCTGCCACATCTTTGACTAGAATAATTTCATATGTGGTGATGTTGTCAATACTTGGTGCTGCATTTTTTTCAAATCTTCGATTGTATTTAAAACTTCTCTTTTAGTCGTTTGATGAATATGAAAGATGGACTTAGGTGGGCTATTAACGATATTAAAATGGCTAGTTGACATGTCACCAAGCTCTTCGTAATTTTTTCACCAATTGTTGAAAAAAAGGGGTTTAGTGATTATCCTGTTCCACATGGGCGTGCTGCATTATGAGAGTCCATGCCAAAAAATTCAGCATTTGATGATATGATCCAGAGTGATGAATTATCTTTTATTTCATTTATTATTCTCCATATTTGTACGAGTTGTCCGCCGCTGTTTCCAATCTTCTGGAGTAATATGAAAATTTAGCTTCTTTTATTATTCTTTTAAGGCTTGGTTATACAGATATTTAACTGAGTGATCTTCTGCGTTCTTTTTATATTTTTTAAAAGCCTTCCTTTTGTTAACTCTAGCCTCAATAACTTTCTTTGTTACCTATGTTGTTGCCGACATCTGATCTTTTTCTCAATAATAGAATGCTGGGACTCAATCATATTTTTGAGGTCAATAAGGTCTTCAGGTTTTCGGTTTGTTAACAACTGTTGAAATTTCGATTTGAACAGATCCTTGTCTAAATATCTGAATAAATTTTGTGTAGGCTTTTTGAGACTTGACCATGGACGACAATTTTTAGAACATGATGATCTAAATCCGGCCAGTCTTCAAGTGTGAATTTAATGTTTTCAGCAATTTTTATCTCATTTGTTGCTATGTGATCCATGCAGGTACTTGAAGTCGGGCGAGTAATTTTGTCCTTATTGACAATGACCGCTCCGTTTGTTTCCAGGATATCTTTGTACCTCCTCGATTCTGTAGATTCTGCAATAAAGTCTATGTTTGTGTCAGCAACTGTGATTGGATTTTTAGGGTTTTGTAAAATAATTTTACAAAACCCTTCTAAAATCGCGTCCTGTCTGTCCGTCTGTCCGTCTGTCTGTCCGTCCGTCCGTCCGTCCGTCCGTCCGTCCGTCCGTCCGTGTGTCACAGCAGTTTTTCTCGGAAACTACTGAAGCTAGAAGCATCAAATTTTGTATATAGGTGTAAAGTGGTGATCTCTTCAAAGTTCAACTACTAAAAAATTTTATAAGGTATTTCAGGGGGGTCTCCCCATGTAGGGGAGTGACCCCCCGAAAAAAAAATTTCATTGAAGGTAGCCGATATGGGTATCAAATGAAAGGTCTTGATGAGAACTTTTCAAAACAGGTCTTAGTTTGGCAAAGTTTGCTTCGAGGGGCGCACAGGGAGGGGAAATACACGAAAAATTTGTGTCCCCCCCCCCCTCGCGATTGGACACCTTCCATCCGAAAAATCTGAAAAAAATCAAGAATGTAGGCCTTGATGAGTACAACAACAACAAATACGTGAGAAGTCGCAATTCACTCAACTTTGTTAGTAATAGTATGATTTATCGATTTCATGTTTTCTTGAATAAAATCCTAACGGTACCCTAAAATTCAATGAAATTCAGTACACAGATGTCTATTTATAAGATTGATCAACTCTGCAAGTTTCATAAAGATTGCATCATATTTAGCGAAGTTATAGCGGTTTGAATTTTCCTGTGTTACTATGGAACAATATGCGCTGCATGTATTACTATGGCAACATATGGCTATGGAACAACATGCGCTTTTTACCGACTCAGACACTACAGTTTTGCTAGGATTTGCATGAAAATTTCAGGAATGATAGGTGTCATGAATAACTTTGAGAATCAGTTCAGCTAGTGGTATCAGTAATCGTAAAACAAAATAGTGGCTGTTTTAAATGCGAAGATTGAATAACTTTGAGTTATTTTTTCCCAACTTCAACGTTTAAGGCGCATGCTTTGAACACTTGATTCAATTTAATGAATGACTGAAGCTGAGTACCTACAATTAATACTCATAAGTGAAACAAGTCAAGGAGGCGGGAGGGAGCTTCTAACAAAAGGGCTTTGTAGCAACTCTAGGATTCGAAAAAATTGGCTATTAATCGATGATAACAGTACAGGAGAGTGGCCCCTGAAAAAAATTCATCAAACGTAGCCGATATGAGTATGAAATGATAGCTTTCATGGGAGCTTTTCAAAACAGTTCTTAAACTGTCAGTTTTTGCTTCAGTGGGGGCACAGGGGGGAAATACATGAAAAATGTGTTTCCTCCGTCGCGAATGGACATCTGAAATAATTATCAAGGGAGATATTTATGAGTAGAACAATAACAAAAACCTCAGAAGTCGAAATTCTTTCAACTTTGTTAATAATAGTATGGTCTTCGAATTTCATAGTTTCTCCAATAAAATCGTCATTGATATGCTTCTTGACTTTATACAATCTGGTGACTGCATTTTGAAAATTGAATACAAAACCCTTCTGACATGAGCGTAGGTCTGTTTACCCAACTTGTTTTCAGTAGAGTATATTGTATCTTTCAGTGTGCAGAAGTCATGCGCGTTTAAACGATTGGGATCATAGAGAAGATCGATTTTTAGTTTTCACCTGCGCAGGTTATTTCAATTATTATTATATATGTCAGATGTTACTCTTTTTGTCACAAAATTAATTGTATTTTTTATGTAAAATGCTGTATCTCCTCCTCTTCCGGGCCTGCAGGAGAAGACGGAGCTATATCTTGGAATATTGTAATATTATGATTCTTCAGGATGGATTCATATTTCATTTGGTATAATCAAATCTGTTTCATCATTTTGCTGGAGATAAATTTGAATATCACTCAACCGGTATCGTAAGCTTCTTATATTGGCATAAAAGATAGTTACTTTGTTACTTGATTGAGTTTTGTGATTTACAATCATCATTAAAATTGTAGTCAGTACTCCTCCTAGCAATTACAATCCTTCTTTGATACTCTGCTCTGTGTGAGTGATCAGCATTCTTATTATTACCCATACAATTGTAACAGTTCTCATGTGTGCTTTGCATTCCTTGAGGTCATGCTTGCCTCCACATTTTACACAGATTTATTCTCTTCCGCATTTTGATGTCTTATGGTTATATTTTTGGCACTTAAAGCATCTCGTAACGTTAAAGTCATCCTTCACAAAATATGACCCATTATCAATGTTGACGATAACTAATATTTGACCCATGCTTCCATTTACCTCAATAATGTGTAACCATTTTCCGTTTTTTGTCTATCTGGCATGTATGAGCTCCATTTTTTCTCTATTCTCGACATCAGGGTCTAGCGCTTGTATTCCTTTTCGTAGTTCCTTATATGTGAATTGATTATCCAGCCCTTTTATAACCAGTCTGTATTGACGCATCTTTTTGTCTCGGTAATGTCGTGCTCATCCTGCACGGTATCCATTGTTAATCGGTATAGCTCAGACGCGTTGACATTGGTCATTGTTTTAATTTTCGCCCCGCCATTGCAAATAGACCGTAGCAGTTGAAGAGGAATCTTGCAATTTGACGGTCTTATCCTAGACTTAAAATCGGCAAGCGTTTTACGTGATAAAGTATGCTTTTTTGGCTTAATTTCGATCCTTTTCTGGAGCATGACATCTGCACGGAGGTCAGTTGGAGGCGTGGCATTGTTTCTTATCACCTGTGCATATGTTGGTTTGTTCCAATATAGATCTATCCACTCTAGTGGAAGCGCGATTGCATACAATTTAACGAGCATGAAACTAGTTATATAAACCTGAATACAGTTTTCATTCAACGTTATCAACATTAGAAATATTTAAAATGCTAATTCAATTTTATTCGTACAGTGAATAAAGCGATGTGTAATTTCAATAAAGAGCTATATGAGTGCTTTCATTAGAAAGACATGTTTGGATAGTAACATAAATCAAAAATCTGGAAGGAGTTCAAAATGAAACGAATTCTAAATTCCTAAAGAAGGGTAATTTTAAGTTACTAAGCCATATAAAATGTCGTTTCGGAATTCCCCAATATAATTTTTAAATGGATAACATTGAGGTTATGACTCTAAACAAGTTGGGTAAACAGACCTACGCTCATGTCAGAAGGGTTTTATATTCAATTTTCAAAATGCAGTCACCAGATTGAATAAAGTCAAGAAGCATGTCAATGATGATTTTATTAGAGAAACTATGAAATTCGAAGATCATACTATTATTAACAAAGTTGAAAGAATTTAGACTTCTGAGGTTTTTGGTATTGTTATACTCATAAATATCTCCCTTGATAATTATTTCAGATGTCCATTTGCGAGGGAGGAAACACATTTTTCATGTATTTCCCCCCTGTGCCCCCACTGAAGCAAAAACTGACAGCTTAAGAACTGTTTTGAAAAGCTCCCATGAAAACTTTCATTTCATACTCATATCGGCTACGTATGATGAATTTTTTTCAGGGGCCACTCTCCTGTACTGTTATCATCGATTAATAGCCAATTTTTACGAATCCTAGAGTTGTTACAAAGCCCTTTTGATAGAAGCTCCCTCCCGCCTCCTTGACTTGTTTCACTTATGAGTATTAATTGTAGGTACTCAGCTTCAGACATTCAATAAATTGAATCAAGTGTTCAAAGCATGCACCTTAAACGTTGAAGTTGGGAACAAATAACTCAAAATTATTCAATCTTCGCATTTAAAACAGCCACTATTTTGTTTTACGATTACTGATACCACTAGCTGAACTGATTCTCAAAGTTATTCATGACACCTATCATTCCTGAAATTTCCATGCAAATCCTAGCAAAACTGTAGTGTCTGAGTCGGTAAAAAGCGCATGTTGTTCCATAGCCATATGTTGCCATAGTAATACATGCAGCGCATATTGTTCCATAGTAATACAGGAAAATTCAAACCGCTATAACTTCGCTAAATATAATGCAATCTTTATGAAACTTGCAGGGTTAATCGATCTTATAAATAGACATCTGTGTACTGAATTTCATTGAATTTTAGGGTACCGTTAGGATTTTATTCAAGAAAACATGAAATCGATAAATCATACTATTACTAACAAAGTTGAGTGAATTGCGACTTCTCACGTATTTGTTGTTGTTGTACTCATCAAGGCCTACATTCTTGATTTTTTTCAGATTTTTCGGATGGAAGGTGTCCAATCGCGAGGGGGGGGGGGGACACAAATTTTTCGTGTATTTCCCCTCCCTGTGCGCCCCTCGAAGCAAACTTTGCCAAACTAAGACCTGTTTTGAAAAGTTCTCATCAAGACCTTTCATTTGATACCCATATCGGCTACCTTCAATGAAATTTTTTTTTCGGGGGGTCACTCCCCTACATGGGGAGACCCCCCTGAAATACCTTATAAAATTTTTTAGTAATTGAACTTTGAAAAGATCACCACTAAAGTGTAAACACCTACATACAAAATTTGATGTTTCTAGCTTTAGTAGTTTCCGGGAAAAACTGCTGTGACACACGGACGGACAGACAGACAGACGGACAGACAGGACGCGAAACGAATATCGATTATGGGTTACAGTGTGGTTGAAATAGGAGCATTTATGCCTTATTTATGGTACAGAACCGAACTCAGGAAATACACTCCTGCCATCCAAACATTCTTTAAAAATAAATTTGAACTTAAATGTAAGGTTGTGTCACATTCTAAATTGTATTCTCTTGTTTCTGTTTTCTTAAGAGCATACGTGTGACACCTCATATTTGTCGTTCATCTTTTGCCGTTCACTTATCCATAAGTTCTTGGAGTGGTGCCAACTCACGACGATCAATCAAATTAAACTGTTGAACAAAAAATATAGAATGTTTAGATGATGTACTTGTATTCAGATGTGCACCTTCGCACAAGTCGGACAACTTCCGAGAAATGTTGGTGATAGATGTGAGCATATGTTCGGAATAAACGTTTTAGAATCGTTTCGTGTAATGTTTAAAAAAATGTTTAGGAAACGGAACGCCAATCTAAGAAGTGAATAACGTTTCATCATCTACTTGATCTTTTACCCAAGTCATCAAATACTCAGTATTTTTAGGTGCACTACATTTGATCGGTTTTTTAATTGTCTTGTATGTATTCATATTTTGGACCAGCTGAAATTATGCCACAGCTTTCTTCTATACAAAATTCTGTTATTGTTCTACACAGCATATTTATTTGGTTGAAAAAATTTACGGTGATCACTGCCACCCATTCATTGAGATATTCGCCGTCTGGAAGTACCACTGCATGGAGCAAATTAGAACCTAACGTAGCTGCAGCATGTTTCATCAGATCATATTGATGTGTTTTTTCTAGTATATTTTACTTTGATTTAAACGTTTTACTGGAGCGTCTACCGAACAAAAACTCCATATTCTTGGTCGGTCGAGGAGTGATAGCCAAAATAAATTCACGAAAACGCCAGAGAAGAAACTAAATTGACAGAGCATCAAGTCGTAAATAATATATTGGACAGAAATGATAAAAAACAAATTTAAACCTATCGATTCCTCGTGCTTGTTTTTATGAAGGCCCCTCAAGAAGTTTGCCTAGGCAGACTGCTCGATTACTATGATTTTTAAGGTTGCTAGGATTAGCACCAAAATAATGCATTTTAAATACTACTAGTGGCATCTATGACGAACTATGTGTACCCACCTGCCTATATCATACAACAATAAATTTAGTCTTTGACAAACCACCAAGCGAGTTTCATTAGGTTATGGGCCCAGTCCCATTTTAACGAAATATCAAGTAATTCTACTGTGCGGAAGTAATAATGTCGACGTCGGGGTACTAAGTAAATGTGCCAAAACTCAAAGGACGCGAAAATTATGACGATTAGCGGTCGCTACAAGCAATTTTTGTTACTTGATGGTATTGACATTGAAAATGTGCCGGCGACTATCAATGTAACTGATATGAAGAAAGCCAAAGCTAAACTCGTAATGACTATTGACTGTTCGTTATATGTGCATATCAAGAGTGAGACGACAGTGGACGGTGTGTGGAAAAAATCGAAACAGTTATTTGATGACACGGGATATCAACGAAAAGTAAGTTTGCTTCGAACATTGATTTCAATACGTCTCGATAACTGTGAATTTGTGACATCCTATATATCTCAAATGGTTGAGACAGCACATAAATTGAAGGGGATAGGTTTCGAAATCATAGGCCGGTAGATTGGATCATTACTTTTGGCTGGACTCCCAGATAAGTTTTCACCGATGATAATGGCGATAGAACATTCTGGAATCGCCATTAGTGCTGACGTCATAAAAACAAAGTTACTTGATATGTGTTCAGAGGTTGGCACTACCGGTACGGACTCTGCATTTTGGATAAAACAACAGTGGCCAAAAAGTGGCAACGCTAACCGCAAACAAATGTCAACATCAAATCATACTACATGTATCTCAAACACAAATGAATATTTTGACATGTAAATTTGACAAAGATGTCACTGAAAGTACTACCAACCTAAAAAAAATAATTCTCCAAATCCTTCGGTGCGCGCAGTTTAAATTCAAATTTCACCTTATTTTTTGGTCACAGTAGTATGTCAGCCAGCAGTAAGCAAATAAAGTGTTATAATTGCAAGTAAAACAGCCATTACAAAAATAAGTGTCCTGAATTAAAAACAAATAAGTGTCCTGAATTAAAAACAAATAAACAATTGAATGTTTCCAGAGTGGCACAGTAGTATGTCAGCCAGCAATAAGCAAATAAAGTGTTATGATTACAAAAAAATTGGCCATTACAAAAATAAGTGTCCTGAATTAAAAACAAATAAACAATTGAATGTTTCTAGTGAAGCATTTTTCAACGGGTGCTATAGCACAGAAGACTGGTACGTCGATTCAGGCGCAAGCGCACACATGACGTCAAATCAAAATTGTTTATTCTAACTCCGACCAGCGCACGAAAACAAAAAAATCGTAATGGCAAATCAAACGATGGTGCCTGTAGTTAGTGTTGGTGAAACACAAATAACGACATGCGTAAACAGTTCTCAGTATGATGTGATTGTGAAGAATGTATTGTACATACCTAATCTCACGACAAACTTAGTGTCCGTGAGCCAATTTATAGTTAGTGGCAATAGAGTAGTGTTCAAAAAGAATGCCTGTTTGATATACAACAAAGTGAATGAGCTCATTGGTACAGCAAATTTGATGAATGGTGTATACAAATTAAACACAAAAAAAGTCGAGAATTCATTGTCGGCGATGTCAACATGGCATAAAAGGTTAGGACATATAAATCGTAAGTCCTTGCACAAAATGAAAGAAGGTGATGTAGTAAGAGTTTCTTTTGACAAGAAAGCTGACATACTAATACAGAATTGTAAAGTGAACTGTGAGGGAAAACAGACACGTTTCCCTTTCCCATCAAATAACCATAAAAGTGAAAAACTACTGGATGTAGTACAGTCAGATTTATGCGGGCCGATGGAAACTAAGTCAATTGGTCAGGCAAAGTATTTACTCCTGTTTATGGATGATGCCAGCAGAATGACTTTTGTCTCCTTCTTGAAGGAAAAGAACCAGGTGTTCCAGCATTTCAAAGAATTTCGAGGCTTAGTGGAGCATCGAACCGGAAACAAGATAAAAATATTAAGGACCGACAATGGAGGTGAATTCTGTTCGCGCGAGATAGAGAGTTACTTAAAACAAGTTGGTATTGTCCATCAAAAGACCAATCGTCACACTTCGGAGCAGAATGGGCTTTGAGAGAGGTTAAACAGAACTGTAATTGAACAGGCAAGATGCTTGTTGTTTGAAACGAACCTCGACAAAAGTATTTGGGCTGAAGCAGTTAATACTGCAGTATATTTAAAGAATAGAACGCAAGCCACCCGTTTAGGTATGATAACACCTTTTGAGAGGTGGACAGGTGAGAAACCAGACCAAAGCCACGTCAAAATTTTTGGCAGTAAAGTAATGGTGCATGTTCCCAAAATACCAAGACAAAAATGGGATATGGAGGCTGACAAATTGATTTTGGTTTTGTATCTAGATAACGTAAAAGGATACAGATTGTATAACCAAAAAACTAAAAAAATTACTACGAGTAGAGATGTTATTATTATGGAGAAAACGGAGTCGAAAACAGCTCGGATAATAGCAAATAATTGTGAGGAAAAGTCAGAAAGCGATGAAAACTTAGAAGATGATGAAACATTTGTGAGTCATCGATTTCCGAAGATGATTCTTATCAATCTATGGCTAAAGAGGAGTCTTTCATAGAGGATGAAGTTCAGATGGAGTTGTATACTAAACGTAGGAGAAAGCCAGTAGATAGGTATGGTGTAACTAATCTATGTATTCTGGACAACCTGGAATCATGCGATGAAGAAATCAGTTATGAAGCTGCAATGAATGGATCAGATAAGGAACAGTGAACACAGGCAATGACAGATGTACTGAAGGCTTTCGACGACAATCAAGTATGGGCATGTGTAGATAGGAAAGAAGCTGATAGAGTGGTGCATTGGAAGTGGGTATTCAAAAAAAATACGAAAGGCGTGGACTTCACTAAAACATACTCTGAAACATACTCCCCAGTGCTTCGTTACTCTTCATTAAGACTTTTATTTGCTCTCAGTGTCAAACTTAACTTTGAAATTACTCACTTAGATGTAACTACAGCATTCCTAAATGGTTAACTACATGAAAATGTCTATATGCAAGTGCCGCCTAATTTGAATTGTAAAGAAAATTGTGTTCTCAAATTAAATCGTGCAATTTATGGTTTAAAACAATCAGCCAGGTCTTGGAATGAAAGAGTGAATGATTGTCTATTAAAATTGAATTTTGTTAAGTCAAAGTTAGAACCATGTCTATACATAAAAAGATGTAAAAAGGAGTAGATCATAATCGCAATTTTTGTAGATGGTTTTTTCATTTTTTCAAACAGTAGTAACATGGTTAAGAAATTAGAAACTAATCTAATGTTAAAATTTAAAATTAAGGATTTGGGGCAATTAAAACAATGTTCGGGTATGAGGGTAAAAATGTATGAAAATGGCTGTATTTCCATAGATCAAGAAAAGTTTGGCGATCATATTTTAAGTAAATTTTATATGACAAACTGTAATGTTGTTGATACGAGGACTCCCATTGAAAGTAATCTAAATCTAGAAAAAGGTTTAGACGTTTGTAAGCAATACCCATATCAGCAATTGATGGGAAGCTTAATGTACTTAAGTGTTTTAACTCGCCCCGGTATTTTTTATAGTGTGAGCTACTTGAGCCAATTTAATAATTGTTATTCCCATATTCATTGGAAGCATGTAAAACGCATTCTAAGATACTTATTCAAAACTAAATCGTATGGGCTAATGTTCAGCAAAGATAAGTGTAAATTGGAAGGTTTTATTGATGCTGATTGGGCCTCGAACACTCTAAATTGGAAATCTTACACAGGTTTCTACTTTAAACTATCAGGAACCATTATTTCATATGAATATAAAAAACAACGAACTATACATTTGTCAAGTACTGAGGCTGAATATATGGGGGATAGCGGAAGCTTGCAAGGGGGCTATTTATTGAAGAAGCTTGTTTTTTGAAATTGTAGGCAGTTGTGATTATGTAATTATATTATATGATGATAATCAAGGTGCTCCGAAGTTATCAGAAAACCCATTATTTCATCAAAGAACCAAGTACATAGATGTGCGCCATCATTTTGTTAGAGAAACGGTAGCTAACAATCTTATTAAGATAGTTTACCTGCCAACATTTGAAATACTGGCAGACTTGCTGACCAAGGGATTAATTAGCATAAAACATGACTATTTTGTACAGAGGTTAGGTATTCAAAGCATTCTTTAATGGATTACTATATATTTGATGATTTGCTTCTATTAGTTCTGATAAGATACATATGTACCAAAGTTTAGATTATTTTGATAAGTGGAGATGCTAGGATCAATATCAAAATAATGAATTTTAAATACTGCTAGTGGCATCTATGACAAACTATGTGTACCTACCTGCCTGTATCATATGACAATAAATTTAGTCTTTGACAAACCACCACGCGATTTTCATTAAAGGTGACCCTTAAAGAATTTAGAAGTGACCCTTTAAAAATGTTTAATGTCAATATCAGCCGAATGGGGCTTCAAATGAAAAGTTTTAATTCAATAAGAAAGTCAGCTTACATATCAGGGGGTCAAAAAGGAAGCGAAAAGTAAGAAAAAGTTGTATCCACGCCTCTCATTGCGATTGGACACATTATGGCTTAAAAATCTAAAAAAGTTATGTAGGTATAACTTTATGAGAACAAGGGCAACAGTCACCTCAAAAATTGACTCAACTTTGTTAGTAACAGCATGATTTACGAGATCCCTCACAAAACCGAAACGGTATCCTGAAACTTTGATTGGAATATATTGAACTAGGCAGACATTCAGAAAAATTATTTGAACAGGAAAAAAGGGTGGTTGCTTTGCACTTAAGAGAAAAACCCTCAATCTTTCGGAAATATTTGAATAATTTTTTATAGAAGCAATGGATGTATAATGCAACGAATCGATTTATGTCAACGGGAAAGTTGTTTGAAACTCTAGTATGGTTACAACAGCCTTCTGATAGGATCACTCTCCAGCTTACTCAACTTGTTAATCTTAAATTTAATAAAAACTGACTGAAAATTCATTGCACATACGTATTTTATGTCTTACTTTACGTATTAAATGAAACTGGCACCTTCGAGAAATCCTGTAAAGAGACTTAAGTGCTTGTTCTTCTATTTCATTTTCCTTTTTAATGTATTTCAATTAGTTTTTTCTTGAAAAGCCGCCGGACCTTGCCTTTTTAAGTGAGCAGATGCGTTTCGACTCCTTTGAGTCAAATAAACAAAATAATTGATTTTAATTAATATTATGCCAAAAAGTACGTTGTGTTTTGTAGAAAAAAAGTTAAGCGCTTATTGGTTAAGTTTAACAGTATTAAATATGGAAAAAAATAAACTTTTCAGGATTTTACCAAACAAAAAAACTGACTTATAAAGTAGTTGGAAATAAATCACTATCAGTATTAAGTAGTTTTAGATGTAGTTCTTGAAGTAAATATTTACTCCTTCAATATATAACAAAATTACACTGGACGCCGCCATAAAATCAAGGTATAGTATGCTTTTGAATTTCATAACGTAACCATGTTTGCAGGCGACATCATTCACTTGCATGATATCTATCCAGACCTACCGCAATACCATCATCATCATTCACCGCCAACAGAATATCCTTTTCATTCTCACCATACAAGCGTAGGACAATTTCCACAATCTCCAGCACTGCCGCCACCAGAACGTCCAACGTTTTCCTATACACCCCCTAAACGGCGACCAATATGGGACCACGAGACAAATGCAATTAATTCAGTGCAGCACAATGGTGTCACGAATCATATAGACGGTCATTTTGGCGATTTTGATAACGTTTTTAGGCCAGAGCATCCACCACATAGTGGACCACCTCCACATATGAGTACGGCGTCGAGTGAGGAGGCATATCGACCGTACGAGGCTGATACATATCGTCCGTCTGTACCGGGTACAAAACATTCAGAAGTCATAGCAATATTAAATCCACGCTTAGAAAGTAGAAACCGCACAAAAACAATTAATCAATCACAGCAATGACACTCAATTATTTTTTTCCGTAGGGGTAGAATTTTCTATAGCACATTTTATCATATAAATTTATTTAATCATATTCAGTTGCTGTTTAATAATTTTAGAACTTTTTCTTTTCAGGTTGTGGTGAAATTTTCTCACGGTCGAATAGAATTGTTGGAGGTCATTCCACTGGATTTGCATCACATCCTTGGCAGGTTGCATTGATCAAATCTGGATTTTTAACGAAGAAACTCAGCTGCGGAGGAGCCTTGGTATCGGATCGATGGGTTGTTACAGCAGCTCATTGTGTAGCTACGTATGACTTTTAAAATATATACAATATTAAGTTTAAATTATTATTCTTTATTAGAAAGTGCAATATGAAAGGGCTATTTTATTGAAAAAATGCTAGAACTTCGCCTTCATTTTTAAGGTTTTGTAAAATCATTTTACAAACCCTTACTGAAATCGCGCCCTGTCTGTCCGTCCGTCCGTGTGTCACACCACTTTTTCTCGCAAACTACATAAGCTAGAAACATACAATTTTGTAGATAGATGCAAAGTGACGCCCTCTGCAAAGTCTCACCACAATACGGAATTTATAAGGTGTTTAAGGGGGGAAGTCTCCCCATATAGGGGAGTAGCCCCTGAAAAAAAAATTTCATCGTATGTAGGCAATATGGGTATCAAAGTCTAGATGAGAACTTTTCAAAACAGGTCTTAAAATGACAGGGGGAAGGAGAAATATACGAAAATGGTGTGCCCCCCCTCGCGATTGGACACCTTTGACCCGAAGGGCAACAAGTTTCTCAAAAGTCGAAATTCGATCAACTTTGTTAATACTAGTACATTTTATAAATTTTACATTTTTGCCTATAAAATCAAAATTGGATCCTTAAATTTCCCAAAATCTATAATTTAAGTTTTTTGATAGCAATTGTACATGTTCTGAAAATTTCACAATAATCGAACAATAAACAGCTAAGTTACAGCCGATTGAATATTTAACAATTGCAACAACATTAGCACATTAGCACGTGATACACGTTTGCAACGGACCTAGACACTACAAATATGTAGGAACTTTGATAAAAATTTTAGAAACTAACTAAGCGACGGGGCAAAAAAAACTTGAAACAAAATGGCGGCAAATATAAAAACATAATAACCGTAATAATTTTTCGAACTCGGTTTATGGAATCTGTATATGAGTCAAGTTTTGATATGCAGAATATATTGTTTGATTTACTAATTGTTTTACAAAACCCTTATGGCAGGAGCACTCTCTTGCTACTTCAACTTGTTTATACTCTGTTCACCCCGATTCGCCTCTCTCATGTGCTTTTATATTGTTTCCATCTTAAAACAAGGTAAAACTCAGGTTTAAAGGATCAAAAAGTATCATTAAAAAATCACATTTAAATGAAATAATACTCGTAAATGAAATAATACTCGTATACGTTAAAAAGAATTACCTAAAAAGACTAGTCGACTCTTTGCCACCGCCTAATTAACTTTGCATATAGCAGAAATTTAGTCATGCCTTCGACTTGCTTCCCACAGCTCATTAAATATGCTGGCAGCGGTGTACAGATAGCCATCCATAAAGTCATCTAGCACACTTGGCAACAAGAAAATATACCAGTCAATTATATTTCCTATCCACTGTAAAGGTGACAAGCTACAGTGTGAAAACTATAGAGGCATACTATTACTTTATACGGCGTACAAAATATCTTCAAAGATAGAAGCAAATTAATTCAGATTGTATACCAACAGTATTATTAAGGAGTATCAAGGTGGCTTCAGAGCAAGTAGATCGGCGATAGATCAATTGCTTACAGTAAACTGTTTAACAAAGGCGAACACCAAATTTTCGTTCAATTTAATGAAGAAAACTACAGTATTTAACGTAGCGTACTTTAGCAAATAATATTTTGGTATCTCAGCCAAATGAGCGGGTCGATAGCCTCCCAAGTCCGCATCAACAACCAACTCACCGACGCCTTTGACACAAATATCGGAATAAAGCAGGGAGATGGGCTGACCCCATTTTTATTCAATTTGGCTCTGAAATAGGTCAAAAGAAAGCGATCTGTTAATACAAGGGGGACGTTTATATACATATTGAACCCAATGGTAGTCAATGTGGATGACATCAAAATTTTGTCACGGTCATTAACACATGCCAAAGAACTTTTCTTCAAACTCAACATCGAGGTGAAACTAGAGGGTGGGCTAGTTTTCAAAGAATTATGTTAATATTTTTTATTATAAAAGAAGAATCTATGACAATTGTGTGTAAAACAAAATGTTGCCCAAATGCTCACTACGGCTACAATGGGATACTTCTATCTGATGGTTCATATTTTCAATGGTCTGAGACATAATTGAAGTTCAATGTCGTTAATGTGCTGAGATATCTCATCCTTAAACCATTGAATTGTTCTTGGCTTATTGTCGTACACTTTTTCTTTTAAATATCTCCAGAGAAAGAAGTCCGATGGTGTCAAATCATATGATTGTGGCGGCCAATTAATATCGCTCCAACGTGAGATAACACGGCCATCGAATTTCTGGCGCAAGAGAGCCATTGTTTCGTTGGCTATGTGGCAAGTGGCACCATCCTGTTGGAACCACATATCGTCCAGGTCCATAACCTCCACTTCTGGCCACAAGAAGTCCATTATCATCTCGCAAGAGTGAACACCATTCAAAGTAACTGCTTGGCCCTCCTCATTCTCGAAGAAGTCCGGCCCGATGACGCCAAGAGCCCATAAACTACACCAAACAGTCACTCTTTATGCATGTATCAGCTTTTCGACAACCACTCGTGGATTCTCATTTGCCCAAATGCGGCAATTCTGTTTGTTAACGAATCCACTGAGGTGAAAGTGTGCCTCGTCGCTAAAGATGATTTTCTTTGTAAATTAACCATTCCCTTCTGTCTGTTCAAACAACCATTTGGCGTATTGCCGATGCTTGAAATGGTCAGTAAACTTCAGCTCTTGAGTCAATTGAACCTTGCAAGCGTAGAAATTCAAATCTTTATTCAAAATTCGCATCAGTGATGGTCGTGAGATTTTCAATTGTTGAGCACGACGATGAGTCGAGGCTGACGGCTCCTCTTCCACACTGTAGCGAACAACAGCAATGTTTTCCGCAGAACGAACTGAGCGAGCATGCACAGGTGATTTCAAATTTCCCACAGACCCAGTTTGCTGAAATTTTTGCACAATTCCTCGATTATCCCGATTATCAACACATTTGGTCGATTAAGCAGACCAAAAAAATCACAAAGTGCACGAAATGCATTTTGATTTGAACGCCCATTTTCATAAAAGGCTTCAACAACCTTAACGCGCTGCTCAATTGTGTACCTCTCCATGGTTGAATTACTCAAACACTGAAACAAAGAAATGTCAAATTAAGTTGAGCAAAAAACTTGACGTTAAGGTGAGACTCACAATTACCATCGTGCATTATGGTTGGACCACCCTTTAGTAGCCGTTCAAATCAATGAAAATGAAACAAAATTTATGACACAGCCGAGCAAAAATACCTAAGGTATACAAAATATCACACTTGGTGAATATAGTATCGAAAACTTGTGTAAAATTGTGTATTTAAGCAACAAAATAGCGAGAGCCAGTAATGAAAGAGACAAAGTACGCCGGTGGATACAGCTTGCAAATAAAATGATTTGATCAGTTTTGACTATCTTTTTTTGTGGTAGGGAGATGAGTATGAAAAGTGTAGGACCCCCATGCTCGGAAGAAGGTGACTGGACTACACACTAAACACCTCTCCTGTCAACCTGAGAACCTAGCCTGGGACGGTTTGACAAATTACTTCAGACCAGGTCTCGTTTTGTTACGCCATGATGCTCTTTCAAGTGGGGGGATCCCTCTTCTAGCGGGAGGGGAGAGGGCAAAAGGAAGTTCCAGACAAGCGATCTCCAAGTCTTAATACCCCCAGCTACTGTGAGTCCCTTTCATCTTTTAGGACTGCCCGGATATAATTTCCCATTTGCTCCATTTGTCGACCGAATCAAGCATCACCGCAACTATTTTATCCGGGGTGAGATCTCCCGTCTCCTTGTAGTGGTTCCTTTACAGCCTGTTCCATTTCATGCATGCAAAAAATGTGTGGTGGGCATTGTCTTTCTCTCCAGACAGACAGACAATTGGGGGATCGTGACTTATTATTCTTGTGCAGATAAGACTGAAACACCCATGTCCGTCCAAAAGCTGGGTCAGATAGCAGTCAGCCTCGCCATGCCTTCAATTTAGCAGTCCACCTTCCCTTCATGCAATTTACCCAAGACTGCTGCCAATCGTTGCGTGAGCGCTGTCTCTTGTCGCGAACAATCATCTCCCTCTCATCCTCGATTTGAGGATGGCAGGTATCACGCCTGCAATAATTCTCACCACTAAATCAGACACTGTCGGAGAGGAAGATGCAATCCTCAGCGCTCCTCTCCTCTGTGCCTGTGCTAAGTGTTTTCGATATAGCTCCTTACTGAGAGCGTTGCCCCATATTTCTCCTACCTAAAGTAGCCCTGATACTACAGTACTCATCAAGAGGCATTTTTTTGTGGAACTGGGTCGCCCTTCGTTGGCCATAAGTCGACTCAGAGCCGATACTCCCAAAGCAGACTTCTCAGCCATTGCCTTGATTTTGTCAGAGAAACTCATCTTTGAGCCGATCAGTAGCCCCAGGTACTTCACCGCTGGCTTCACTTCATTTATTATGTCTCACGCCAAAGCTTGTGGCGCTCCCTTTGTTTTTCAGCGATTTCAGTTTACCACCAGTACACTAGGGGCTGCCATGCCGGAGTTTTCGACGGAGCATAGAAGCGTTGCAAGCAGTCATAATGATGCTCATAATTGAGTTCACCATTCCTTGAGCTACCAGTTCTTCCATCCCCTGCGAATCTCCCTATAGCGGGGCACCTGCTGTGAGCACCTGGACGAACCTCGCGACGTCCATCCTTCCGATGTTCCATCCAATCGAAGAAAGCCGAGAGCACGGACATTGGAGGATAACATCGCTTATATCAAGCAGAATTCACTGATGATCACTGGCTGAGTAGTCCTCAAATACTCTTGAATTGCGTATCCTCCGTATTAAGGACTCCGAGCTGAATGTCACGTCTGGTATGGTTCCCTCACAACCGATACGGCGAAAAGTCGGCGTAATTTCGGTGTTTAATACGATGGACGTCGTCTTGGCCACCATTTTCAGGATTGATTTTCCCCACGGAACCCCCCAACGAGCACGTTCCCGTCTGCGTTTGAGACAGCGCCCTCCAAAGCATTAAGCTCGGCTTGGAAAGATGATATCGATTCATCCGGTGTTAGGTACACACTAAAGAAGGTGATCCCTGAGCACTGAACCCACACAAAACCATCACCCCGTCCACAGCTGTCCGCCTGGAATTCACTATTTTGAACCCAAATGGCGGCAGTACCAGTTTCAACAGGATACCATGATGCAGAAATTTTATCCTGGTGTCGCTCACTCAGCAGCATAAAATCGGCTATCATGTCCCTCGCAAATTGCTCAAGCAGATTTTGGGGGGTTGAACTGCAGTGCATGTTTAGTTGCAGGATGCGGATAATCAAAGATCTGACTTTGCCTTAGCTAGAGCTTCCTAGAAAACCCGGCATTTTCCTGATCCCTAGACGTGTCCAAAATCAGGTCTTGGATCAGCATCTTTGCAAAGGATACAGTGTGCGTACTTCGTACACTCTTCCCTTTTGTGTCCCATAGGGTACTCCATACGGATCCTTGGCAAACTTATGCGGTGTGACCATAGCCAAGGGATTTGAAGCATTGAAGAGGCGCTGCTCTTCCCCATATCCTGCAGACAGCCTCCACTACTCTTATATTGCCTTTATTCAGAAATTGTTCGGCGTCCGTTGCAGTCAAATCAATTATGGCCATGTGTTGTCCGCTTTAGTTTTTTAGTGTCAGCCTTGCTTTGATCCTGCCCACGCTAGGGAACTCCATTCTGATGGCCTCTTCTACGTTGGCCAGATCCGTGACGCAGTCAATGTTTCTTATTTTGATCGTTGCCGTCGGCTCAAGCGAGGCTATAGTTGTGTTTTTGCCGAGAGCATTCTTTACTGCATCACAGAATGCTTTCCTATTGTCGGCCTCTGCTCCGAACTCGACTAGTATGTGGCCCGACTGTGTTGGTTGTACCGCTTCAGGCCTTATGTTTCTCCTGATATCCCGCAGCACCTCGTTGTAGGAACAACCATCTTGGGGGTTTTCGAGCAGTGCCTGCTGCCCGGGTCTTCGTTGGGGCTTCTTTCTCACCAGTTTTGCATCAGGTCTTATTTCTTGCTTGAGGGAGTTTCTTAGCGGCTTTCTTCAGTCCTTATGTCAGCACTATCTGGAACGCCAATCAAAAGCCTCTTGCTTCCTAATTTTATCCCGATCTCCTTTAATTGGGCTAGCCACCATTCTTTTATTAATTTTTGATGGCTGAGCTATCTGCACGTGCCGTTTAGATTGAACCGCCAGCGCTTGTTTAGCGTTCTGTTCTTCTTCGGGCTTTAATCAGCTCCTCCGATTATAACCTGTGCGGTGTAGGAATTCTACAAGCTCAAGGAGCCCAATCTTTACTGTTTTGTTGATTTTTGGTGAATCGAATGAAGATTGTATTCTTTTCAGAACATATCCTGCTTTTCGGAATAGCCTCTCTTCTTCTTGTCGCTTGGTGGCAATTGTACTTTACGACCATCGTTCTTGAGAGATATTATCGGCTTCCGTTTCCAAATACATTACTTCCGCTACATTTTGACATTGGGGATGATAACACACAACGTCGTGTTATTTGTCTGGTCAATCGTTTCCTTACCTACCGTAATCTCTTTGTGGAATTCAGGATGGTTCGTTGTTATATTATTATTTACGACCCTTGCTTCGGTAGCGATCGCACCAGCGACTATCGAATTCTCGATGTTCTTTATATTTTCCTCGACCGCTCAAACATCTGGCGTGTCCTGCAGGGTTTCCCGTTTTTTCTTTATAGCACGCTCTGGCATTTGCATCATTTTTTTGCTGCGCTCGAACGCCGCAGGAATTTCAGTCTGGACCAGACTGCCTAGTAATCTCCGTTTTTGGTCCATTTTCCCTGTAATTGTATTAATCGTCGTCATTTGTCGTATTTGGTACCGCTTCCAATGTGCTATTAACATCGTGGCTGTAGTCGCTAGTTACATCGTCGTTGTTGTTGTTTTGCTTTCTTTTTTGGGTTTTCTATCTATTTTTATGGTTTGGGTTTTTTTATCTTTTTTTTGGTCCAGTTTTATTGGGTCCCCCCTCGGAGCCTATATATTCGTTCGTGCGTGTAGTCGCCTTTTTGGTCCCATGGTTATCTTTGCAGAGCAGGAAGGCCATACGAGGGTTGTCACAAGCCCTTATGTGGACAAGTACTCAGAGCTAGTTCAGCGCTAATCGGGAGTCCGTCTCAACCAAACCTACACAACCAACCCAATGGTGCAAACTTCGAACGTATTCCGAGGCCTACCAAGATTTTACCGGGATGGAGACGGTATGAGCGTTGAATTGGAGCCGTTCACACACGAGTGTCACCTTGGTACTATCGTGCAAAGCAACTAGGGCCAAACCATCATATCCTCCAACCCAAACCATAAATTCCAGTTTGTTCTCCAAAGCGTAGTCCAGATTCAGTCATGGTCGTTACCTATAACCCTAGGAGGACACTTTGCAGTGCCCCCCATATCCTCAGTTCCATGGGGGTGGCGCTCCCCAAAGAATGCTACTCTCCAAGACTACTCTTGTCAACCGGCATTCCCCTACGGGGATTTCCTTGGGTACATGGGGGCGGAACTCCCCAAAGAATGCTAGCTTTCAAGAGTACTCCTGTCGGCAAGCATCCCCCCTGCGGGATACTATCTTAAAGATCAGCTGCATGCACAGGAAAACAAAATTCCATGTATAAAAATCTATTATAAGCCTTTGTTATGCTATGAGCGTAAAACATGGATTCTGACATAAGTACCCGCAAAAATATTGCAAACCTTTGTAAAACGAGACCTGAGGTAAACAACCGAGGCCAAGTTGGATTGGGACCAATAGCGAATCCGATACAACCATGAGGTGCATGAAAATTTTGACGAGCCGGAGCTCACAACGTTTGTAAAACTGCGGAAGTTGCAATGGGCTGGCCACTTACACCGCATGGATGACGAGTGGATACCCAAAAGGTATTCGTTTTAAGGACTGAAGGGCGAAGACTAGTAGAGAAACTGAAAAAATACTGGTCCGTCTCCGAAGATAGTTCATCGCTGCTTGGATTTCGAAATTGAAGGACAGGGTCGATGGATTGAGATGGTTGGGGATACTTTTTGCAGGAAGCGAAGACATAGGAGATATTGTAGCTTCACGAAGAAGAAGGTCTTAGGAGTGCAAGACCAACAATAATCTCTAAAATCAAATTCGACCAGCTTTGTTTATATTATTGTTATATTTTTGCTGCATTAACCCCAAGCCTGTAATATGATCAGAATCAGCAAAAGTTTAAATTGGTATGTGTACTATTTATGACTGGTTTGACGTTATTTTGAGTTTGAAAGCTTCGATCCTCTTCATTTCCTTCTTAATTCCAAGAATTTTAGAGTTCTATGCTGTGATGAAACCAGTTTAAGTCATGTCATGTGTGTCCACCTATCTGTCCGTTTATCTCTGTTTCACTGTACTTTTCCTATGAAAATATAGCAAATATATACAAGCACCAAATATTTCAAAGGCAATCATTTCAGATATATCTACCTAATTAGACATATCATAAATGATTTCCTTTTAATTATTTGGGAGGCCAAACAGTTTGCAACAGTTCTTAAAGGGGATCTCCTCATATTGGAAAAAAAAAACTTTAAATTTTCTATATAAGACAAAATGTATTGATGAGAGCTTTCTAAAATTTAAAATAACCGTATTCGCATCAAGGAGTGCATAGGGAAGAAAATTGTATGAAGAATCTGTGTTCCTCTTAGCATTGTATACACGTGATCTGAAAACAATCATAGAAGTAGTTCTGTGCAGTTATTAAAATTAATGCCTTTATTGATTCTATAAAATTATTTGTCTGTCTGTAGTACAATTATGCACAAAGTAAATGTGTACAGTCTCCAATTCAATTTGCTTATTCTACTTATAATAGTGCTGTATAAGTAAAATAACATCAAAACCTTAGCAGTTAAAACTCGCTATACTTTACTTATGAAATTTTAACAAATATTGGATAGTCTAAAAAGTATTGAGCCTTTTTTGTCACTAGATGGTGCTCGTTATCATATATCTGGGAATACTAATCAGATTGAGTCAAACTGACATGCGCTTGAAGATAACATTCCACTCTACAGTTTTCAGTTTTGTATTTCGTCATTCCTGTCAAAAGTGAATTTTCTGAAAAAAATCGTTATATTTTACAATATCACTACGATCAAGGTGAGAATGCATCGCAGGTTCGTGAAAAAAATTGTGGTGTCTACGGGCAAGATACTTTATCAAAAGCCACAGCCAAGAGATGGTTCGCTCGCTTTCGTTCTGGAAATTTTGATGTTAAAGATGCGCCTCGCTCAGGTGGACCAATCATCGAAAAAGTCTATGAAATCTTACAACAAATCGAAGAAGGCCGACACATAAGCAGCCATGACATTGCTAAGGAACTGAATATCCACCTCCAAACAGTTTTGAACCATTTTCGTAAGGCTGGATACACAAAGAATCTCGACGTTTGGGTTCCGCATGAATTAAAACAAAAAAATTTGTTCGACCGAATTTCCTTTGCGAAATGTTAATAAAACGCAACAAAATCGAGCCATTTTTGAAGCAAATCATTACGGGCGGTGAAAAATGGACAAGATACGAGAATTTCGTTCGAAAAAGATGCTGGTCAAAATAAGGTAAATCATCACAAACGACTTCAAAGCCAGGATTGACACCAAATAAGGTTATGCTGTGGGTATGGTGGGATCGGAAGGGAATTTGGCTCTGCACCATCAGCAAATAACCAGATTGCAACAAGCAATTCAAATAAGTTGGTTAAACAGACCTACGCTCATGTCAGAAGGGTTTTGTATTCAATTTACAAAATGCAGTCACCAGATCGAATCAAATCAAGAAACATGTCAAAGACGATTTTCTTGGAGAAAATATGAAATACGAAGATCATACTATTATTAACAAAGTTGAACGAATTTTAACTTCTGAGGTTTTTAGAATTGTTATTCTCATAAATATCTCCCTTGATAATTATTTCAGATGTCCACCCGCGACGATGAAAACACATTTTTCATGTATTTCCCCCCTGTGCCCCCGCTGAAGCAAAAACTGACAGTTTAACAACTGTTTTGAAAAGCTCCCATGAAAACTTTTATTTCATACACATATCGGCTACGTTTGATGAATTTTTTTTTCAGGGGCCCCTCTCCTGTACTGTTATCATCGATTAATGGCCAATTTTTTCGAATCCTAGAATGGTTACCTTTTGCTAGGAGCTCTCTCCCACCTCCTTGACTTGTTTCACTTATGAGCATTAAATGTAGGTACTCATCTTCAGTCATTCATTAAATTGAATCAAGTGTTCAAAGCATGCACCTTTAACGTTGAAGTTGGGAAAAACTAACTCAAAATTATTCAATCTTCGCATTTAAAACAGCCACTATTTTGTTTTACGATTACTGATACCACTAGCTGAACCGATTCTCAAAGATATTCATGACACCTATCATTCCTGAAATTTTCATGCGAATCCTAGCAAAACTGTAGTGTCTGAGTTGGCAAAAAGCGCATGTTGTTCCATAGCCATATGTTCCCATAGTAATAAATGCAGCGTATATTGTTCCATAGTAATACAGGAAAATTCAAACCGCTATAACATCGCTAAATATGATTCAATCTTTATGAAACTTACAGGATAGATTAACCTTATAAATAGACATCCACATACTGAATTTCATTGAATTTAAGGGTACCGTTAAGATTTTATTCAAGAAAACATAAAATCGATAAATCATACTATTTCTAACAAAGTTGAGTGAATTGCGACTTCTCACGTATTTGTTTTTGTTATACTCACCAAGGCCCACATTCCTGATTTTTTTCAGATTTTTCGGATCACAGGTGTCCAATCGCGAGGGGGGGGACACAAATTTTTCGTATATTTCCCCTCCCTGTGCGCCCCTCGAAGGAAATTTTGCCAAACTAAGACCTGTTTTGAAAAGTTCTCATCAAGACCTTTCATTTGATACCCATATCGGCTACCTTCAATGAAATTTTTTTTCGGGGGGTCACTCTCCTATATGGGGAGACCCCCCTTAAATACCTTATAAAATTTTGTTGTAGTTGAACTTTAAAGAGATCACCACTTTACACCTACACACAAAATTTGATGTTTCTAGCTTAAGTAGTTTCCGAGAAAAACTGCTGTGACACACGGACGGACGGACGGACGGACGGACAGACGGACAGACGGACAGACTGGTCGCGAAACTAGTAGGGTTTTGTAAAATTATCTTACAAAACCCTAAAAACCGGCCAGAATTGATCGATGGAAACGGCGTTGTCCTCCATCATGACAATGCCAGACCACACACATCTTTGATGACCTGGCAAAAATTGATAGAGTTTGGCTGGGAAGTTCTGATGCATCCACCGTATAGTCCAGACCTTGCACCATCAGACTACCATTTGTTTGGGTCTCTGCAAAACTAGCTTAATGAAAAGAAATTCACTTCAAAAAGGGACTGTGCAAATCACTTGGCCAAGTTTTTCGCCAATAAACCACAGAGGTTCTACACAGATGGAATAATGGCTCTACCTAAAAAATGGCAGAAGGTCATAGCATCTTTGACATCAAAATTTCCAGAACGAAAGTAAGGGAACTATCTCTAGCCCGTAGACACCACCAATTTTTTCACGAGCCTGCCGTGCACTCTCACCTTGATCGTAGTAATATTGTAAAATATAACGAATTTTTTCAAGAAATTCACTCATATTTAAATGAATACAACTTTTGACACGAGTGACGAAATACAAAACTGTCCATATGAAAATTTCAGACTGGAGTGTCACCTTTCAAACGCAGGTCAGTTTGACTCAATCTGATTGGTATTGCTCGATATATGACAACGAACACCATCTAGTGAAAACTGTCATTTAGGGTTTTTTAAGCTCTTGTATGACAATCATCTCTGTCAACAGCATTACTTGCCTTACCGGTTATTAACATGCATTTTTCTGGTCACAGGCCTATAACCTTATGCTTCGGCTTATGAAAACAATTGCAATAACACCTCCCAGAAGCAGAATACTTAATTGGAAGTGGTTTGATTCACTGCTTTAATTTTTTTCTTATTTTCTTAATCGTCAAGTAGATTTTGAAATGATAACTTACTATTCAAGTATGATTAATGCTCCCAAATATTTCTTTGCAGCACTCCTAACGCAAATATGAAAATACGATTGGGTGAATGGGATGTCCGGGGACATGACGAAAGGCTTTCCCATGAAGAATACAGTATTGAACGAAAAGAAGTACATCCGAACTATTCGCCATCGGACTTCCAGAATGATTTAGCACTCGTGAAATTGGATCGATCCGTAAAATATAAGCAACACATACTACCTGTATGTTTACCTCCCCCTACTCAAAAGCTAATTGGGAAAAAGGCAACAGTAGCTGGATGGGGAAGAACGCGGCATGGTCAGAGCACGGTTCCATCTGTCTTACAGGTAAATATAACTACCTTTTCAGCTTTTTATATAACATTTAAAGTTAAATCTTTCATTTTAGGAAGTAGATGTGGAAGTAATATCAAACGATCGCTGCCAAAGATGGTTTCACGCGGCAGGACGACATGAAGTTATTCACGATGTGTTCCTTTGTGCTGGATACAAAGAAGGTGGACGTGATTCATGTCAAGGAGATTCTGGTGGACCATTGACATTAACACTGGAAGGACGCAAAACATTGATTGGGCTTGTTTCGTGGGGTATTGGATGTGGACGAGAACACTTACCTGGCGTTTACACTAATATACAGAGATTCGTACCCTGGATAGAAAAAGTGATGGGAAAGGATACGTAACGAAATCATCATTCAGTTCATTTTTTAATAATTTGCATCGAAATAATAGAGTTAATAATTTATTTTATTATTTAAAGGAGAATGTATGAAGTACATGTAACTGTTTGAGACAAATTTTATTTCTACCCTAGTGAAACCACCAATCTAATGCTAACATATTATTTGAATGTTTATTCAGCTACCAATTTCTAGACCCATATTAGCCTAATCACTGAAAAAAAAATACTTAGAGCACCCCATTCCTTTAAATTTATGATTTTAACTTCATTCTACTCTTAACCAAGCATCAAAAATTATCATTTCCGAATGGTATTATAGTAGGCGCATATTACTGCGAATTTATTTTCTACTTAAGATAATTCTTACTGTAAATATATTCTTAATACGTGACATTTTTCGGTGTTTCATTTGTTAAGCTAAGCAATGCTAACAATACCCCAAACAATTTTCTTTCTGGACAAACAAACTCAATTTGTCCGCTATGTGATCATATACTCTTACTCATGGTGAGGTATTATTGTTCAGTACGTCTTTGTTGGACACCCAGCATTTTTCAAGTACATGCTTGACTGTGAACAATTGGTTTATTGTTGATCTACCTGCTCTAAACCCACCTTGGTACTCCCCAATAATACTGTTGGCGTATGATCTGATTTCATTTTCTAAGATTTTTGAAAATATAATCTACGCCCTACAAAGTCGTGATATATGAGTACTTCTATTATTTTCGCACTGTAGATTGTCACCTTGTTAGTCGACACGGAATATAATTGATTGGCTCCACTCTTTCGGCGTTCTTGTTGCCAATGTGCTGAATTACTTTGTGAATAGCTTGATGAACACTACTGCCACCATATTTGATGAGCTCCACTGGAATCTTATCGATGCCCGGCGCTTTATTACTCTTTAGGGCTTTGATGATAAAACAAACTTCATTCAGAGTTGGTGGGGCCAATGAAACCTCCCCGCAGACATCTATAGGCTCCGATGTTCTGGAACTGTGCGGAGGATCGAGGAGGTTCTTGAAATACGATGCCCATCTTTCCTTCATCTTGGTTTCATCAGCGATACTATTGCCGATGTCATCACAACAGAGTGTGGTTTTGGGCTGATAACCACGTTTCAGGCTTTTCATATTTGGTATGCTTGTCTTGTGTTGTTGCTCGCTAAACTTACATCTATACTTCTCAATTGGTCGTCATAGTATTTTCTTTTCTTGGGCCCAATTATCTTATTCGCTCTCTTCTGAGATCTTCATAGTGTTTTCTCTTCGTTCTGATTTTCCGACCAACTTTTTCTTTGTACGCCTGATTATTTTTATCTAACGCATTCTGCCACTCATCATCGGACCAATAATTCTTCCTGCGCAGGGCTTGACGTCCAAACGCCTATCCTGCCATGGTCCTTGAAAAATGTTGGAATAAAATGCTGGGAGTTCAACATAGACGTACATCAAATTTTCGTCGACCTTAAGCAAGCATACGACAGTATTGATCGTAACGCACTGTACCAAATAATGCTTTGCTTTGGCATCCCAGCCAAATCAGTCCGTCTTATCAAAATGACGATGACGTCGACAACCTCCCAAGTCCGCATCAATAATCAAATCACCGATGCCTTTGACACAAATATCGGACTAAAGCAGGGAGATGGGCTGGCCCCGTTGCTATTCAATTTGGCTCTGGAGTACGTCATCAGAAAGCTCCGTGTCGATACGCGAGGTACATTGCTATACAAGTCAAGCCAAGTGGTAGCCTATGCGGACAACATCGACGTTTTGTCACGGTCATTAAAAACTGCCAAAGAACTCTTTCTGAAACTCAACAGTAAAACAAAACTAGTAGGGCTACAGATCAATGAAAATAAAACAAAGCTCATGACGCAGTCAAGGAAAAATACCTCAAATATACAAAATATCACACTTGGCAAAGACAGTATCGCAAATGTGGGCGTATTTGTGTATTCAGGTGCCAAAATAATGAAAACGGGTAATAAAAGAGACGAAATACGCCGAAGAATACAACTCGCAAATAAAATATTTTATTCAGTATTTACGATCTTGAAGACGAGCTGCATACACAGGAAAACATAGCTCCAAGTATACAACTCTGTGATAAGACCTGTGTTATGTTATGCGTGTGAAACATGGACCCTAATCTAAGCATCCGCAAATATATTGAACGCCATGGAGCGACGGGTCCTAAGGCGAATAATCGGAGCGAAGCTAGACAGAGACCAATGGCGAACTGTATGAAATTTTTAACGAACCGGAGGTCTCAATGATTATAAGACTGCGGAAGATGCAATGAGCTGGCCACATGAATCGTATGGACGAACAATGGATACCCAAAAAGGTATTTGATGGGAGGACTGAAGGCCGGAGATCAGTGGGAAATTCGAGGAAATACTGGTCTGACTCGGTCGACGAAGACAGTTCATCGCCGCTTGGATTTCAGCATTAGAGGATGTAGTCAATGGACCGAGACAGTTGGAGGCGCTATTTGCAGGAGGCGAAGGCCCCAGAGGGGCTGTAGTGCTAAGAAGAAGAAAAAGATTATAATTAGTAAAATATGAGTCAAGCTTCTTTTTTGAATCAGATTCATAAAAGCTTTACATTCTTGAAAATATACGCTTTGAGTATAAGCTACGCAATTTTATATCTGGAACTCAAAGAAAAATTGTCATATTTCGGCTATGTTTTTATCAATAAATTTTTGCTTTTTATGATACGTTGTAGTGGTTGGAGTGAGCACAGAAAAAACGACAGACATAAAAGCTGCAATAAATAGCATAGAAAAAATAAAAAAGGAACCCAGTATTTTCTCAGGATCAATAGAAGATGTGAAAAGGTCAGAAAAGCCCCTTTAAAATACTGTGTATTTTCCTATATTGAGCACTTCCAAACTATTCTTAATTTGTATGTCCTCCAATAAAATGCCATTTGTTTTATTCGACATATTTATATTTCGAGAGTAAGTTGCTCCCCTCTTTAGTGACAATTATTTTTTGATATTAGATGGCCTTTTTCGGGATATTTATACTAACTTAAGCCAAGTACTAGTTTGCTAAGGTCTAATTGCTTAAGGATTAATTACTACGGGATCATTTTACTTGTCTAAAGGTGCTAATCCTATTTTACTTATTTTTACTGGATCTAATTACTTAGCCTCTTATTACTTAGGGTCTAAACGTTTTTTTTTTTTGTATTGACTGTTTACATATCTTAGTATTACTTTTTCTTATTTCTATTATTACTGTTAATGTTATTGTTATATTTGATTAAGTACAGTTGTAAGACCCTAACTCAAGCATCTGAAAACATATTGAGCACCTTTGAGCGATGGGTTCCCAGGCAGATTATTGAACCGAAACTAGATGGGGACTAGGGTGTCCCTTATTTTTTGAAAAAAAAATGTTTAATGCATACCCTCTAAATTTGTTCCACATGTAATAAAATGCTCCCAAAATTAAAATTAGCTTAATCTATGAACGGGAACCCGTGCCGACTTGAAACATATTGTTACATGTGCAAATAATTCTGCGAGTTACTGTCGCAATTGTTTTCACAAATATTAAGAAGATCATGATCAACAGAAGAATGTACTCAAAAGCAAAAGAATCTACCAAGCATGATCAACATCTGAAAGTGACGTCACAGCTCCATTCAGATGTTGATCATGCTTGAATATACCAGGTACCTCTCGGCAGAACATTCGCCAATGTACGAGAAATAAATTGAATGGCTAGAGACCCTATACAAAGGCGAGCTGAATGAATGGGGGGATTATTCATTACAAGCGCGATATAGTTAAACTGCGATAGTGAAGAGTGCGAAGTAAAAAGCGATATTAAAGTGATAGACAGTTGAAGTAAAAATTAATCGACGAATTGTAAAATAGTGAAATTATAAATTGTGCATTTTTAGTAAATAAACTTTTTTAACTTAATTTATAAAACAGTGCGTTTTCACTTTCCCGGAACATTAAAATTATCCGCCGCGAACCATAACACGCGACAATATGCTGAGAATATGCTTGTCCATACAAGCTGCAAGGGACGATCGGCGCGTGCTGCGTAATCAGTTAGCATATTAATATTTTTTTTGTACCTGAGATGTTTTTGGTTGGTTTTATATAATGACGATTGAATTACAAAGTACTAAAAGAGGACATTTTCTTAGTGGGTGATATAAAACATCAGATAACAGGTAGAAATTGCCTTCAAACAGGCTGGTTTTAGTAGATATATTCTATAATATTCGCGAAGTGAAATTTAAAGTAAACGAAAGTGCTAATCTTGTGATTTGCGAGTGCATTAACTGCTGGGACAAAGCTAGAATACCTACGCGATCAGTACCTAACTGTGTAAAGAAGCCAGTAGACCTGTAACAAGTGTGGCGCGATCTACAAAAAGGTTCTAAGAAAAGCCTCGAAATTCACAAACGTCGTGAGCAGAATTTTCAAAGCGTCTTGGACAATTTGTTTGATATCGCACATGCCAATGCTCTTCAAATTATAAAACTAAAAGAAGACAAAATATTTTTTCAGCAATAGAGAGAACCCGGGTGTCTGGGCTGTCTAACAGGAGTGGACCAAAAATTATCAGAAAAAGAAGAGAGAGCCCTCCAAAGAAAGGTACATGAAGAAAAAAGAAGATTAAAAAACGTGTCCACCACTGGACCTTCGTCAGCATGTGATTTTTTGCTGGCTCAAAGCCCTACGTCTTCCTCTTATTGTTTTTCTAGTGGTTTTACTGACAGTTTAAATAAAGTTTACCTGATGAACAAGCACCGACACCAACGGCATCGACTCTGCAGTCTCAAGTGACTACTGTTAAAAGGAGCCGGAAAGACTTTATTTCACCCAAGTTAGTTGCGCCCTTAGATAGGTGTCAATTAAGCACAAGAGATTTGGTTTGTATTCTAAACATTGATGAATATCCCGTAAACATTGATGACTATCCCGTAAATTAATCTTCAATTCAACGAATTCGAAAGATTAGAGCCGAGGGAATAAAATGGATTTCCAAAATAATATTCCTGAAATTGCGATCCACTGGAATGGCAAATTGTTATCTGCCTTAGACGTAAAAAGTTCAAAGGGAGAACGACTACCGATTGTTATTACTTATGGGGACAAAGAACAACTTCTTGTGGTACCGAAATTAGATAATTCATCGGGAAGAGAACAAGCCCTAGCTATTTCAAACGCTCTCCAGGATTGGGATCTCAATGACAAAATCCAAATAATGTGCTGCGACACAACGGCTTCAAATACAGGCCGATTTAAAGGTGCTTGTGCAATGTTGGAACAAAAATTGGAAAGAGAGCTGTTACTCTTTGCCTATCGCCATCATGTTTACGAACTGGTTTTGAAAAGCGTATTTGAAGGTAAAATTCACGAAGTTGCCCGCAGCTCCGGTTATCCACTCTTTAAAAAGTTTAAAGATAACTGAAAAAATGTTGATCCAAGTGCCTTTTTAACAAGTCCAGACATTAGAAAAAAAAACATATGACTGATACTGACCGTAATTAACTGATTGAGTTTTACTGGAAGGAGTTAATCAAAAATATTGTGCGAGATGACTACCGTGAACTGATTGAACTTTCTTTGATATATTTGGGAGGCGACATTGAACGCAAATTAAAAATTACGCCCGCTGGTGCCATGCACCAAGCACGATGGCTGGCAAGGGCTATTTACGCTTGGAAAATGTGTTTGCTACAAGACCAATTAAAAATCAGTGTCAAGGATAAGCGGGCATTACAAGATGTTTCTTTATTCATCGCGACCTCCTTTGTAAAACCCTGGCTTCAGTGTGATATGGCAGTAAAAGCCCCAAATCAAGACTTGTGCTTTTTGAAGACACTGAAGATGTACGAAGCCGTCGATGAAGCAATTTCAAAAGCAGCTTTAGCCAAGTTTTGCCAACATTTGTGGTATTTGACGGATGAAGTTTCCATCTTAGCACTTTTCGACGAAGGGGTAGATCATCAAGTGAAAATGAAAATGGTTTCTAAATTAGAATATAAAAAGCCAGACGATCATGCAAAGAAACATATTCCGCCAAAACAAGAAATTTCAAATTCTCTACATACCAAATGCTTGGATGATTTCGTGTCAACAAAGAGTAAAAATCTGTTTTCACGCTTTAAAATTGACTCTAGTTTCCGGGATTTTCTCGTTTTATTATGGAACGAAAGTGAAGCCCATCTAAAGGCTAAAACTAAAATCTAAACTTTAAGGGCTGTAAATAATACGGCAGAAAGAGCAGTTAAGCTGATGCAAGATTTTCACGGCGTAATAACGGCGGACGAAGATCAGAAACGATTTCTCTTGCGTTGTGTCCAGAAGTACAGAAAACTCTATTCTGATGGTAAAAAAGCTACTTTAAAAAGGCAATAACTCAATTAATATTGTCTGTTTCACTCTATTTAATAAAGATTAATATTATTATGTTGGTTTTTTAATTATTTTGATGCTTCGTTCGGTCGTTAGAGAATAAATTTTAATTTACCTAGTAAACCTATATATAAAACTTTGAAGCAAAGTCGGCACGGCTTCCCATCATCATAGAGTGCTGAAATCTCACAAGCAAGTTTATTTTAGGATTACGAAAATATTTGCAGGGTATGCGTTACAAAATTATAAAAAACAATTTTTTTGCCCATTGGGGACCAACTCGATGCAACCATGAGCTGTATGAAATTTTTGACGAGCCGGACGATGGTAAGACTGCGGAAGCTGCAATGAACTGACAATCTGAATCGTATGGACGAACAACAGATACCCAAAAAGGTATTCGTTGTGAAAACTGAAGGGTGAAGACCAGTGGGGAAACCAAGGAAACGTTGGTCTGACTCCGTTGGCGAAGACACTTTATCGCTGCTCGGATTTCAAAATTGGAGGACGTGGTCAATGGATTGAGACAGTTGGAGGCGCTTGTTGTAGGAAATGAAGGGCCTAGAAGGGCTATATGGCTACGAAGAAGAGGGTAATCGCAAGAAAAAGAAACTCACAGCTATTCCACTAAATTTAGAGCCAGAGGATCTATTGCCCAGGTCATCGTTGAGTCTTGATTCGGTTGGCTGCCTCATACTCCACAGTGATTCGTACATGTCAATTTTCACAGGTTCTACAGTTCCTTCAATACTGTGAGATTGTCCCATTCAATTTGAAGTCCATCACATATATATGTTACATGTAAAAATATTTCTGCGAGCTACTGTTGCAATTGTTTTCACAACCATTAAGAACACGATGATCAACAAAACGAATGTACTCGAAAGCAGAAGAACCCTCCAAGCATGATCAACATCTGAAAGGGACGTCACTGCCCATTCAGTATTGCTCGAATATTCGCCAATCTACGAGAAATGAGAAATGACTAGAGGCCCTATATCAAGGCGAGCTGAATGAATGGGGGGATTATTACAACCGCGATATAGTAAAACTGCGATAGTGTGGAGTGCGAATTAAGAGCGACATTGATTGTGAAGTGATAGACAGTAGTAATAAAAATTGATAGACAAAGTGAAAAAAGAATTTGGTGAAAAAGTTAAAAATTGATAATTGTGCATAAACTCTTTTAACTAATTTAAAAGACATTGCATTTTCACTTTCCCGAAACATTAAAATTATTGGCCGCGAACCATAACACGCGACAGTGGGGTCGAGAAGTGAGAAAAAAAACTTCGAAAGTGAAAACTTTTAAACATTTTTAAAGTGCACAATAGTGAAATGTAACGTGCAAACTTGTGAAAAAAAAATAATCCAAATTAATAACAATCCCACTAAGCTAACATTAAATGAATTTACCATGGCAGAGCTAAAGGGAGAGGCAGAAACGCCAAAATCGAAGGAACCAGAAGATGCACTCTGATGCAAATATTGATGCTGATGCAGCAAGAGTAGCGACAGCAGTCATCCAGTTTAACTGCAAAGCTGAATGAACAGTCATTCAGTTTAACTGCGAAGCTAGACCAGAAGCTGGAATAACAAGCATTCGAAATCAAGGCAGACATCACACAGATGCTGAAGGAGCAATCAACAAAGCTGGACCAACAAGCGATCAAAATCAAGGTGGATTTGCAAAAACAGTCAACCGAAATAAAAGTGGAGCTCGGTAGTCTGAACGAACGAGACAAGCGATCTTATCTGATAGAGCCAACGAAGACGTCCGCATTGCGCTGTTTGATTGTAGGACGAAGCCTTGTAAGATCTATGAAGAATGGATACGTGCCGGTTAGAGTCCTTAACACCGCAGACTTAACCACGAGCATCAAAGCGGGAGAAGTCATCAGCAGCTGCCAACCTGTTTCCACCATCACCTCCTTGGAAGCCACTCACGACCACCATTAGAGGAGGAGGCATGGCGCAGACAAAGCTATCAAAAGGCTGAAAAGGAACAGAAGACTGAAGAAGAGCAGAAACCTAGAGAAGGGCTGAGGGCTAAACCTAAAGGCCACGCGAAGATAGCTCCAACATCAAACATCAATAAAAGATTGAATTGAACCAGATCAGGATGGACAAAGGAAGGAGGAGGAACTTGCGGCACAATCAAAGCGGGGCTGAAACCAGAAAACCATTAGAGATGGCCATCACTAACTTGACCGGAAAGGATACCGAGCAATTTCTGAATAAAAGCAATATAAGAGTAGGCAAGGTTGCCTGCAGGATACGATGAAGAGCAGCGCCTCTTTGATGCTTCAAATGCCTTGGCTTTGGTCACACCGAACAAGTGTGCAAAGGACTCCATAGGAGTTCCCAATTTTACAAATGAAGTGAAATGGGACATTAAAAAAAAAGAGTGTACTGTATCGTTTGCAAGGATGCTGAGGTGGGAAAATCGATCTGGGGCATGTCTTGAGATCAGGGAAATTTTAGGTTTTCTAGGAATCGCTAGCCAAGATAAAATCAGAACTTCGATGACCCGTATCCTGCTGATAAACCTGCAGTTCAAACGCCAAAAACCTGCATGAGCAGTTTACAAGGGACATTAAAGCCGACTTTTTGCTGCTGAGTGAGCATTACAACGATAAAAGTTCTGCATTATGGTATTCTCATCAAACTCCCACCATCAGAGTTTGGAGCAGTGATTTCCAGGTGGAGGGTTGTGGACAGAGGCTCGGTTTTGTGTGAGTTTAGTGTTCCTGGACTACTTTCTTTAGTATCTACCTAACACTGAATCATCTTTCCAAGCCAAGCTTAATGCTTTGGAGGGTGTTGTCTTGCACATAGATGGCAACATGCTTCATGGGGGAGACATCAACGCTAAAGCAATCGAATAGGGCATGCCTCAAACAGATCCACGGGAAAAAATAATTCCAGAAATGGTGGCCAGGACAGCGCTTACTGTACTAAATAATGGAAATACGTTGATTTTTCGCCGTATTGGCCGCAAAGGAACCATACCTGATATAAAATCCGCCTTGTAGTCCTTAGTAAGGAGGATATACAATTGAAGAATATTAAAAAGCTACTCAATCGGTGATCGTCAGTACATTCTACTTGAGATCCATGGTGTTGCCTCCCAACGTCCATGCTCTCAACCTTCTCCAGTTGGGCGAAACATTCGATGGATAGACGTCGAGAAGTTTGTCAATGTCCTATCTCCCAGCTTGAAGGCGCCTCACGGTGTAACAAAACGAGATCTGGCCCGAAGTTATTTGTCAAACGGTTCTAGGCTGGGTTCTCAGGTTAACAGCGGAGGTGTTTAGTGGATATTTTAGTCACCCGCCTGCAACCATGGAAGTCCACACTCTGGGCGTAAATTACATTTACCTCCTAACCACAAAAAAAGCAGCTGACGGCAGGTGCTTTGCTGCAGAGTAATATGCGGGGGACAGAAGAACTAGAAACTCAAGACGTGGTGAACTAACAACGATCATCTTCACGGCTGCTTGCAGCACTTTTATGCCCTTTCGTTAACCCCGATACAGCAAGTCCCCAGTGTACTGGTAGTTGACTGAAACCGCTGAAAAGTACAGGGAGTGTCACAAGCTTTGGCGTAAGGCTCGACGTGTGCGAAACCGTGACGAGACATACAAATGTATAGCAGCATATAATTTGGTGAGGAATGGCCTTGGGAAATTGATCAACAACAGCAAGGCTCACTGCTGGCAAGCTTTAGTGGATAATGTGGGTCCGTGGGGCCTTGGCTTCAAGCTGGTTATGCGAAGCTTGGTAGCCTCCAGATGCCTTGAATACATGAAGCAGAAAAGATCGACTAGATAGTGTGGACACTCCTCTCCATCCATCCCGTCCAAGTTGACGCTGCCTACAGTAAAACAGCAATGAAGTGCCCAGTCTTCACACAGCCAGAACTGGAAAGGGTAGTCCTATCATTGAAAATAAGGAAGGTTCCAGGCCCAAATAGTATTCCAGCTGAGGTGTTGCAACTTATCTATCACCATTGTCCCGACTTGCTGCTTAGCACAATCAATCTGTTTTTATGGTACGATGGAAGGTGGTGAAGTTCGTGCTGGTCAGAAAAGGAAAAATGAATACTGGATCTCAATCTGCATACCATTCGTTATGCATGCTAGCGCAAGAAGATTTCGTTTTAACAAAGACGGAAGCATTCTATTTCACAGCTAAAACTCTCCACGAATTTGGGTGATGTAAACAATCTAAAGGTTAAGTCCGCATTACCTTTCGCGGATGGATTCGACATCATACTTGGAAGCCCTTATATCAGTGTGGGCACCGGCAGCACATTTCATTCTTCACTCCACCGTATATGCGAACAAATCGCTTTAGACGTATTTTACGCGAACAAATTTTCATATTTCCGACTTTACTGTTCCACGCGACCAAACTTCCACAAACTTTTTATTCGGATCGGATTTTGTGACGATGCCACGCTTGTAAACGTAAACAATCAATCCAAAGATCACTTTTGTCTTGTTGCAACAAACTAATTCAAGGATCGTTCAAGACTCGAACTAATTGCGATGTTCCATTTGTTGATTCGATACTGGTTGGAGCACAAGTAGTCGCAATTTGGTAACCGCGACCAGAAAGACTTTGATGTCAATTCGAGATTGGAAAAGAAAGGTGGATGGCCGATCATCGCCCCTTGGGATTAGCGGACAACCCCGTTGTGACACTTCTATATAAAGGAGTATAACGTGTGAGCAGGTCCCTTTTTGGTCGGATAGTTCTCAGTACGGTGAAGTCTTTGGCTTTTGGTTCACTCGTGCGTGAGGTGATTGCGAAAGTTTTTAAGATACGGGTCTTCCGTTCAATTAGTGATCTAAAGAATTCAGAACCTGTGAGGAAGTGAATATTGGTGGTAAACTTGTGCGCGAGATATAATAAATAATTTATGGCACGGTGCAACCTTGACATTCAGTGAGTGTGAAATCGAAAAAAACTAGTGGAAGAAAATTCAGTGGAATGAGTAGTGATTTTTTCTTACTGGGACAGTGAAAGACAGTTGAGCCGCAGGGGAAAGTGTAGAGTAAGGGGGAATTCCCGGGTTACCCACGTAGAGAGTTGGGATTGATTGAAGCACTTGGGAGCGTTTGAAGTGTTTGAAGGGCTAGTTTTGGGGAATTTGAGTTGGAAGAGAATTGATCAACAAATCCGCAATTTTAATCGAACCAAGAATTTTATTCATCGTTTTAGGGAATTAGAGTGTGAGGAAGATTAAAAGCAAACCCCGCGACTCTGAAGAACTAACGAGCCCGCGCAGCAATCTGGGTTCTGCGGAACGGGGAGATTGGTACGGAAAAGGTGGACAAGTGGTAGCCGAAAGGGGCCCCCAATGCTATAGCTGAGAAAGGTTCTGCATTGTAACTATACTATTGTTGTTTGGAATATAAGAATTAATTTTTAACTAGAGCCATTCCATATTTTCGTGTTTTGAATTTAGCCATTTTCTACTTATTTTTCTTCTCAATTTTTCTGAATTTCCAGCGGTACCTTGACTTGGGAGTAGGTAAGTAGAAGTAGCCGTAGAAAACAAACCTGGTGGTCCGACGACAGTAGGAGGCAGTTTCTCTTTTTGATTCCTCTTTGGGTCTCCCTCACAACTGCGCAACGTTTCTGGTAAGAATTAGGTGCAGAGATAATAAGAGGAGCGTATTAGGTGATCCGAACGGATATTCTGGTGATCCGAACACAAAATTATCAAGGCAAATCAAGGCCTTCTGGCTAAGCGAGTGGCAATCACGCCCACTCTTCGAGGGCTATCTGGAGCCGAAAGCTCCCAGCCAAAATATCCTCTACGAGGAGAGTAGCAATGGTCTTAAGTGAAATGTGCTAAACTTGGAGTTTAGATCATGTCTAATGTATTAAATTTGGAGCTAAGATAATGTGCATTATTGAATTAATTCAGATTAAGATTAAATGGATTGAGTTTCATTTCCCATTCGCTAAAGACATTTTTGGGTAATTTAAAGGTCAGGGGGACACTGATTTGATTTAACCGGCAGGATTTTGTCACTGAAATCGTATAATTTTACTCACATGATAATTTAGAGAGTGTTGGCCAACTGAGTAGGGACCGGGTGAATTCTGGGTCTAGGAAGAAGGTTTTTTTTTTAAATTTTCTCTCTGTATTTTTAGTGAGTTTAAGGTTTCGAGAAAGAATTTCGAATCAGTGGATCTAGGCAGTTTATAAGTGTTCCACGTCTTTTTCTTGAGGATCTTTTATTTTTTAACAGCGGATTCAAAAAATTTTCTACGGCACAAACGCATCGGAAAAGTGTCAAGCAATAAAAAAACCACCACGAACTCATTCGGGGGTTTTTGGAGCTCACAAGGTGAGTGAGTGGCACATGGGACCCATCTTCTAGGGATCTCATCGAGACCAAGCACTCCCATTAGGGGAATTAAAAAAAATCTGATATCACAAGCACTCTCCTGGCTACACAACTTTTTACAGTGGCAACAAAATTAATTATCAATTTTACTTCGCATACATCTTTTCTTTTATAACCGAATATTCATGGATCTGTACCATTCAAAAACTCAGTTATTTGAATTTCTAAGAAAAACGGAACTGATTCATTATGAGGTTTGATTTTCAATAAACTTTTTTACAGATCACGCATGACTCTTATCAAACTGTAAAGTAATTTTTATTCTGTATTGTTTGACAAATCATCATGGAAAGACTTTTTTGTGTTTGGGAGGTGAATGCCATTTCCGCACAAAGTGTGGGACTCTCAAGTCTCGTTTTGTTACGCCATGAAGCGCTTTCAAGCAAGGTGATCCCTTTCCTAGCGGGAGGGAGAGGGGTAGAGGAAGTGTCAGATAAGCGATCCCTCAGTGCCAACGCCCCAATATAATGTGCCACCTGGTTCCATTTGTCAACCGATTCGAGCATCGCCGCAACGGTATTATCCGGAGTGAGCAGTCCCGTCTCCCTGTAGAGGCCCCTTCACAGCCGGACACATTTTGTGCGCGCAAAAAATGTGTGGTAGGCACTGTCTTCCGTTCCTGGGTAAATCCGACAACAGGGGTACCATGACTTACCAATCTTGTGTAGGTTGGACTGAAAACACCCATGCCCGCTCAAAAGCTGGGTCAGATAGAAGTCAGTCTCACCATGCCTTCGATTTAGCCACGTTCGTATAAACGGGATGAGACGCACATTTCACCTTCCCTTCGTGTAATTCATCCAAAATTACCACCATTCGTTGAGTGAGCGCTGTTTCTCGTCGCGGAAAATCATCTCCCTCGCATCCTCGTTTCAGCACAGGCAAGTAGCGCGGTGCTCTCAAACAAGGAGGGCGACAGGTATCACGCCTGCAATCACTCTCACCACCGTATCAGAGACTGTCGGGTATGAAGATGCAATCCTCAGTGCTCTCTTCTCTATACCTGTGCCAAACGTTTTCGGTATACCTCCTTATTGAGAGCGTCACCCCATACCTCTACGCCGTACACTAGTACTGACCCTACAGCACTCATCAAGAGGCACCTTCTTGATGGGCTGGGTCCCTCTACGTTGGTCATAAGTCGACTCAGAGCTGATACTCCCGAAGCACCCTTCTCAGCCGCTGTTCGGATTTGCTCAGAGAAACTCATCTTCGAGTCGATCAGTAGCTTTAGGTACTGATGGCTTCGATTCGATTCGTATGTCTCCAATACTGGCTATTCTTACTCTAGGGATTCTCTTTTTTGTCAAGATGACCACTTCGGTTTTTCTCCAGTGCTAAACTGAACCTAGCCTAAGTTGCGCTTGTTCAAAGGTGCGTCCAGCGGCCAGAGCCGCAACATCATCCACATAGCAGATCAAGCGTGACTCATCTGGCATATCCAGTCTCAGTACCCCATCGTAAGATACGTTCCACAGGGCCGGGCTAAGGATAGATTCCTGGGCAACACCCGATGTAACTTCCATCCTTCTTTGGCCCTGCATTGTACCGTAGAGCAGGCTTCGGTCCTTTAGGTAGTTCTTCAAAAGCCGCATTAGATATTCTGAAACATGAAAAGGGTTTTCCGGCGTAACCAGAATATCCACCCATCTAACAGAGTTGAAAGCGTTCCTGATTATCCGTCGCTTGGTGTGACTATATGCCTCTGTCTTTAAGACTGCGCTCACCAGCTGTGCAATCGCATCAATGGTAGAACGTCCTGCTCTAAAGCCGTACTGCCGAGAAGATAGATTCCCAGCAGCACAAATCACGTCAGTGAGTCTTCCCTTGATGAGTTTCTCTAGCACTTTCCCACCCATTTCTAGCATGCATAACGGGTGGTATGCAGACGGTGTTTCGGGATTTCCTATCCCCTTGCTGATCAGCACGAGCCTCGCCAGCTTCCATCGGACCGGGAAACCCCGTCCCGTAGACAAGCGTTGAATGTCCTAAGCAGCAATTTAGGACAATGATGATAGACAAGCTGCAATACCTCAGCTGGAACACCATCTCAATCTTTTCCAGTTCCAGCGGTGTGAAGAGTGGATACTCGACTGCTGTTTCACCATTGACAGCGTCAACATGGACGGGATTGGAGGGAAGAGTGTCCGCACTATTTCGTCTATCTTCTCCGCATCATGTATACAAGGTTTCCGTAGGGCACTAAGCTTACGCATAACTAGCTTGAAGCCAAGGCCCCAGGGCTCTGAGTCGACTTATGGCCAACGTAGGGGGACCCAGTCCGTCAAGAAGACGCCTCTTGATGAGCACTGTAGGGTCAGTGGTACTGTACGGAGCAAAAGTATGGGGCGATGCTCTCAGCAAGGAGGTATACCAAAAATGTTTGGCACAGGTGCAGAGAAGAGGAGCACTGGGAATTGCATCTTCGTATCCAACAGTCTTTGACTCGGCGGTGAGAGTTATTGCAGGCATGAAACCTGTCATCCTCCTTGCTAGAGAGCGCCGCGCTATTCACCTGTGCCTGCGAGGGAGATAGTTGGCCATGAGGAGAGACAGCGCTCGCTCAACGATTGGCAGCAGTCTTGGGTCAATTGCACGAAGGGAAGGTGGACTGCGCGCCTCATCCCGGATGTAAGACCGTGGCTGAATCGAAGGCATGGTGAGACTGACTTCTATCTGACCCAGCTTTTGAGCGGGCACGGGTGTTTTCAGTCTTACCTGCACAAGATCGGTAAGACACGGTCTCCCGATTGTCGGTTTTCCCAAGGAGAGGAGGACAATGCCTGTCACACATTTTTTGCGTGTACAAAACGGGTCAGGCTGCAATACAGGGAGACGGGAGAGCTCACCCCGAATAATATAGTTGCGGTGATGCTCGAATCGGTTGACAAATGGAAACAGGTGGCACAATATGCTCGGGCAGTCCTAAAATATAAAAGGGACTCACAGCAGCCGGGGCCCCTGGGGCTGGGGGATTGCTCTTCTGGCATTTCCTCTTCCCCCTCCCCTCCCGCTAGGAGGGGACTCCCCAGCTTGAAGGCGCCCCACAGCGTAACAAAAAGAGACCTGGCCAGTATAATGTGTCAAACGGTTCCAGGCTGGGTTCTCAGGTTGATTTCAAGCAGAATGCACTGATGATCACTGGCTGAGTAGTCCTTTACGCTCTCCAGTTGTGTATCCGCTGTACTAAGGACTCCGAGGTGAATGTCACGTCCGGTATGGTTCCTGCACAGCCAATACGGTGGAAAGTCGGCGTGTTTCCGGTATTTAGTGCGACGAGCGCCATCTCGGCCGCCATTTATAGGATTCTTTTTCCCCGCGGATCTGTTCGAGACAGTGCCCTCTAAAGCATTAAGCTTGCCTTGAAAAGATGATAGCGATTCGTTCGGTGTTAGGTACACACTAAAGGAGGTGGTCCCTGAGCACCGAACCCACACGAAACCATCCCCACGTCCACAGCTCTCCACCTGTAAGTCACTGGTTTGAGCCAAGATGGCGGTAGTACCAGTTTCATCAGAATACCATAATGCCGAGCTTTTATAATGGTGTTGCTCACTCAGCTGCATAAAATTGGCTTTCATGTCCCTTGCAAACTGCTCAAGTAGATTTTGGGCGGCTGAACTGCGGTGTGGATTTTGCTGCAAGATGCGGTTCATCGAAGTTCTAGTTTTGCCTGGGCTAAGGCTTCTTGGAAAACTCAGCCTTTTCCTGATCCCATGACGTGTCCAAAATCAGGTCCCCGATTGGGATCTTTGCAAAGAATACAGTGTGCCTCCTTCGTACACTCTTTTCTTTTATTCCCCATTTCACCGCATTTGTGACATAGAGAACTCCTATCGGGTCTTTTGCGTACTTGTGCGGTGCGACCATGGCCAAGGCATTTGAAACATTATAGAGACGTTGCTCTTCACCGTATCGTACAGACAACCTGCCCTATTCGAACTTGGCCCTTATTCTAAAATTGTTCGGTGTCATTTTCGGTCAAGTCAACTATGGCCATGCGTTGTTGCCTGTTGTTTTCTGGTATTAGCCTCGTTTTGATCCTGCCCACGCTAAGGAACCCCCTTTTAATGGTCTCTTCTACCTCGGCCAGTTTTGTGACGCAATCAATGTTTCTTATTTCGATTGTTGCCATCAGCTCGAGCGAGGCTGTAGATGCACTTTTATCGAGCCCTTCCTTTTCTCCGTCGCAGGATGCTTCCCTATACTCGGCCCCTGCTCTGAATTCGACCAATATGTGGCCCGACCGCGTTAGTCGTACTGCTTTAATGGCAATGTTTGTGTCTTCGAGCCTTACGTTTCCTTTATGTCCCGCAGCACCTCCGCGTAGGATCGACCATTTTGGGGTTTTACGAGCAGTGCCTGTCGTAAATTGTTCTGTCTTCGTTGGGGCTTCTTTCTCTCCTGTTTCGCATGGGGTCTTTATTTTCTGGTACTTTTTGAAGCAGTTTCTTAGTTAGTTTCTTCGCTCCTTTTGTAAGCACTCTCTAGAACCCCTGATCTGGCGTTTTGCACCCATCAAGTGCCCTTTCCTTCCTTCTTTTATCTTGATCTCCTTCAATTGGGCTAAACGCCATTTTTTATGGATTTTTGATTGTGGAGCTATCTTTGGCCTTCTGGTTCTCTTTGGCTTTTAACCAGCTCCTCCGACAATGCCCTATGTGGTCTAGGCGCTCCTTTAGTTCAAGGAGCCCAATCTTTACTGCTTTGGTGATTTTTGACGAGTCGAACCAAGATTGAATTTTTTTTAGAACAGCTCACGCTTTTTGGAATAGCCTTTCTTCTTCATGTCACTGGGCAGCAATTGTACTTTGCGGCCTTTGTCCTTGGGAGAGGTTATCTGCTTCCGTTTCCGAATATAGTACTTCTGCCACCTTTTCGACTTTGGCGATGCAATCACACAACGTCGCTTAATTTGCCTGGTCACTCGTATCTTTTCCTGCCGTAATCTCCTTGTTGACTCTGGATAGCTCTTCATTAATTCGGGATTTACAACCCTTGCTTCAATCGCTTTGGTGGCGATCGCAACAGTAACCACAGAATTCTCGAATTTCTTTATATTTCCCTCCACCGCTCGAACATCTGGCGCGTTCTGCAGAGTTTTCCGCTTTTCCTTTATAGGACGCTCTGGCGTTCGCATCATTTTTTTGCTTCGCCCAAACGTCGCAGGAATCCCGGTCTGGATCAGACTGTCTCTTGATCTCCGTTTTTCGTCCATCTTCATTATCATTGTATTATTTGTCGTGGTTAGTACCGCTTCCGATGTACTGTTAACATCGTGGCTGCAGCCGGAGTATGCGTCGTCATTGTTGTTATTTTTGCATTCTTTTTTGAGTTTTTTTAGTCTTTTTTAAGGGTTTTCGGTTGCTCTAGTTTTATTGCGACCTAGACCGCAATAATGAATCCAAATTGCTCAGCTGTATTACGAAAATCAGAGTTCTATGAGAAATGTTTTTCATGTTGTTAAAGGGGTTCCACACGATAAGTTCAGTTTCAGTTTCAGTTGAACTGTCAGTTAAACTTACGTGTGGACTGAAAAAACTGAAGGGAAAACTGAACTGAAAACTGAACTGAGGCTCCATGGAAATCCCATCAAGCTCAGCTCAGTTGCCAGTTGAAATTAAACGAAACTGAAGTCTAGTAAGACTTCTCCGTTTACGTTTCAGTTTTTTTATTGCAATAAGTTTGTTTACACATCGTTAATTAAAAATTTCGCGAAAAGATAACGAATTTATAACAGATTTCATTGAAATATATCAAAATTTTCCATGCTTATGGAAGAAATCTGATCCTCAATACCACAACACAAACAAGAAAGAATCTTGCTACCAAGTTTTGCTTGAGAAGTTCAAAGAGCACAATAAACAAGCAACAGTTTCAATGGTGGAAAAAAAATTAATAGTTTGCGGTCAGCTTACAATAAGGAATTGAAAAAAGTGAAGGATTTTGATAAAAGTGGAGCTGGAGCTGATGAAATCTACATACCAACATTGTGGTATTATGAGCTTTTCTCATTTCTTCGCGATCAAGGAATTAACCGAGGTAGTATGAACACCATTGACACTAACGATAGCAGTGATGCTGAAAATGAAAGAGATGAGGTAAGTAAACTATTATTTTACTTTTTTTATTTCCTTTTATTTCTTATAAATTTTAACATCTAATAAAGTGAATATAACATAAATTACGGCATATACCTACTTCGAACTATTTCGTCCTGCCAATCAAGTTTACCATCGTTTGTAAAATAATTCACGTATTCATCTCTGGATGCCTTTGCCTCCACACAAACATTCATATTGATTCTGTTGCCTACTTGAAGTGGTTCAATCCCATGCACCTCAATTATTGGATCTCTGATTGATCCGTTCAATTGGTAAGGTGTATAAGAATGACTAGACTTTCTCCTCAAAAAATTGTGTAGATAGCAGCTTGTCAAGACAATCACGTCCACGTTTTGGAACTTCTTTAAATTGATAGCAGACTGAAAAATTTGGAATCTACTTGATAATATTCCAAATGCATTTTCAACAATACGTCTAGCCCTTGACAACCTGTAGTTGAAAACCATGCGATCATACGATAACTGTTTTTTATTAAACGGTTTTAAAAAGTTCCGCCTCAACATGAACGCTTCATCTTCCACAAATACATATGGCAGTTGCGCATTTTTTCAAGTTGTTATATCATCGGGTGGTAATTGTAAATTATTATTAAGTAATTTTTTATAAAATGTGGTGTTGTTAATAACTCCGCCATCTGATATGCCCCCATTGGTTCTGACATCACACATAATGAATTCGTAGTTGGAATTCACTGTTGCCATGAGGACAGTGCTGTTGAACTTTTTGTAGTTCCAAAATAAGGACCCACTTCCTTCTGGAGGTACTATCCGAACATGTTTTCCGTCAACAGCCCCCAAGCAATTTGGAAATTGCTACCTGTCTTTGAAACCATCTGCAAGTAATCTCCATTCACTTTCGTTCCTGGGCATCTGAAAAAACATAAATAAATGGTTAGGTACTATTCCGTCAATAAACTAATGCTGTTGTATTTGTTATAGGATGAAGGAGAGTCAACCAATTTAGAAACTGAAGATATAGGCAAAGAAAACTCAAGTGACAATCAGTTCACACGTCCAAACAACTCAGCATCCTTTACTGGCAGAAGAAAGAGGTCACCAGGAAGTGAAAGACCCGTATCAAAATCAAAAGTTTTGCAGTTGGTTGCTAATCGACTGCAGCATGGTCGTAAGGAAGAACTAAAATACCAATCATTTGGTATGCACATTCCACAAGAACAAAGCAATATGACAACTGAAATGGTACCATTTGTTCAAAAACTTATTAATGATGCACTATTTCAAGGACAGATGCAATCGTTGAATATAACTTCACATATCAAAACCCAAGTAACACACTCACATCCTACATCTTCAGACCCGAAAATACGTCTGTCTGTCCGTCTGTCCGTCCGTCCGTCCGTGTGTCACAGCAGCTTTTCTCGGAAACTACTTAAGCTAGAAACATCAAATTTTGTGTGTAGGTGTAAAGTGGTGATCTCTTCAAAGTTCAACTACAAAAAAATTGTATAAGGTATTTAAGGGGGTCTCCCCATATAGGAGAGTGACCCCCCGAAAAAAAAATTTAATTTAAGGTAGCCGATATGGGTATCAAATGAAAAGTCTTGATGAGAACTTTTCAAAACAAGTCTTAGTTTGGCAAAATTTGCTTCGAGCGGTGCACAGGGAGGGGAAATACACGAAAAATTTGTGTCCCCCCCCCTCGCGATTGGACACCTGTGATCCGAAAAATCGGAAAAAAATCAGGAATGTAGGCCTTAGTGAGTACAACAACAACAAATACGTTAGAAGTCGCAATTCACTCAACTTTGTTAGTAATAGTATGATTTATCGGTTTTATGTACGTAGATGTCTATTTATAAGATTGATCTGTCCTGAAAGTTTCATAAAGATTGAATCATATTTAGCGAAGTTATAGCGGTTTGAATTTTCCTGTATTACTATGGAACAATATGCGCTGCATTTATTACTATGGCAACATATGGCTAGGAACAACATGCGCTTTTTACCGACTCAGACACTACAGTTTTGCTAGGATTTGCATGAAAATTTCAGGAATGATAGGTGTCATGTATATCTTTGAAAATCGGTTCAGCTAGTGGTATCAGTAATCGTAAAACAAAATAGTGGCTGTTTTAAATGCGAAGATTGAATAATTTTGAGTTATTTTTTCCCAACTTCAACGTTTAAGGTGCATGCTTTGAACACTTGATTCAATTTAATGAATAACTGAAGATGAGTACCTACAATTCATACTCATAAGCGAAACAAGTCAAGGAGGTGGGAGAGAGCTCCTAGCAAATGGGTTTTGTAACCATTCTAGGGTTCGAAAAAATTGGCCATTAATCGATGATAACAGTACATGAGAGTGGCCCCTGAAAAAATAAATTCATCAAACGTAGCGGATATGAGTATGAAATGAAAGTTTTCATGGGAGCTTTTCAAAACAGTTGTTAAACTGTCAGTTTTTGGCTCAGTGGGGGCACAGGGGGGAAATACATGAAAAATGTGCTTCCTCCGTCGCGGATCGACATCTGAAATAATTATCAAGGGAGATATTTATGAGTATAACAATACCAAAAACCTCAGAAGTCGAAATTCGTTCAACTTTGTTAATAATAATATGATCTTCGTATTTCATATTTTCTCCAATAAAATCGTCTTTGACATGTTTCTTGATTTGATTCGATCTGGTGACTGCATTTTGTAAATTGAATACAAAACCCTTCTGACATGAGTGTAGGTCTGTTTACCCAACTTGTTTAATGCAGCAATTGTTTTTCTTGTTGAGTTTTTTATTTTTATTTAATGAATAAAATATAAAAAGGAAATACTTAATTCTTGTTCACTTACCTTTATGTAATCTCTCAGCACCATATTTATGGCTTTGCACGTTTCAGGAATTATGCCACTTAGACTTTGACTTGATATAACAGTACTAAATCGAAGTCATTTGTACGAATTTCCAGTGGCCAAAAATCTTAATGTTGCACTGAGCCGTTCATGAGGTGATATGGCTTGTCTCATTACCGTATTCTGCTTTTGTATAAAAGGTGTTACTAAATTCAATAGTTCTTTGTAAGCAGTCTCACTCATACGTAAATAGTTTCACCAATCACATGGTTCAAATTGAAGTTCTTTCATTAATTTTACATGAGACAGCGAATTTCGTTTAAGGTACCATTCTCTACTCCACTTAGCTCTTTTTTTCTAGGCTTATCCAGTGATACACATAGCGCAACTGCAATAACACAATCTTCGTCCATGATAGCAATAAAACCGCGCGATGTTCAAGATTGAGAAATGACAACTGAACTGATACGAAACTGATCGTCTGGAAGCAAAGCAAAAATTTAACAGAACTGACAGTTCAACTGAAACTGAAACTGAACGGACAACTGAACTGATCGTGTAGAACCCCTTTTATAGGAACTTATGGTGTGCATTGTCGACCTACCGAAACCACTATATAAATACATTCCAATACCAGTAAATTGGCAACGTAGGTCGTGTGATATCACACCTTCAGATTTTTTTCTTTAGCGTTGCACGAAGTCCCTGGTCTTCAGGAATAAGCCAGCTTCAGTTGATGCTTTGGAAGGCAACATTACTCGTGTCATTCACGAGATACAGATCGCTATGCTGGAACGCGTCGTATAAAATCAGTCCCTCAGGATGGACCATTTACGGCGTAGTTGGGTCAACATTTAAATAAGATAATCTTTAACGAATATCTTAAATTGTTCTTTCGACTCACAATAAAATTTTTACTAAAGAATTCAACTTTATGTCGTTTATTTGAGAAAACACCGGATATTTCAAAAATTCATATAAATCGACTTGCAATTGCTTACGTTGTAGTGTAAGACTACCTTGACGAGCAATAAATGAAAGCATACTTTTAGGCAAAATATAGCTTTGAAAAAGGGGGTGCCAGTTTCATGTTGAATAATAATTTGCATAGTATATGAATCAAGGCAGGTATTTTTTTGAGGATTTTCCACTGTAATTAAGGCATCAAATATGACTACTGGATCAGAACAGAATTATGCAGTGCAGCACTTGCTTTTGGAGTAAATTGATGAAATGAAAGACCAAACTTTTCAATCACTTTGCTAGTACTTATGGTTTAAATATTATTTTGTACTATTCGTTTTAGTTAAATAAATTAAATGTGTGCAAATGCATTTCAATTTTACTTAAAATGATATTCAATATATACACAACGTATGGAATACAAATTTGATGAGAGATTCGGTTCAATAAAATTGAACGCCAAGTTGAGAGGCAACTGGTCAATTGTTGGGGAAGTTCTCTTAAACTTCGTTTAGGAAAAAATCTTTGTGGCGATCTCTTAATTTATATTTTGATCATTTTAATTATAAATGAGTATGATTAACACATATGTAACACGTTCAGCTCATCTTCTGCGTAGCCTTATCATACAATGGAAGCATGAAAACAAAACAAAGATTGAGGTCATTCAACTGAACCCATTCAGTGAGTTACGAAGAGAGTCCAACTCAAGGTTTTTTATGTTGGTGGAAGGCAGAAAGTTAAAATCTCTTCTTGTCCAACCTGTTGTGCAAATTGTTTTGCATCTGTTCTAATAAGACGACGTCGCTTTTCGCATTTCTTCGCTACAGTCTGATAGTAATTTCCGATCAACTCGATTAGTTGGCCTATAAGATACTTTGATTTCTTCTCAGTGCATCTTAGTTACATTTTCGTTTTTGTTTTGTGTAACGAGTAAATGCCATACTTATCATTTCTTTTACTTCTTTTTCATCTTCTGTTTCACGTCTTTTATTACTTCTTATCTTCTTCGTACAGTGAAGCAATGCTTCTCTCATGCTCATGTACTTAACATACACATCGTGCAATTCTCGAGCTAAACTCATTTTTCACTCCATCTTCATTAAATCGCTAATCACCTTGATCTGGAGTAACCAAGTGTGTTTGTGGGAAGAAAAGCATGGAAAATGAATATAAAGAAAAAACGACGAAATATAGAGATTAACGATTTTTCGCAATCTGAAAATTGAGAATCGCTAAGTGAAAAGAAGTTTGAAGTTCTCTTGTACAGCTTTTAAAACTGTTAATGCCGCATATTTAACAGGTATCGGAAATTTCTCTTTTCAAATTACCGCCCTCAATTTTATGTGTTTTAAAACTACTTTATTTGATGGATACAATTTGAACTAACAATCAGGAGGCCGGTCCGAGAACAAATGGGTGGTTTCCGTTCGTGCTCGATTTTATCGACGTTAACCTTAATTAGATCAAAAACCCGATTACCATGTGTTATTGGCCAGTTTTTGATTGATTTATTGAATCGATTTATTTCAGAGCTTGATTCTTTTTTGTTGCGACTCAATGAAAATTCTTTAAAATCATTCACTTCTTGGAGATATTTTAAATTTTTCATAAAGCTATCTCATAAGATTTGTTGATGATGTTGATGAAATGATTGTGTCATTTTGTTTTTATTTCACAAAGACCGACTAATGAATATTTTTTGGAGGTATCTAGTTGATTGAGTTGTATTGATATTTTTTGATAAATTAGTTAGGAAGAAAAATTTTAGATGAAGGTGGTTTCAACGTGTAGCATTTCCCTTCAGGCGATCACACTATAGACGCATACGGCAGGTGTAACCACCATGCTTAGAGGTGAAAAACTTATTTCCAATTTATTGTACTTATGCAAACTCATATGTTTTTGCAACTACGAATTATGTTCAGGTTAATTTTCTACAGTAAGTCATTGGTGTATGCTAACTTTTGTAGTGAAGTGAAAAAATTTCAGATGTAACGAAAAAGCAGAACCGTTTACACTCAAGGCGGACAGCAAAACAACTTTCGCGCGACAATCTGTTTTCAGTACGAGTTCACTCATACTGCGTTAAAAATTTCCAACTAAATTATCGCATTCTGCCCGAACCCTTCTTGGCAATAGTAAGCTAGTCAATTGGGTTGGTTATTGGTTGCCTAGTGTGCATGTTTGGTGGCGTCAGATGGTGGCCATGCGATGGATTGTGATGAGAAGAGAATCAATGAGGGCTGGGTAGGAGTTCACTTCGTTGATAGGTGGAAGAACTGATTTCGCCGATTTGCAATGAATGCGATTGGTGATAGCGGGCTGTTTTCAGTTAATTAACATTTGCTCTTGGTCCGATGTGCAATGTATTAAAATGGTGGCGACTGATTGTCGTCACTGACTGTTTGAGGATTATGGGCGAGTGGATGCACCATGGTACTCGGTCCTAGTATTGGTGACACCGATGTGCAATGTATTGAAGTCGCGACAAATTCTGGTCGTTGATGGATATTTAGAGACCATGAAAGAATGCATCGTGGTTCGGCGGTACACGTGCTTGGTCCTAGCATCGATGCCACCGATGTGCAATGTATTGAAGTGGTGACGATAAATGGTCTTTAGTGGGTAGTGGCGAATAATGGACGAATGCAAGATGTGCAATATATTGAAATTGCGACTAAAGATGGTCGTTAGTCGTCGTTTGGAAACCATGGGTGAATCTCATGGTGGTTCCACGGTAGGCGGGCTTGCTCTTAGGACTAATACTACCGATTTGAAATGCATTGAAGTGGCAACGACGGACGATAGTTGGTGGGTAATCATGAGCGAATGTATGATGGTTCGTTGGTGAGTATTTGGGGACCATTGGCAAATGATTAATGGTGCGATGGTATCCATGCTTGGTCCTAGCATCGATGCTGATGTGCGATGTTTGTAAGTGGTGACGACGAATGGTGTTTCGTAGATATTTAGGGAGTATGGGCAAATGCACGGTGGTTCCGCGGTGAGCGTGCTTCCTCCTAGCACAGATACCGCCGATGAGTAATATATTGAAGTGGTGACGACGAAGGGTCGCTGGTGGGTGTTTTGGGGATCATGGGTTAATGCATGGTGGCTCCACAGTAGCCATGCTTTCTCCTAGCATCGATACCACTCATGTGCAACGTCTAAAAGTAGCAACAATGGATGATGGTTTGTGAGTCGTTGGAGATCATGGGCAAATACATGATGGTTGGGTGGCAGCCGTTTTTTATGTTAGCAATGATGCCAGCAATGTGAAATATATTAAGTGGCAATGACGAATGATGGTTGGAGGGTTGTTGATGTGCATGAGCGAATGCATAATGGATTGATGGTAGCTGTCCTTGGTCCTAGCATCGACACTGCCGATGAGCAATGTATTGAAATGTTCATTACAGATATTGGTTTGTGGATCATTGGGGATCATAGGCGGCTGAGTGGTGGTGTGGCGGTCATCATGATTGCTTCTAGCACCAATACTGCTGATTTACAATATAGAGAAGTGCTGACGACGAATGACGGTTGGTTAGTCGTTGGTGATCATGTGCGAATTTATCGTGGTTATGGGCCCTTGCTCCTAGTACCGATGACACTGATGTACAATGGATTGAAGTTGCGATGGCACATGAGATTTTGTGGATGTTTGCTGATCAAACGCGAATGCATCATGGTATATGGTAGCCTTCGTTGGTCCTCATACTGATTCTAGCGATATGCAATCAATTGAAGTGGTGACAGCAGATGATGTTTCGCTTGTAGTTGATGATCAGAGGTAAAAGTTCTCTGCTTACGATCTGAAAATTTTTAAGTGCAACGGAACCGTTACCCATTTACGAAGACTAGTTAGATACGTTGTGAGAAAAGTGGCAGAGATGGAGATTACCTAGCATAGGCTTTCCCATAAGATAATACAAATAGAATCTATGAGATGATAATAATTTCATTATTTCGATCGAATTGTATATAAAAGCATATTATATTAGGTTTTCATAAATTGCTAATAGCACTGTGATTTAGGTCAGATTAGCAGTATCATACTAGATTTTATTTGAGCAAAAATAAGCTAATTATCACTGTGATAGAGTCTCATGACTATTTTAAGCATAAAATTAGTGGAAAAATTAAAAAAACTACTGCACATGGTTAATTTCGTTAAATTCCTTACATTCTTGATAGCCTCAATATATTTTTATGTAAATACTCACAAACATTTATACATATACGCACATATATATATAGAAAGATATATATGTATATGTATATATATATAAACATATATATATATATATATATATATATATATATATATATGTATATATAAATACATGTATATATATTGGTAAGTCAAAGTCATTTTTCGATTGAATATTTCTTTTATTTAAAATGGATTTTATTTAAGTACATATTGTCCATTATTATCCATTACCTTTTGCCATTTTTTGGGTAGAGCCATTATTCCATCTGTGTAGAACTTATGTGGTTCATCAGTGAAAAACTTGGCCAAGTGATTTTCACAGTCCCTTTTTAAGTGAATTTCTTTTCATTAAGGAAGTTTTGCAGAGACTGAAATGAATGGTAGTCTGATGGTACAAGGTCTGGACTATACGGCGGATGCATCAAAACTTTCCACCCAAGCTCTGTCAATTTTTGCCGAGTCATCAAAGATGTGTGTGGTCTGACATCGTCATGATGGAAGACATCACCCTTTCGATTGATCAATTCTGGCCGGCGTTTTTTGAATTGCTTGTTGCAACCTGGTTAATTGCTGACAGTACAAAACTGAACTGAGTGTTTGACTGGGTTCTAGCACCTCATGACATGACAAACAATTCCCTTCCAATCCCACCATATATACAGCATAGCCTTTTTGGTGTCAATCCTTGCTTTGAAGTCGTTTGTGATGATTTACCTTTTTTTGACCATGATCTTTTTCGAAAGCCCTTCTCATATCCTACGCATTTTGCATCACCCGTTATAATTTGCTTCAAAAATGGCTCGGTCTCCTTGCGTTTCATTAGCATTTTGCAAATGGAAATTCGGTCGATCAAATTTTTTTTGGGTAAATTCATGCGGCACCCAAACGTCGAGCTTCTTTGTGTATCCAGCCTCACGCAAATGGTTCAAAACTGTTTGGTGATGGATATTTAGTTCCTTAGCAATGTCATATGGCTGCTTACATGTCAGTCTTCTTCAATTTTTTGCAGGATTGCATCGACTTTTTCAGTGACTGGTCGACCTGAGTGAAGTGCACCTTTGATATCAAAATTTCCAGAACAAAAGCGAGCGAACCATTTCTTGGCTGTGCTTTTAATAAAATATCTTGACCGTAGACACCACAAATTTTTTCACTAGCCTGCGATGCGTTCTCACCTTGATCGTAGTAATATTGTAAAATATAACGAGTTTTTTTCAGAAATTTCATTCATTGTTAAATGAATACAACATTTGACACAAATGACGAAACACAAAACTGTCCATTTGAAAATTGTAGACTGGAATGTCACCTTTCAAACGTATGTCAGTTTGACTCAATCTCAGGCTCAGTACGTTTTAGACTATCCAATATACGAGGTGTGTTCAAAAAGTATCACGAATTTTGAATTTTCGCGGGTTACGTATATTCGAATTTCGATTTTTTTGTGGCGTTATGTTGGTACTTATGTCTGTCACTTATGCCGACAAGCTCGGCCATTTTGAATGTTCACTTAATTGGTGATAGCTGCTTTACTTGCACGTGTTTTCAATCGTCTTCGATTTTTACTTATTCAAAAAAATGGATCAAAGAACGTGTATCAAATTTTGTGTGAAAAACGAAATTAAGTGCGCGGATGCATTCCGAATGTTGACTGTGGCATACGGAGAAGCTACCTTGGACCGAAGCAACGTTTATCGGTGGTACAAAATGTTTTTAGAAGGCCGAGAAGATGTGAACGACGAAGAGCGTGCCGGACGCCCGAGCACTTCAACAACAGACGAAAAAATTAATGAAGTGGAGAAAATGGTATTGGCCAATCGTCGAATCACCGTTAGAGAAGTTGCTGAGGATCTAAACATATCGATTGGCTCGTGCCATTCGATTTTTATCAACGATTTGGGCATGAGACGGGTCGCCGCGAAATTCGTACCAAAATTGATCAATTGCGACCAAAAACAGCAACGCATGAACATTGCTAATGAGATGTTAAACTCTGTCCACGACGAACCAAATTTGCTCCAGAGGGTCATAACTGGTGACGAACCGTGGGTTTATGGTTATGACGTGGAAACCAAAGCTCAATCATCTCAATGGAAGCTGCCGCATGAACCAAGACCGAAAAAAGCGCGCCAAGTTCGGTCGAATGTGAAAGTTTTGCTGACAGTTTTCTTCGATTGCAGGGGCGTGGTGCATCATGAGTTCTTGCCACAGGGAAGAACGGTCAATAAGGAATATTACCTGCAAGTTATGCGCAATTTGCGCGAAGCAATCCGCCAGAAACGCCCGGATTTGTGGGAGAACAAAAATTGGCCCCTGCTCACACATCGTTGCTTGTGCGCGACTTTTTGGCCAAAAACAACACACTAATGATGCCGCAGCCACCGTATTCCGCAGATCTGGCCCCCTGTGAGTTTTTCTTGTTTCCTAAACTGAAGAGGCCCATGAAAAGACGACGTTACGCCACGCTTGACGAGATAAAGACGGCATCGAAGGAGGAGCTGAACAAGATTAAAAAAAATGATTTTTTGAAGTGCTTCGAAGATTGGAAAAACCGTTGGCACAAGTGTATAATATCTCATGGGGATTACTTTGAAGGGGACAAAATAGATATTCATGAATAAATAAATAATTTTGGAAAAAAAAACAAAATTCGCGATATTTTTTGAACACACCTCGTATATATATATATATATATATATATATATATATATATATATATATATATATATATATATATATATATATAGATATATATATATATATATATATATATATATATATATATATATATACGTATAATTTTTTTTCTTTCTTCTTTTTTTTCTGACTATATATATATACATATATATATATATATATATATATATATATATATATATATATATATATATATATATATAAATATATATATATATATATATATATATATAAAATTTTTTTTTCTTTAAAAGCCGTCGGGCCTTGCTTAGTTGTGTGGGCAGACGCGTTTCGACTACTTTGAGTCATCTTCTGTGTTTAAAAATATATAAATATATATATATATATATATATATATATATATATATATACATATATATATATATATATATATATATATATATATATATATATAAATATATATACCCAAAAGCAAGAAGTTTCACTCTTGTCGGGCGGGTACACCACACGCATTTTATTTTATTTTTTCTTTTTCTTCGTAGCGCCACAGCCCGTCTCGGGCTTCCAGTCCCTGATACAAGTGCCTCCAACTGTCTCGGTCCATTGACCATGACCTACAATTTCGAAATCCGAACAGCGATGAACTGTCCTCGTCGACTGAGTCGGACCAACGTTTCCTCGGTTCCACGCTGGTCTTTGCCCTTCAGTTCCCCCAGCAAATACCTTTTTGGGTTTCCGTTGTTCGTCCATACTATTCATGTGGCCAGCTCATTGCAGCTTACTGTCGTTGCAACCTCCGGCTTGTCAAAAATTTCATACAGCTCGTGGTTATATTGAATTTCCTATTACCCGTCTAGCTTCCATCCGGAAGCTTGTTTTAGGATCCATGTTTCACACCTATAGTCAAGCACAGGTGTTATCACAGATCTTTGTACTTGGAGCTTTGTTTTCTTGTGTATGCAGCTGGTCTTCAAGATCGTCAATTTTTCATTGGCGGTTGTCGTTATTTTGTGGTGTGACATCTTGGGTAATTGAGGTGTTATTCCTTGACTGCGTCATGAGCTTTACTTTATTCTCATGGATTAGAACAACTACTAGTTTTGCTTTGCTATCGATTTTCAGGAACGCCCGTGACAAAATATTGATGTCGTCCGCATAGACTACTACTAGGCTTTACTTGTATAACAACGTACCAAACCGAAAAAAATTGAACAAGGAGCTTAAAGGGGGTCTCTCCGCATAGGGGACTGCCCCCTGGAAAAAAATGTCATTAAAGGTAGCCGATATGGGTATCAAATAAAAGGTCTTGATGAAAACTTTTCAAAACAGCTCTGAAATTGACTTTTTTGCTTTCGAGGGTAGCATAAGGAGGAAAAAAACACGAAAAATTGTTGCCCTTTCTCCCGTCACAATTAAGCCCCAGCGATCTGAAAAATTTAAAAAAAAAATATAAAGGTAGGTGTTTATGAATACAATAAAACAAATACTTCAGCAGTCGAAATTCACTTAACTTCATTAATAATAACATAATCTTTGAATTTTACCGATTTGGCTTGGGTACCAAAGAACTATTTAATACAGTACCTTGCGGTCAATACTGTTGTATGCTTGCTTCAAGTCAATGAAAATTTGGTGTACGTCTGTGTTGAATTCCCAGAATTTTTCAAATACTTGCTTGACAGTGAACAATTGGTCTATTGTCGATCTACTTGCTCCAAAGCCTATTTTCCAAGATCTTTGAAAGTATTTTGTACGCCGTATAGTTTTCGCACTGTAGTTTGTGATCTTTTTTGTGACTCTCCTCGTTCGGCATATGTTCTTGTTGCCAAATGTGCTGAGTGATTTAATGGATGGCTTTCTGATCTACCATTATATTCAATACATTCCACTAGAATCTCATTGATGCTTGGTGCTTTATAATTATTTTGGGCTTTGAAGGTGTAAGAAACTTTAGCCAGATTAGGTGGGGCCAATCGAAGCTTCCCGGGAATATCTATAAGCTCTGATGCTCTGAAGCTGTGTGGAGGATTAAAGAAGCTCTTAAAATATGATGCCCATCTATCCTTAATCCTGCTATCATCAGTGATGATGTTGTCAATGTCATCACGGCTCTTCATGGTCTTGGGCTGCTAATTATGTTTCAGACTTATCACTACTTTGTATGCTTGTCTTGTGTTGTTGCTCGCCAACATAATTTCGTGATATTTGACGGGATCTTCGACTGTCTTATGGCTTTTACTTTATCGCTATTAGCTTCGCAGCCTTTTGCGTGAAAACATGGGCAAAAAACTTTATATGATGCTTCTCATACTTACATTTTTCAGCATTTAGTAGCATACTTGCTATTTTTAGAAAAGAAAAAACTATTTTTGTTGTTTTCTCCAATTCCTTCAATGTTTTCTAAAAGACCACTTATTGCTTCCGGAAAAACTTCGAGAGTGGATGAAATTCCAAAAAATAAATGTGAGTACCTACATCGATCGTTACCGATTTGCGGTGATTTTTGTTCACTGTCACAGACAAGTTCCTTCCAAACCTCAGCACTTGCCTCTGCAATAAGTTTACAATTTGTATGAAAAATGATAGAATCACCCGGCCAAGTTACAGTTGAAAGTTTTGCAAAGATGTAATGTCTGCAATCAATAATAACACAAATGGCAAACATAGTATGTAAGTTAGAATGATAGCAAACATCTATACAAGCACAACGACAGCAGCAAAAATTATTCGTGCCAAGGACTGCAATTTGCCTACCACATGAGAATCACCACGAAGTGAAAAGAAATCGTCCTCCAACCTACGTACATGCACAAAAGCAAGCGAACTTGCAATTTGATCAACAAACTTGTGGAAGTGGCGAAAGAGTATCGACTCCAAAATGAAATTTTGTGTTGGGCCGTATCCCATGAAGATAATTTTCTGCTGCGCTCAAATAAAACTAAGATTTGTTGGAACAGCGACAATGCTATTTGCAGCGAAAAATAGAGAACCCTACCCAGCACACGTTGGCAAAGCTAGGTACAGTACGGTCAACACCTACATGGAGAAGAAGTCTTACCTTTTGCGTCCATAGCGCTGAAAGATACAACTTTAAATTGGTGTCGAGCACACCATTTCTTCTTACCCATGGTGAAACAGGCTAGTCCGGGAAATTAGTCCGTGAAATAAGAGAATAATAAGTCGTGTCTAGCAGTCCTCAACAGTAGCCGCAACTAACGCATCAAGGAATCCTGAGCGGACTGTAATACCGAAGCAGTTATGATGATCAAATGTGCCACAATATAGACGATATTGACGCTGATCTAGCTACTAATACATCAAACCAGCCATCAATATCATCAACTTGGAGCTGCCAACAATAAAATACCTACACAAAAGGGATAATCTCTCACAAAATGCAAGCGGAATTTAATTTCAACTCTAGGAAGGAGTAAACATAAACAAGTGGAAGACACTTGACCTTTCAATCAGGTACGGCTACCATCATTGTAAATAAAAGAACTAAATGATAATACAGGGAAAAAGCTCACAACAAAGAAGGTTAGAGTCATGGGTAGCTGAAGATCCGAAAGGTTAATGGTGGCGCTAGAATCCACAATTCCAAGAAGTTGCGGTCAACTTCACTGAGGGGTTTTTTAACGGGGCTAAAATCCCACTTGAGGCTAGGACGGATCTGACAATGAACGAGGAGCTGTCTTCTGTTTTGGGAACCTGAGTGGTAAAGAAGTACCAACGAAGAAGGAAAAAATCGATTGGAATCATACTCCAGTTTGCAGCAAAGGGAAGAAACCTGGCTGAATTTCCGAATTCATTTCTCCAGGAGTTCTTCAAAAAACATCGGTACCGCAAGGGCATGCCTGAATGACTTGCCGGTGATTTATTTAGGGATTCACACGGCATATGAAAGTTGATCAAACGGGACATACAATCATAGCGGAAAGTTTACCGGGGGGCCCTGTGGTCGAGAGCGCTAAGTGTGGCTAGGTAAATATATTTGTAGATCTAAGAAATTATTTCACTGGATATTGAATTATATGAGTATTATTGTTTATTATCATTAATTATAACACAAAGTGAATCGGTGTTTTCTTGTGTTTCTTTTTCAAATCACGAACGCGCTAAAAGGAAAATTGTGAGACTTGACTCGGGAGTGTGTGTAAGAATTTTAAGGTGCCTAACTTTTGCAGAAATATTTCGTAGGTGCTGGGGTAGATTTGGGCCTCTTTTGGTCTTGAATTCCAGCTGCCGGTGAATCGCGACGGATAGGGTACGGGATTGTCGCGGAAGTTTGCTGGGTAGTTTTTTCCTGCTATTCTAGCTTGTTATAAAGGCAGTGATCGTGATAGTTTCTGTGGAAGTGAAGACTCCGGCACGAGTCAAGCTCGTCTGGAAGCTTGGGGGACAAATTTACAGGTAGACGAGTGGCACCCACGCCCGTCTCCGAGGGATTGACCCGGAATCCAAAACGGCCCAGGCTGGAGTCGGCATTTATGTTTTGATTATCCATTCGATATATTTTTATCTCGTAATATCACCTAATCAACACTAGTTTTTCTCATTAGGTCTACTCTCATATTGTTGTAAGCAGAAGTAGATGGTTGGCAATTTTTTGCTAAAATTTGATCAAGACAGAATCCTGATAGCGTTTTCATGAAAATCTTGAGTGAAGGTATCGAATCTTGGAGTCACTAGTGATGAGATAAATCTTCTCGATAGGGCTGGTATCGAAATTGATAGTACAACTCGGAATAAAAATGGAAACAGGATTATATGTGATGGATTACGGAAATTTGCCCTGATTGGAACACATTTTGAATTGGTTCATCTACCAAACCCTGAGAGAGGGAACCAAATGCTTTCAGAGATCATTGAAGTTTTCGACTTCAGATCAAGCCTAAACGGCAAATCAATACTTCATTTCATTGATACATCTGACCTCATACCGAGGTTGAATCTTGTTGACTATTTTGTCAGCTTAAAAGACTTGCGTTTAATAATTAGCAAGATAAACAACAAGAAAGTTATTGAGGCCAGTCTTAACAAAAGTAAGGCTTATAAAAAATACATTAAGAATGCTGAAGATCATGCACTTGAATATCTGTATAACCAAACCTTAAAAGAATCTAAACGTGTTATAAAAGAAGCTTTATATTACTCCAAAAGATTGGAAACAGTGGCGGATAACTTGCACGAAATATGAAAAAAAAAATAAATGAAGTACAAAATAATTCATCACCCTGGATCAGGTCACCAAATGCTGAATTTTTTGTCATGGACTTTAATAATGCAGCACACCCATGTGGAACAGAAAACTCGCTAAACTACTTTTTTTCAACAATTGATGAGGAAATTACCAAGGAGCTTGGTGACAAGCTATTTCAATATCACAAATAGCCCACCTAAGTTCATCTTTCATATTCATCAAACGACTAAAAGAGAAGTATTTAAAACAATCGAAGATTTGGAAAAAATGCAGCACCAGGTATTGACAACATCACCATACATGAAATTATTCTAGTCAAAGAGGAGGTAGCTGAACTACTGGGAAATTTTATTAATAAGCATTTTACAAATGGAACATTACCGGACAAAGAGAAACTGGCAAAAATAATTCCAATATTCAAAGGAGGAGACCATCTGGACCCGAATAATTACCGCCTGGTTGCACTTTTGACAGCCTTGTAAATAATTGTTTCAAATTTTTCTTAATGGACAGCTCTATCATAAATCCGAAGCAGTTTGGCTTTCAAAAAAACGGGAGTACTTTCTGTCTCACGTTACATCAATGAAAGTCTTGATAAAGGAGATTATATTATTGCGATTTTTCTGGACCTAAAGAAGAGTTTTGATACGGTTGATCATGACCAATTACTTCAAAAACTTGAATCTTATGGTATTCAAGGTAAACCGAAACAACTTTTTAAAATATTTGGAAGGAAGATTCCAAAGAACATCAGTTAATAATGTCTTGAGCAATCTAGCACCAATTGAATCGGGGGTTCCTCAAGGATCCATACTAGGTCCAACCTTGCTTTTATTATATACTAATAATTTGAATAAATGTAAACAGGAAGGTCACCACACATTAAATGCTGATGATACTGTATTTCTTTATTCAGAACATGATAAAGCTCCCATGGAGAATATCGTCAACGAGGATCTAGATAAATTCACTAATGCATTCATCTTCAGTCAAATCATTATTATGGAGAAAGCTAAGTGTATCTTCAAATGTCTAAATTCCAGTGAATCGGAACAAAACCTCCTTATAAAAGTATCACAAATAAATCCATATAACTTTTGATACTTTTATGGCCGCGGTTGTTTAAATTTTACTTATATGGATTTACGGGCATTTTTCTACCAAAAAAAAAAAAACAATTTGTTATTAAATAATACTTTCATCGACGTTCCAACAACTTTCATTGTCTTCTTCAGGATAATAATTCCACGAAGTTTACATTTTATTCATACATACTACATACTTTTAGTTACCCTAATTACTTAATTGCTACTAGGCCCCAGTACACATCGCTGATTCCATCCATGTCCGTTTTTTGGTCATTGTATTTGCCGTTGTTTTTATGTTTAACGCCTCCAGAATCAACCTCTTTTTGTAATTGCGCTCCTCCTCCATTATTGTTGTGTTTGGAAAATCAATTAGGTGTCCCAGTTGTGCACAATGTGCTGTCAGTGCCGTTTTGTTGTTGTTATCGCTCCGTATGTCCAGTTTGTGTCTTGCAATTCTATTTTTCATCCATTGTTTCGTTGTTCCAATGTAAACCATATTGCAGTTGTTGCATGGGATGTTGTAGAAGATGTTGGATCAGTACTCTTGCGGTATCTTGTCCTTGCTTGCTGTGTATAGTGAGCTCAGCCTGTTTTTGATTTTGAATCCCAGTTGTATTTCTGCGCAGCCCTTGATGACGCTTTTGAATTTTTCGGAGAGGCCTGAAATGTATTCCATGGTTGCGAAAATTGGCCGCCTTTCTGTTTGCTGTGCCGGTGTATTTTCATTTTCCATTTTGTCGTACTTATCGAGGAGGCTGTTGATGAGTTTGATTAGAAACCCGTTCTTTAAAAATATCGATTTTATTATTTTTTTGTTTTTTTCCTGGTAGCAATGGTCACTTATATTGAGGATGCGGTGGATCATGTTATATGCGGTATTCACCTTTTCTCTTGTCACCAGAAAGTCCAAGTATGTTAGTTTCTCCAGCTCCATAGTATAGCGTAGTTTTGAATGGTAGTTATTAAGAAGCTCCAAAAAACTGTCAATTTTTTGTTTTTTCGCTACATATTTTGTAATTAATTTTGGCTGCACCATGATTTCATTCAGCGTTTCCTTAAGGAGATCCTCCATGACGATGTCTGTGATGATTGGTGATAGCGGACTTTCCATTGGTAGACCATATATTTGCTTGTAGAGTGTATTTTTGAAGCTGAATATGTTGTTATGCATTATGCAAAATTTTAGAGCTTCCATGAAATTTCTTTTGCTGATGTTTGTGGTGTCTTGTAGTTCGTCCCATCTTTTTTGGATCAGATCGGTTGCAAATTTTGTTGGAACACTGGTGAACAAAGAGCTGACATCAAATGAGACCATTGTTTCGTTGTCGTTGATTTCAATATTTTTAAGTTTTTCTTTTAATTCCGTTGTATTCTTGACGTTGAGCCCAGAGTTGACTGTCAGGATATTGAGGTGGTTCGCTAAGTGCTGTGCTAAGTTGTAAGTCGGGCCGTTTAAGTTGAAAACGATTGGTCTCATCGGGCAATCTGGTTTGTGTATTTTTGGTACTCCGTACATCTTTGGTATCCATGCTGCCCGTGGATTCATATAAGTAAATCCATATAATTCAAGAAACGCGCAAAATTTTTTAATACCTTATGCCAGAACTGATCGACTAAAGAACGGTGCAACGAATTATGCAATGCGTATGTTATACATAACAATCTTCCAGAAATAGTGAAAAATGCAAACTCATTATTAGTTTTTAAGAAAAAACTTAAGGAACATCTAATAAATTCAAATTAATGAATAGTTTTTATAAACTCAGTGTTTTTCTTTATACTGCGTTGTATTATAATATTTTTTTTCATCTCTGAGAACTGTTCATGAATCAAACTAGAGTAGCAAGAAAGGAGTACTTCACAACATTTTGTGTTCCCCCTTATACCGATATTTTAGCATTGCCTGGAGGCACACGTAAGAATCGGCAACGTGTGAAGTGCAGATCGCACGAGCGTTGTGCGACGATGAAAGAGTGATGGAGAGAGTGGTAGGGAATAGAAGTATTTAAAAAAACGCAGAAAAAAACCAGGTGGTATTCATGCTATTCCAAATGTGCCTGAGATTGCTATCAGAAATTATTGCATGTTATGCAACAACAGTTTGAATATTTCATGTTTCCGAAATGAGTGGAAGAAGCCTCAGGTCTTTTAAATCTCGAAGAAATGAAAGGAACCTTTCATCTTAAAAGCTATCGCCCTACCAGCTTGCTGCTTAACATCAGCAAGGTGTTTGAAATGATACTAAATAAAGGATTAAACGAAAACATTGAGAAATGTGAATTGATGCCGAATCGCCAATTTGGTTTTCGTGCCAGGGATTTGATCATACTTGACCAAACATGCGATAACGAAAGTAACCTCACACATCTGTTAGAAATCAAACAACAGAAAATGTGTTGGAGCGTGTCTCATTGATATGGAGGAAGCCTTCCATGCGATGTTGTTAGATGGACTAATTTTTCAACGCCTTCAGGACAGGTTCCCCAGGCACCTTGTCGCCATGCAATATGTTATATGGGAAATCATTTGTAGTAACTGATGGAAATCTGACAACAATGCACTACTTCAAGGTCTTGAATGGCCTACAGCAGGGAACAGTTACCTTGCCCCTGCTTTTCCCAATATGCATTCGCAAGCTATTGAATAAATTTGATTTTAACGTCTGGCTAACGCTATCATTAGTAGAGTTTACTGATGATCTAATCATATATACGGCAGATTGAAAAGCGACAAGAACTCAGAGCAATTTTCAAAAAATTTTTAATGATGTTCAGCTCTATACCGGTAATTGGCAAATGAAAATCAATTCGGAGAAGTGCGAAACAATTTTGTTTCAAACAATGCTGCAGCGGGCCAGTCTAGCCCTGAAACGTAATTGGAAGGATTTCTACATTATGGCTGATGAGGGTAGTTCAGAACGAGTTCCACATAAATCCTGTGCTCGATTCCTCGGCGCTCATCTCGATCAGTATCTGTACTATACTGAACATGTCAAAATCATGCTCAGTAAGGCACAAAACGTAGTCATGGCCCTACGAAGACTCTTTCATTCCAGATACATTGATCAAAAGGTCAAAGTTATCTGTTACAAAGCTCTGGTTACACCAGTTTTGATATATGGATGTCAGATCTAGTACAACCAGAGTACTAGTACTATGGAAAGATTAAGAGTTTTTGGAGGGAAATGGCTTTGTGCATATACTGGGTTGTGCAGAAAGCCTGAGATTGATTTGAAACACTTCATGTCGAAGAGAAAAATTGATCAAACTGCTGAAGTGACGAAGGTCAGTATCTTCATATTAGGACTTTCTTAGAATCATATCGCAAGATCTGTAACTGTGGGTGAAAACCCCTGGATTTCCCAGCCGCTCCATCCTACAGACTGATGTATTGTGACTTGCCTCGGTACTGGGTTCATTCCTCAAGAAGCATTTGTGTATTTGGACAGGAATCGATATTTTGATTCTGACGGTGTCCAAATTATATATCACGTATATAGGCGGGCCACCGATTAGAAGATAAAATACTCTCCGAATTTGAGTTCACGAGATCTGCGATTTCAATGGATATATTCATTTGCTAGATTTGTTGAAGCTGGTTGAACTGAGACGGAGCGACCTAGGGATTGGTGGCTGAATAACAATGCCTAAATTATTCGTGGATTCGGTTGTTTTTGTCCTATTCGTTACTTAGTTTTTGAGTTTCAGCTCATTATTGCTACATTTTGTGTTGTGAGTTTATATAATGTTTACGGTATTAGCTTAGGTTGGAAATATTGTGCTACGATTGTATTAGTATAAGATGAAGGTTTGGATTGAATTTTATTAGGACTAGGTTATATCATTTAAGGTGTAGGATAAAATTTCACTGTTGTGTTACGATCATAAATAATTTTTGAATAGTCTTTGCTGATTTTTCTTCTTTTTTCAATTGAATCCTAAAATATGTATGAGTTTCACATATTTCCAGTAGAAAGTAAACCAATCAAGATGTTCCTAAGCGAATGTTTCGCTAGTTTCTCCAATTCAAGCTCCAGAAATCGAAATATGCATTTTTAAGCTAGGCACGTTCTGGTCTATGGATGAATGAAATATTCGGCTTAAAAAGTTAGAAACAGTTAACGCCAAAACAATTAAGCTGGAAAATTACAATACAATTTTCATGAACAAAATACCAAAACATATCAACGCCTCCGGAGCTCGGAAGTATTTGGAAAATGATCTCATGCTTGAAGGTTGCAGAGTTGAGGATGTAGCAAAGGGAAATAAGTACAAGCGTTTGATATAAACTTTCATTCCACAAAAGTATGCCTGACTTTTCTCCAACCATCAAGATGAAAACAGTGCTGAGGCTTGAAATGGAATTATATTCAAATAGTAGAAATCACGAAACGCTGTTTGTAACAAAGATCGACCAAGTAAATCCATCAATAGTTTAATAATAGCAAAAACAAGATCTTGAGCCCTACGCTTCACATGTAAGCTCAAATTATGTTTAATCGCTACAAAGATTATGAGAGCAGCATCATACATTTTTTCGTCCGCAATAAAAATATTTTGTAAAAAAATCCTCAAAATTTTCTACCATAACTGTGGTGGTATGAAAAATAAACTCATTAAACTTTTTTTTGACGTTGAATCATGCCCTTTCACTGTTTTAACTCTAGCAGAAACCTAGTTGAATGAATCCGTTCGAAATGAAGAGATTCTCGATAGTAGCTGTACTATTTACAGGAATAATGGAGACTATATTAGTATCAAGCTGAGGTGAGGTGGTGATGTCCTTATCGCTGTACACAACTCACTGTTGAGCGAACCTCTTAATACCACCGCAGATAATAATTTCCAGTATACAATAGTCCGAATATTCCTCCAAATTCCAGTGAGGTAGTTTACACTAATGTATGTGGAGTTATTTCTTCACTTGCAGCACTCACTAATGAAGAATATAAAATTAAAATAGTTGGAGATTTCAACAAGCTCAATTTAACGTTTGTGGTCGACGATCTGGATAATCTTCTTCTCCCAGTTAATCAACCTTGTTTCTATATTTTATGGCATGGACTTACAACAGATAGCTCCGACACCCAATTGCAATGGCAATTTGCTTGATCCTGTTTTTACATATGTATATGACGATACAGTGGTTAACCAAACTAGTGACGTCGAGAATTTGTTCCGCTCCATTCCGCACTGTCCTATGAATTTTCCATTGCTGAAGTTTCCAACACTCTTTCATACAATAACTCGATTGTAATCGGTTTCCACAATGCTTACTACGAGAGCATTAAACATCATATTTTTAATAAAGACTGGACGTCCATGCCTTCAACGTTAGATATAAATAATACAGGAAATTTATTCTATCAGCACATCCTTGATGCCGTTGAAAGGTATGTACCCAAAATTAAGAACAAGGACAAATTATTCAAAACTTGGTTGGATAGTGGTAGTGATCTATAAGGAACAAAAGAAATAAACTGTATAACAAAAAATTATGCAAAAGAGGTCTGATGTTGGCAATGAAATTAAAAAGAGAACAATGAACTGTCAAAAGAATTTCAATTGAAATCGCAAGAGGCCTTTGAAGCCTATGTAAATGTTATAGTTGAAAATATAATCAAAAACCCCAAAGATTTTTTTGAATTTGTCAACATTAAGCGCAAAGCTCACGGCTATCCTAAGCAAATAACATACAAAGACTGCAAGTCCACTCTTCCTGAAGAAATCGTCAATTATTTCGCAGACCATTTTCAAACAGTTTATTTTTCAAGAAACAATTCACCTCATTTTTCACTACTCGACATAGAACTCGGGACCATACTACAAGGAGTTTCAATTTCAGAAGGTGAAATTTTCATCGCAATCGAAACTTTTGATTTGAATCATGACCCTGGCCCTGATTTCTTCTTCTTCTTCTTTTTAGCACTACAGCCTCTCTCGGGCCTTCAATTAGAGATAGTTAGAGTATCTCATTTTCATGTCCGTACTGATTTTTTTTTCGGAAGTTGGTTTGGTCAGTACCATGCTCCCGTGTGCTTGCTTAGCTATGACATGATCAGATTAAATCAGTACATATACCCACTGAGCGAACACTCGTAGTCTGTCCGAAAAATCCCCTGAACTAAATCACGTTGCTCCCAACGAGATTTGAACCTGGGACCTTCGGTTTATGCGTTCACGCTCTAACCACTAGACCACACAGACCTGATTTACTTCCACCATTTTTTTATTTCAAGGCAGGGAACAATTAGTTTTACCTCTTCATATAATTTTTAACAAGTCGCTATCAAATGGTATGTTCTCAATTTACTGGAAATCTTCCCACTTAACTCTCATCCATAAAAACAACACTAAAGGGGATGTTCAAAATTATACAGGGATACCTATACTATCCGCTGCCTCAAAATTATTTGAAAAAAATTGTCTGTTCTAAAATATCTCCCATCATAGAACAATGTCTCAACGACCAACACCATCTAGCTTCAGAAAAAATCGATCCGCCACCACCAACCAAGCAGTTATGGTCTCTACCATTCTTTGTGCAATGGAAAAGGGTTACCAAGTTGATGCAATTTATACTAACTTTAGTAAAGCCTTTGATCGTGTAAATCATGCAATTTTGTCTCATAATTTACGTTAATTTGGAATCATTGGCTCTTTGCTTTATTGGCTGAACTCGTAACTTAAAAATCGAACTCAAATGGTCAAATTTCAGGGATATGTGTCCAATAAAATTCATGTATATCCCCGGTATACTTGAAGGCAGTCACCTCGGACCTTTTCTTTTCAACATTTTTATATCAGACCTTTCTGAAGTGTTATCCGGTATACCACACTTATTTTACGCCGATGATCTCAAATTATATCGTGTGGTAACATCCGAAAATGATTCATTGTTCCTACAAGACAAGATAAATACTCTATTAAAGTGGTCCAACAAAAATTGCCTATATCTAAATTTTGAAAAAACCGTGTCTTCCCGGAAAAGTACGGTTTTATTGAGTGATTATCACCTCAACAATGCAAAGCTTTCAAGGGTGAAAAGCGCAGTCGATTTTGGGGTCCACTTGGATATGAAACTGCGCTTTGATTTGCATTGCAATGAAGTTCTCTGCAAAGCCAATAAACTTCTAGGTTTCATCGAACGACGGGCAAAAAAATTTAAAAAGTTGTGGGTAAAGAAAACGCTATACACATCATCAGTGCGCCTGATTCTCAAATATGCATGTATAATTTGGAATCCGGTCTTTGACGTTCACTCAGAAAGGTTCAAGTCAGTTCAGAAACAGTTTTTACTGTTCGCTTCGAGATCACTTTAGATGCAAAAAATTTTCATAATTTGCCATCACATGATAATCGGCTGTCTTTACTTAATATGACATCTTTTGCCTGCCGTTGGACCATATTGTGCTCTTGCTTTGCATTTGATGTTCTTAGAGGAACCGTTAAAGTCCAATATTTGAACAAGAATATAACATTGAAAGAGCCCATAAGACGTACAAGACATTCACGTTTCCTGGTAGAAAGTAATCATCTTACTGTCTATGGTGATAATGAGCCAGTAAATATATGTGTCAAATTTTTAACTGTCTAAGCCATCTTTACTCCCCAACTATAATATCTCTAGGTCCAAAATTGAATCCAATTTATCCAAGTCCCTTAATCCTAGTATTGTAATAGTGAATAAATATCTACCTTACCAAATATGTGTGAAAAATGTGATAAATATATATAGGTATGTAGATTGTAAAATTAATTGTAAAATAAATTGTAAGCCTTGTTTGGTAAATAAATAACTTTGAATTTGCTATTGTTTTTTTGATAACATGTATTTTATTAATAATGTACAAATTTAGAGACCCATTAAGTTTTGGTATCTTTATTGTTTGGAATTTGCTTTATATTCTTTGAAAATTTATAACAATTTCTATTGAAGAATGGGCTTTTGACTTGACTTGAAAGGCAGTGGTGCAGATACGGAGGGAGGTTCAGGGGGATAGATCCCCCCCTTGGCCCTATAATGTGTAAAAATCAAATTAAATATTCTGAAATCAGGTCTGGGACTTTTGACTCAGAAGAAATTCAGTTGGTGTACCATATTTAAAAGTAATAAAACCTATGCTTGCAGCACTGAAACATTATATTCAGAATGTTGTTATTGTATACAACTAGCAAATAGTTGTAGAACAAGTTGGGTAAACAGACCTACGCTCATGTCAGAAGGGTTTTGTATTTAATTTACAAAATGCAGACACCAGATCGAATCACATCAAGAAACATGTCAAAGACGATTTTATTGGAGAAAATATGAAATACGAAGATCATACTATTATTAACAAAATTGAACGAATTTCGACTTCTGAGATTTTTGGCATTGGTATACTCATAAATATCTCCCTTGATAATTATTTCACATGTCCAGCCCGACGGAGGAAACACATTTTTCATGTATTTACTCCCTGTGCCCCACTGAAGCAAAAACTGGCAGTTTAACAACTGTTTTGAAAAGCTCCCATGAAAACTTTTATTTCATACTCATATCGGCTGCGTTTGATGAATTTTTTTTTCAGGGGCCACTCTCCTGTAGGGTAGACTGGGTACGGTTGAAACGGGGGACGATTGAAACAAAGCAAATATTTCGGCACCGTACATGTTGAGATGAGTGCTGCAATAAGAGAACGAAGCGGTCGACAAGTCTAAACTCGAACTTTAGTGTTGTGTCGATCTTTGTGCGTTGTGCTTGTGTGTAGGAGGCCCCATTGTGTTTTTTGACAGGAAAGTAAGTATTTTTTGTTTGTAAATTTATGCAATTATTATGGTGTTATTAGAGCTAGATTATTAAGAGTGTTGCATCATTTTAATTGAAGGTTGTAAAATATGGCTGAATGTTTAGTTTTTGTTCAAATTTATTATCATTCTTACTGTGAACCGTTTTATACCTAGATAGGGGGTTGGGGACGATTGAAACATTTTTTGTGGGTACGGTTGGAACAGATTATCTATTTAATTTTCTTATTTCTTAGATGCCAAGGGTGCGTCAAAGGAAAACTTCAAGAGGTCAGGCCGATATATCAATGTACAAACAAGCCTATGAAGATGTAAAAGCCGGATCTTCGTTAAGAACAGCGGCAGAAAAGAATGGATTGAACCACTGTTCCCTGTTGAGGTATCTACGTAAACGAGATGCAACTGGTGGCGATGAAAATCAAGGAATGGGATACAAGGCTCACAATCGAGTGTTTAACCAGGAACAAGAGCGTGAGCTTTCTAAATATTTAATGCGATGTGCAGACATATATTTTGGCCTAACTAAAAAAGATGTCATGAAATTAGCAAACGAACTAACCATCAAGTATGACTTATCGCGACCTCGGACTTGGGATGACAACGAAATGGCCGGCGAAGAATGGTTTCGCATATTTATGCGAAGGAATCCTGAATTGTCAGTACGTGCAGCACAGGCTACAAGTCTTTCTAGGGCGACTAGCTTTAACAGAAATAACGTAGATGCTTTCTACGACAATTTGGCTACTGTCATGGACCGTTATAAATTCGAACCTCAAAATATATATAACGCTGATGAGACCGGCATAACTACTGTGCAAAAACCCGACCGAATAATAGCTAGACGTGGTGCTCGTCAAGTAGGTTCAGTGACTTCAGCCGAGAGGGGAACTTTAGTCACAGTAGCCTTTGCGGTCAATGCCATCGGAAATGCTTTTCCTCCATTCTTCGTCTTTCCGCGAGTGCGTTACCAAGATCATTTCATCAGGGATGGACCAATAGGATCTGCTGGAAGTGCAAATCCTTCTTGCTGGATGCAGGATGAAACATTTATTCATTTCCTGGAACACTTCAGAAAACATACAAAAGCTTCTCCTTCACACAAAGTTTTGCTTGTACTTGATAACCACTCTTCACATGTTCACATTGTCGCACTAGACTTTTGCAAGACGAATGGCATTGTGATGCTATCTTTCCCTCCTCACTGCTCACATAAACTCCAGCCGCTTGATCGATCTGTATTCGGTCCTCTGAAGAAAGCTGTAAATTCGACCTGTGATGGATGGATGCGAAGCCATCCCGGCAAAACAATGTCAATCTACGACATCCCAGGAATTTTAGTTTCTGCTATGCCGCTTGCTCTTACACAATCCAACATTCAAGCTGGCTTTCGCGCAACTGGGATTGTTCCATTTAATCGGTATTTATTTACTGAACTCGATTTTGCACCTGCATTTGTGACAGATAGGCCAAATCCTGTAAAAACAATCGAGGCAACTGAGGGCCCTATTCAGAATGCTAGTGCACCCGAGGATAAAACACCAACACCATCACCTTCTATTTTTACTTTCGAACCACCAGAAGAGTCGGAGGAGCTTTCTAATGCAGCTTTTTTTATACAACAACCAACTCTAAACACGCCACAGTGTTCACAAGTTGCAGACAGAGAACAAAAAGATATAATTGCAGATCCAGAATCTTTAATTAAACCACCCGGACATCAAAATAGTGGTAGGGTTCAGGAAATTTCACCCAAACCCTGTACAAGTTTCAAATCCGTTTCTGTGCTGACAAATCAAACAGAAAATATCGCAACTTTGGGTACACCACTTCTGTTTTCGCCGGAAGTAGTGCGACCACTACCAAAAGCTTTTCCAAGGAAACTGCAAAACAGGGGGCGAAAAACCAGGAAATCCACAATCTATACAGATACACCTGAAAAAGAAGAGGTAAGAAGGGAACATGAAAACAGATTGAAACGAACCAAAGCTAAGCAAGTTGAGAAAAGGTTAGATAAAGGAAGGACTAAAAGAAATGCTACAAACAGGAAAAACACCAACAGGCAACATGAATCTTCATCAGAAGCAGAGGAGTGCTTCTGCCTGGTTTGTTTGTCAGCATATTCAGAAAGCAGATCAAGGGAAAAATGGATACAATGCATGGAGTGCAAAATGTGGGCGCATGAAGAGTGCACAGCAGGTAGTCTACGTTATGTTTGCCACAATTGTGATTCCGAATGATATCGTGACTAGATAAATAATATTGTTTAAAATTTTGATTTTTAAAGAAATAATATGTCTTAATTTTTCTCTTAACCTATTTTATAGCTGAAGTGATAAATTTTTTTTAAAACTGCTGAATTTTATTTTCTTAAGCAAAAAGTATTGAAGTTTTGTTTTGTGATTTATTTATCTATGCTTAAAAATGAAGATGTTTATAGAAATAAGGTTGTGAAGTTTCACTCAAAGTGTTTTGTTAGCTGGAGTGCTAAAATTTAGTTTTTTAATTAATGCTGTTGAGTTTTGAAAATATAGTATGAAGAAGTACAAAAACATTACAAAAGCACCAACATCTGATTATTTCATAATTTAAGTTGTACTTAATATAAAACTTTGAAAAAAGATTGAAATTAATATAAGATTATAAGTATTTTGAAAGACTTGAATATTAATAAAAACACATTTGTGATGTTTAACTGTGCCATAACGAGTCGTGAAATGTTATTAGACGACGAGTAAATATGTTGATTTATAAGATTTTTCATTATTTGCATGTGTTTCAATTTACCCCAGGCACTGTTTCAACCGACCCTGGCATAGGGACGGTTGAAACAAATTATTTTTTTATGTTAAATTTTATTTTACACATAAAATACAATACAGTGATCTCAAATAATATTGCCCATTAGTAGATAGATATATGGTATTTAATTTAATGTATTCCCGTAATCGCTCGCTTAATTGATCCAGATGTAACGGACGATAAACGCTAAAATGTTTCAACCGTACCCAGTCTACCCTACTGTTATCATCGATTAATGGCCAATTTTTTCGAATCCTAGAATGGTTACAAAACCCTTTTGCTAGGAGCTCTCTCCCGCCTCCTTGACTTGCTTCACTTATAAGCATTAATTGTAGGTACTGATCTACAGTCATTCATTAAATTGAATCAAGTGTTCAAAGCATGCACCTTTAACGTTGAAGTTGGGAAAAAGTAACTCAAAATTATTCAATCTTCGCATTTAAAACAGCCACTTTCTTGTTTTACGATGACTGATACCACCAGCTCAACCGATTCTCTAATATATACATGACCCCTATCATTCCTGAAATTTTCATGCAAATCCTAGCAAAACTGTAGTGTCTGAGTCGGTAAAAAGCGCGTGTTGTTCCATAGCCATATGTTGCCATAGTAATAAATGCAGCGCATATTGTTCTATAGTAATACAGGAAAATTCAAACCGCTATAACTTCGCTAAATATAATTCAATCTTTATGAAACTTTCAGGACAGATCAATCTTATAAATAGTCATCTGTGTACTGAATTTCATTGAATTTAAGGGCACCGTTAAGATTTTATTCAAGAAAACATAAAATCGATAAATCATACTATTACTAACAAAGTTGAGTGAATTGCGACATCTAACGTATTTGTTGTTATTGTACTCATCAAGACCTACATTCTTGATTTTTTTCAGATTTTTCGGATCACAGGTGTCCAATCGCGAGGGGGGGGGACACAAATTTTTCGTGTATTTCCCCTCCCTGTGCGCCCCTCGAAGCAAACTTTGCCAAACAAAGACTTGTTTTGAAAAGTTCTTGTCAAGACCTTTCATTTGATAACCATATTGGCTACCTTCAATGAAATTTTTTTTTCGGGGGGTCACTCCCCTATATGGGGAGACCCCCCTTAAATGCCTTATAAATTGTTTTTATATTTGAACTTTGAAGAGATCACCACTTTACACCTACATACAAAATTTAATGTTTCTAGCTTAAGTAGTTTCCGAGAAAAACTGCTGTTACACACGGACGGACGGACGGACGGACGGACAGACAGACAGACGGACAGACAGGACGCGATTTTAGAAGGGTTTTGTAAAATTATTTTACAAAACCCTAAAAATGACTGAATTTCAGCGGTACAGTATTTGCGCGTCAAGCGGTCGTGAGCAGGATCGGTGACAAGAGGCTTGAAAATACAGTAACTGGAATATCGGTGGCAGCGGTGAATGTAACTGTAAGGTAAAATTCCACATTTACCGTTCCGTAGTCACTGATAGTCCCCAATTTACATACTCTGTACTGAAAGACAGAGACTGATAATTGAATCCGATGGAAACAGTTCCAATACCTGTGACGCCGTGCGCGCGCATCACGCATTGTTCTTTCTGCCAATCACAGCTGAAGTGGCGTCACATTACAACTTTTCGCCTATAATAATATATCTTATAGACACTGTTTACAGTTTTCGCTAAATGCTTTTCTAGTCCTTTTTCTAGGAAAAGCGTTTAATTTGAACGAAATAAATTATTTGTATTTATCCAAATGAATGAATGAAGTATAGCCAATAAGACCACTAGATTTACCAACTACCCTTATCTTCTCTAATGGCCAGCTCCGGATCTGGTGCACCTGATCTGACCTTGGTGTCTAGATGCGTTTATTTATAACTCGGTCAGTTGAGTTGGGTCAGTTATCTTGCGAAATGCGTAGTGTCGTGACGATACATTTTTGTGTGATATGTCGAAACAATGTAAACTGACTGGGGTTTTCGCTCCGAAATGAAAAATGGAGAGGAAAGGTATTAATAGTGGCTCGTACGGATGGGACTGCCGCCTCCGCGACCACCCCCTGCTCAGATAAGACTATTGCCTCTGCCGCGACCCCTGCACAAATGGGACTGCCACTACCATCGCCTGTTCGGATGAGACTGCCAGCGCCGGTTCCTACAGTAAGTGAGAGCAGGAGCTGTGACAAATTACACTCAGTAACAGCATTTGAATGTAAGGAACACTTCAATGACGTCTCAAATTTCGTAAGTAGGACATTAGACGATGATGACAGGTCAATATTATTAAATAATCCGTGGATACCATGAAAGAATTATGTGTTTCCTCTTATTGACAAATATAAGGATAAAAAACTTAAGCTTAGGTCCCAGCGTCAGTCTTGGACAACCACCAATGGCTTCTATACTCAGAGAACGATCAAGTTGCTTACTGTAAGTAATGTGTTGCTTTTGCGCAAACAGGAGATATTGGAAGCTACCCTCTGGATCACTTGGTAAAAACAAAAATACCACTTGCAGGTATCATGCTGACAGTGTATCCAAAGCACTCGACTTTCAAAATTATCAATAATAATCAAATTGACAAAGCTGGTGAGAAACAAATTAAAAAAACCGTCAAAATCTTAAACCGGTTAATGAAGCGGTAGTGTTGTGCGGTCGGCAAGAAATCACTTTGAGGGGTCATCGAGATAGCGCTAACATTGAAAAAGACAATCTCGTATATTAACCAAAATCATAAAATTAAAGGAGACTTCTTACAATTTTTTGAAGCTGAGTCACTGAAAGGCCGAGACTTAGCTGAAACGATCATTAACGGGTTGATCTCTTGTGGCGTTGGTTGCGAGTATATGAAAGGCCAAGGATATGATGGTACTGGAAATATGACAGAGAAATTTAATGGTGTACAAGCTGCGATACGGGAGAAATATCCTAAGGCAATATATGTACACTGTGCCGCACATTCATTAAATTTAGCAATAACCCAGGCAAGTGAAGTACAATCTATGTAAAATTGCCTGCGTACAGTTGAAAAAATGTATGTATTTTTAACACTCCTAAGAGGAAATCAGTTCTGATGGACGCCATTGACAACAGAAGTGATATGCCTCAAGTTCGTTCACTGAAGAGGCTTAATGCAACTAAATGTATATCGAAATATGACGTAATCAATGATTTCATAGAGCTTCTTCCGTAGGTTTATGAAGCACTAGACACCATATCGTTGTGGAATGACTCGGCATCGGCTGATGCAAAGATTTTAATGAACACAATGGACTTTGAGTTTTTTGTTGTATTATTTGTAACAAGTGAAATATTTGGATATGGACTACCACTCTGTAAACTGTACCAAAGGGAATCTTTAGACCTTAAGGAGTGTATATTGAGTGCTGAATATGCAATCCACGAACTAAATGAGCTTAGAAAAAATTCTGAGTGTAAATTTAAAGAAATATATTTAAAGGCCAAGACGACTGGGAGCTCATTAGGAGGACTACTACAGAATGAGCATTTTTAATTCATACATCGACCATTTCATCCAACAACTTAAAGAAAGATTTGTAAACCATGATCAAGCCGTTTATGCCTTTCGAGACATCTGGCTCAGAGAGACAGTTGTATGAGACGCTAATTGAGTTTTACGCCCCTTATGTTGAGTGAAACTCATATCCTGAGCTGAGAATTTGGTAAACGAGAGTGGCAAAAGAACATCTGACCTTCAAAAGTGCCTATCGAGCCTTTTCAAAATATAACAAGGTAGTGCTCCCTAATGTGCACAAACTCCTTCAAATTGTGTGTACTTTACCGGTTTCTACAGCTACTTCCGGAAGAATGTTTTCTGCATTAAAAAGGATAAAAACATATTTGAGGAACACTACAGGACAGAGTAGACTAAATGGCCTTGCTTCTTTGGCACACAAGAACATACCGTTGTCTGCAGATGAAGTATTAGATGAGTTAGCGAAGAAGAAGCCAAGTATTCTTTTAAAATAAAGGAACAAAGTGACAAAACAAGACAACTAAACATTTTATTTTTTTATAAAGACTAATGAGTACTTAGGCCTAAGTAATTTTTCAATTGCTACTTGAATTAATTTTGTCAATTGTTCTTTTTTTTTGCTGTTATTCTTTTTGTTGTTGTTGTTGTAGGATATATAAATATTTTTGTTTACATTTACACGTTACATAATCAATAAGTAATTCATTTCAGTATTTTTTTTAATTTTGGGTTTGTAAACGTTTTCTTTTATATTTAAGGAATATGAGTAAAGAGTAACAAGTACTAAAGTAATTTTTCAATCGTAGGTATTTGTAGCAATGTTATTTTTCCTATGAATAGTCTTATTACTTTAACTTTGATTTATTATAAATGTTTTTGTATTTTGACATAAAGACAAGACAAGATTACAATGTATAACATTTTGATGTGACGAATTTTTAGTTTTAATCATATTTTTATTACACTACTTTGTATTACAAGTACGTCAATAATTTGTTAAGGTTTATTTGAAGCCATGTATCTTTATTTTTGCTGCAATTAAAGTAATTATTAATGAGTGATAGTTTTCAATTGTAACTGCTCCATACTGCCTTTTAAACAAACTGACTGTTTAGAATTATAGTTTATCTACGTTGTAGATTTATGGAAAATTAACAAACCATAGGGAAACATAAGCTTTCCTAGCATTTCAAATATAAATGAGACAACTTGTTTAATATTTTTTAGGGGTTTCGTACTAAAATACAAAACCCTATTGCAATCACGACCTGTGTCCGTCTGTCCGTCCGTCCGTCTGTCCGTCCGTCTGTATGTCACAGCACTTTTTCTCCGAAACTATAGAGGTAGAAAGGTCAGAAGTGGTGACCTCTTGAAAGTTTAAGGGTGGAATATTTTTTGAAAGGGGTTTAAGGGGGGTCTCCCCATACAGGGAGGTGACCCCTAAAAAAAAATTTTCACCATTGGTAGTCGAGCAGGGTGTCATTGGAAAGGTCTCAATGAGATCTTTTCAAAACAAGTCTTAAAATTGCCCTATAAGTACCGAGGGGAGCAGGGGAAGGGGAAATGTACGAACATTTCGCCTACCCCCCTCGCGATTGGACACCTTCCATCCAAAAAATCTGAAAAAAATCATGAGTGTAGGCCTTTATGAGTACAACAACTACAAATACATGAGAAGTCAAAATTCACTCAACTTTGTTAATAATAGTATGATTTATCGATTTTCTGTTTTCTTGATATGTGTTTCCTCCCTCGCGAATCGACACCCGTGATCTAAAAAAATTATCAAGAGAGATATTTATGGGTATAACTATAACAAATACCTCAGAAGTCAATATTCGTTCAACTTTGTTAATAATAGTATGATCCTAAAATTGCACATTTTCTCCAATAAAATCGTCTTTGACATGTTTCTTGATTTTATTCGTTGCTGGTTACTGCATTTCGTAAGTTGAGTACAAAACCCTTCTGACATGAGCATAGGTCTGTCTACCCAACTTGTTTACAATATAATTCTAAAATAATATTTCAGTGTTCAGTGTGCTAGTAGAGAATGGGAGAGAAATGGACTAACAGGTGATTTTTAGATTCCCAGTTTCATTAGTAATCTAGTGATTATATTATGGAATGAAATAAGTTATTTCTTCAAGCTTAAGTAAAATCAACAACGAATGGTATTTTTATGTAAGGCAACACAATGTACGGGAAATACGAAACAACTAAACAAAATTAAACAGTACTAAGAATGAAGTAAAAAAAACATCAAACCACCCACCTCTGTGTTCAGTGCGTTCTTTAGAAGAACGAGCCAATGCCCGCTTCCGGTATGCGTACGGCGACCACATGTCAGCCTTAATTATTTCGTATTTATATGGAGTTCCACTATGCCTCCATATTGGCTAAAAATGCGAGTTTTAGAGTTACCCCCAGGCCCCCGGTAATATCCCCCCCCCCTCCTCTCAAAGTTATATGTACGCCATGTTGAAAGGGGCTATAGTGCTAAACAACAACAAAATTGAACTAGCGCGAATTGATAAATGGAAAAATTATGATTAAAAATACTTTATGCTTTGTATGATTTTCCACTAAAGCACGATACACGAGTTGATAACAATTCACATTACCAGCATATTATTTGGCTGAAGCTATTAAATTTTGGTTACGTTGCTTGAAACAAAAATAACGCTTCTACAATAATTCTTGCTCTCCAGTTTCCCACCATAAAATATATATGCTAGGAAGTCAACAGAAAAGCACTGTATGGCTTCAAAAATGAACATTATTCCATTTTTTGAAATGATGTGTTGTTAAAAACATACATCACCATATGCATTAAAAATAGTCTGAATGTAATTTATTCAAAAATGATTCAAATTAAAATCAATTAAAGTTAAGTCATGCATTTGCATTTAATAATTTAAATAAATTATTAACAGCTTTGTAAATTTTACCAATGTCTGGCAATTTTCTCCTATGTAGGTTTATTCTTCTTCACATACTCACCGCACTACACCACAAATATTTGTTTTCATTTTACTCGCATTGGGTGAAGCTAAACGGTTGGGAGGTGATAAGTAGCAAAACGGTGAGAAGGAGAAAATATTAACAGTTATCCGAAGACTTGAATTAGCAATACATTTCGCGTATTCTTGGTTACTATACTTATCGAATCTACATATGCGCCACACCGATATTTTGTCAGTAGGTACAGTCAATGCGGGCCCAGCCACTCAGTGCGGAGAATTTTTTATTGATTGTTAACTTTCGTGTGTGACGAAACAATGAGTTGATCCATCAACAATGGAGGAAATTCATACAATAGCGTTGGAAAGAATGAAGCTTGGGCTAGCACAAGCTCGAATTTCTGAAGATAGTTTACTCTTGAACTTACCATACTGCGGGTTTTCCTATCTCCTGTTACACGAACCAAGATTAGCTCTGGGGAAGAAAGAAATCACACACATGTTTATCTAGTCGCATGCGCTTGCGGACAGCCAGCCAAGTCAGTTAACGATATAATAATTTAATGTCTTGGGGCATAATAGAAGTGTAATAAGAGAAGGTCATGCAATTCACCTGTTTTTCTTTCCCTTCAGAAGAACTAATTGAGGCGTAGTTAATTCACTTAATGGGTCCATTGACCGAATTTCTGGATGGATGTTGATGACATCTTAACCGCTGACTTAAATCATACGCTGGCGGGGTTAGATGCATTTCATTCTGATGACGGGCCATAATGAAGTTCTGACTTGGAATAATTTCTTGATAATTGTACAATAGCTTGATGCTGAAAATTTTTGAAAGCTTTAAGGAACAGTTCAAAGTCTCGAAAAACAGCTTGATAGGATTCAAAGCAATGATTAGCAAGAATTTATTTCAATCGGGATTTGGGTGTACGTCAGCCGATTCCTATATTGTTACAAATATGTACATTTTTTTCACAATTCTTCGAAGCAAAATTAATCTATAGGGATTTTCAATACGAGGTGTTATTTTGAATAGATCTTGTGATTTAACACCTTGCGACTTCTTCCTTTGGGGCCACGTGAAAGAGAAGGTATACGCAAACAGCCCAGCATCGATTCAAGACCTCAAAGATGGAATTCGTGAGGCTATCGAGGACATAGGCCAGCCACTTTGCGATTTGGTTATGGAAAATTTCATGAAAAGGTTATGGTCCTGTAAGCGTGGTCGTGGGGGTCATTTGCCTGATGATTTTTCACTATTAACGGCATACCTTTCTCTTTATATTGAAATAAAAATTCGATCATTTATTTTAACAAAATGGCATTTTTCTTTTAATATCAAAATAACACTTCTTATTGGAAACCCCTGTATTAGACAATCTAGACTTTAACTACAAGGGCAATTTTTTATCGTTTCTATAATTGAGGTTTTAAGTTCAGAATAACGGTAATTTTTCGTTCTGCAACGTATTATAGTATTCTCTTTGCCATTACCTTCTCCTTTTTCTTTTTAGCACAACGGCCCCTTTCGGACCTTCGCTTCCTGCAACAGGCGGGTCCAGCTGTCTGTCCATTACCTGAGAAAGCAAATATGTTTTACTACGAGTATGTCCATTCGTAACCACATTTGCGAAACGTAAATTGCATTATAGTTTCAATATAAACATTACTCTAGTAAAAGAGCTAAAATTTTTGTATAAACTTTCCTTATATTAATGAGAGGATAAAATATAGGTATAAAGTTGTCACGAAAACCCTTTGAACTCTTTTCATGCGGTCGTTCAAATACCGCCCGAGCCAAGATTATAATGGTTAAAATAAAAATGTTAAAGTAGAAATAAACAAGAACGAAAAGAAGAAAAAAATAATTACATTAAACAAATAAAAATAGTTGAATAAAATAGAATAGACAGTTGAATACAATATGTTCTCGAGAAGTTGGAGATTGGTTGAAGAATAAAATTAATACATCTCCAAATATCAATTCTAACGCCTCACCACTATCCAACAACAGATACACGGGAAGTTTCTTAAAAGGAACTTAGGTAAAAATGGATTTGATAATACTTAATTGAATTAGTGTTGTCATACGGACTTAAGGATACGATTGCCAGTTGATAGCTCGTCCATACAACATTGTAAATTTACATTCATCGTGAACACATTTCCTTGTTTTTAGTCGCAGATTTCAATTCGCGTTCCACTCAGCCGAAAGAAATAATAGTAAAACTGTAAACATACGATATCCCCAGCAGTTGCGGTATCACCACCGGTGTCATGGATCCAGAAATCCAATTTGCTGTATGTGACAATAAATGTTGAATGCAAGACGTCCTTTATAAATTCACGGAAAATAGCATGCAGTTCAAGGGGACATTTGTAGTTGATAATAAACCTTATGAAGTCACATTAAACTTCCTTTGCAACTTCAATCCGGATAAAGTGCAAATTTTAAATAATGAGCGGTCGCTGGAATTCAAGGTTTACCAAGCCGAATCAGGACATTTTTCGCTAACATTGACAAACGTACAAAAAGTTCACCTTTGCTTCCGTCAATAAAAGTTGATTGTGATGAGACAAAAATAATTTGATATCCACTCGGACTACGGTAAATAGGAATCTCCGAAATAAGAAGAGAACTTCGTCTTTAGGATTCACAATTCCACCATGTGAAATAAATCTCGAAGACCTGATTAGGTGTACAAATATCGAATCCCAGTTAAGAAATGATATTATTTTATAATTTCCAACTAACACTGAAATTTATCTTTCACGTAATGGGAAATATATTGAAAATTATTATTACAAAACTTTTATCTTTAAGGAAAAGTAGCCATCGAATGTAAAATTCAAGGACAAAATGGTTCAAACTTTGAAAGATTTTAATTGTTAGTAACACTAAGAACAGAAAAGAAAGTTTAATTCGCAACCCAAGGTATTTGAGATCAGCGATGAAGATTTACAACCCAAGGTATTTAAAATCAGCGATGAAGATAAGCAGAAGGAAATGAAAATTTTTACAACAAAGAAGGCCGATCTACCCAATGTACCTCCAAATACTCCAAGATCGAAAAGAATAATAGAAAGCATTGGCGATTATTCAAATATGCTATTAAATAAGCCAGTCACAACTTTGCCGTCACAAATTAGCTATCAAGATTTTTGTAATTTCACCAACATCGAATCATGTGTACATGGACATTCTATGCAAAGATCCCAAGCACGGGGGATTGCACTTCTCCCGAGTTGAAAATTATAACAAAAAATATTAGGACAATTTCTTTATACTCAGTAAAAACTGGCCATCAAGAATTAAATTTCTTGATAAAACTGTAGGATTGTTGGGCACTCTCGAACGGAAAAAGCACTGAGTGCATTAAGGAGGCCCTATGCAGTTGAAGGTGCCTATAATTCAATGTAAAGATGAGAAAAATCAACCAACGCAAATATCCTTAGTTATTCCGAATACAAGCGATCAGATGAATAATCCATTAGATCAGATAAATAAAGAAAATAGAAAGAAAAGCTTTCATTCTTCATATACTTGATTATATCTTACCGGAAATCAACGACGAAAAAAATACAAGCCAATGGATTGAAATCCGTCCTAAGCGTTTGCTTTTCCTCCCTCTTTCCTGCGCTGATTAGATTGTTGTAAATATTTTACAACACCGGCAGAATAACCAGTCCGGAGTTTATTTGATTCACTCTGTGAATATTATTCAATCAAAATTCGCAATATAAAAGGAAAAAGAAATCTTACATTTCAGATTACGATGAATATGATTGGAAGGGAATAAAATAACTTTTTAAATATTCCTCAGACGGTTTGGCAGCAAAAACGAAATATAAATCGCCAAAAGAAAATAACTTTCAAATAAACGCCCGAATCAAAACAAAAACACAATACTGACAGAGTGTCAGTCACTTTGGCATTTAAGCTTGATGGACGAATGTATTAGATGAAAGGAAATTTGGATTTCAATTGCCCGATTAGCACCAGTTTTGGGATTGCTTATATAAGCCATACCGCAACTGACCGTTGAATCGCCCGAAGTAAAATTAACAGCTCACCAGTTGAAACCTAGCCGATGAAAATCTGGAAATAAAGAACGGGTCTCTTTTTTTGGTGGACAAGAATCGAAATTTTTCTTGAAATTCATCGAGTGAAGAAAATTACAACAGCAACAGAAGGGCGTACTTTACCACAGTGACAGCAAAATAATTAACGAAAGAGACAGAGAAGATTGTTGGTAGAAAATTAACAAGAAGCACGCTGGAAGGAGAACTTCGCGACGCAAATTACGTCGGGGCCCCCCAAATAGGAACAGTAGAGGTAAGTTTAAGATTTGTATTTCAATCAAAATTTCGATTAACTAAAATTCATTGTTAACTTATGGATGGTGTTCTGTATTTGATTGATTGACCGGAATGTCCTTCAGGAAGTCGATACAAGCCTTTTGGATGCCCTGTACAGACGCAAATTGTTTTTTTTTTCATGGCCAAATGCAATTTTTTGAATAGGTAGAAATCACAGGGAGCCATATCAGGCGAATACGGTGAGTGATTGGTGGTTAACATGCGATTTCTAGTTAAACGTGCAGACCCTTCGTATGCCCAAACGATCCGTTGAATTGCGATAAATCGATGATTTGGAGATATTTAACTCAGATTCCATGATTTCGGCTTATTTATGATAAATTCACGCACAATTTCGATGAAGTTTTCGGTGATCACTGATTTTGGGCTGCCCGTATGTTCATCGTCATTTATGTCCTCACGATCACCTCTGAAACGTGTAAACCACTCATGAACTCTGGCACGAGATAGAGAATCATCGTCCGAAACTTTTTTCATCAATTCAAATGTTCCAGTAAACGTTTTGCCGATTTTAAAACAAAATTTGATATTAACTCTTTGTTCGAAATTCATGTTTGTACCGATGACACAAATATACTGTCACTTTAGACGCAATAACTTCACTTCGCACTGAACCGAATGGCACCAAACTTTCACTGAAAGTCAGGGAGGGATGGAACTCTTCAACGCGCTATCTCATTCAGATGGCGCCCCCAAAAAAATTTAATGACAAAGTCACGTTTATTTTCGAATGCACCTCATATATATATATATATATATATATATATATATATATATATATATATATATATATATATATATATATATATATATATATATATATATATATATATATATAGTACACATATGTATATATATATATATATATATATATATATATATATATATATATATATATATATATATATATATTATATATATCTATATATACATATATATATATATATATATATATATATATTTACACATATGTATATAGATACACAATATACATATGTATATAGATATATAATCGTATATAGGTTGCGTCAGCGAAATGCGGAAAGAACACGCAGCTTATAATAATAATTATTATTTATAACTTATATGCTAACATTTACCACAAAAGTTATAAGTTCTTAATTCTTGGTATTCTTTTTAAATTTATAACTCGATGTCATCCTCACTTGCTTTAATCACCGCCACAATATTCCGCCTGAATTGCAAGCACGCCTTCTTTAACTGCTTTGTTGTAAATTGATGAATGCTGCTGCGGCTTGTAGGGATGCCAAATTAGGGCCTCTGGACTTGGTAGTAACCCGCTCAATAGCGCTCCACACGAAATAGTCCAGCGGGTTTAAATCTGGGCTGCTGGGTGAGAAAAACTGGATGTGACCAGCAGCTTTGTTCTTCAGTAAACACAGAAGCAAGTGGCAGCAGGCAATTCTTTTTGTTTTGGCAGCCTTGGACAGCATCTGTCGCACCTTTATTACGCAAGACGTGTAGCTGAAGTCCTCTTAGGTGATTCGACGCATGGAAGCCTCACTTACACCAAAGATGGCCGTCATTTTTCAGAGCAAGCCCCCAGGGTCCTCCGAAATGAGGCCTTAAGGCCTTCAAATAAATTGCAGGGTCCTTGCCGTCTTCTTCTTTGCATAAGTTTTCCTTGCTGGACTAGGAGACCCTTCCTCAAAGCTTTTCGCGGCCACATAATTCTAAGCAATTTCGTAAACTGTCGATTTCGGATACCCGAAAAACCTTATAATTTCTGTTGGCGACCAGCTAGTGCGAAGACCTTCAATAACCACCGCTCTTGGATTGTATTCCGCTCTCAATTGCACTAACCCCGCCATTTAAAATTCACGCACGAATGCGCACACGTCTACTCAGTTGAAATGACAACAAATGACTGCTGCCGTTGAGATCCACTACAGCGACAAATTAATGTGAAGTTCCGCTGGATTTTCCTGTGGCGTCATGTGTATACATATATGTATATATATATATATATATATATATATATATATATATATATATATATATATATATATATATATATATATATATATATATATACGTATATATGTATATGTTTATATTTACATATATGTATATATACATATATACATGTATATACATATATATATATATATATATATATATATATATATATATATATATATATATATATATATATATATCTACATGTACATGTATATACATATATAGGTAATACAGTGACTTCCAAAAAGATCCGCACAAGTAAGAAATGTTCCTTCGTTCTCATTTTATAAGTTAACAAAAAACAGGCAAAATTGAAAAGAATATTATACAGTATTATGAGCAGAACCTACTAGCTTTACATATCACACAAATACAAAAGTTTTTCACGTTTGAGATACCAAAAAATAGGAAATTTCGTAAAAGAAACAAAAAATTGGACCTCTAAACAAAATCCGCACGGTGGCTAAATTGTAAAAATAAACAAAAATTGTATAAAACTAGTATTTTTTCACGTCATTTTTGTTCAATAACACATTTTAGACAATTTGGCGTACTGAAGATGATTTTTCGCAAGTATTCTACATTCTACACCCATTCTTCGCAAAACCGTGCTATGAATCATATGGTCCAATTCATCCTAGATGTTTTCAATAGGATTACAATCCGGTGACCGGGGAGGAGTATGACCCAATTTAGCGCAATTATACAGCTGTCATTCTTCAAAATGAGAACGTTATGTTTGGGGTCATTGCTTTGTAATAATTAAATGTATTTAAAATGCGGCACTTATTGCAGATTTTCTTTCAAGATGTCTAAATATCGATGTAAACTCATGATACCATCAATAAATACCCATTCGCCAACACCACGACTAGATATGCATCCCCAAACCATTAAACTGCCGCCCCCGTGCTTCACTGTAGGCCTGATGTTCTTTGGACCCAGCTCTTGATTGGATTTATGGCACACGTTAACACGTCCATCTGAGCCAAAGACATTAAATTTTGCTTGCATCGGCAAAAAATATGTAATCCCAATAATCAGCATCCTTTAAAATATTATATATTCATTAGTGAAATTGAAACGTTTTTAGGGTTTGTACTAAAATACAAAAACCTATTGCAATCATGACCTGTGTCCGTCTGTAGGTCACACCACTTTTTCTCCGAAATTACAGAAACTACAGCCACGAAACTTTATGGAAAGGTCAGAAGTGGTAACTCCTTGAAAGTTTTGGGTTGAAAATTTTTTTCAAAGGGATTAAGGGGGTCGCCCCATATAGGGAGGTGACCCTTCAAAAATGTTTTTACACCATTGGTAGTCGAGTAGGGTGTCGTTGGAAAGGTCTCAATGAGATCGTTTCAAAAAAAGTCTTAAAATTGCCTTAACGGTACCGTGGGGGGCAGGGGAAGGTGACATGTACGAACTTTTCGCGTATCCCCCCTCGCGATTGGACACCTTGCATCCGAAAAATCGGAAAAAAATCATGAATGTAGACCTTAATGAGTACAACAACAACAAATACGTAAGAAGTCGAAATTCTCTCAACTTTGTTAGTAATAGAACGACGTATAAATTTTACATTTTCTTGAATAAAATCTTAACGGTACCTTTAAATTACATAAAATTCAGTACACTGATGACTTTTCTTGAAAGTTTGAAAAAGATCGAATGGTACTTAAGGAAGTCATAGCGATTTGAATTTTCCTATATTACTATGGGAAAATATGCGCTGTATTACTATGGGAACATACGGCTATGGAACAATATGCGCTTTTTACCGACTCAGACACTACAGCTTTGCTAGGATTTGCATGAAAGTTTCAGGAATGATAGGTACCATGAATATCTTTGAGAACTGGTTCAAAAAGCAGTATCAGTAATTGCAAAACAAAATTGTGGCTGTTTTAAATGCGAAGATTGAATAATTTTGAGTTATTTTTTCCCAACTTCAACATTTAAGGTTCATGCATTTAACACTTGATTCAATTTAATGAATGACTGAAGATAAGTACCTACAAATAATACTCATAAGTAAAACGAGTCGAGGAGGCAGGAGGAAGCTCCTAACAAAAGGACTTTGTAACCATTCTAGGTTGCGAGAAAAATGTTCCGATGCCATGAATCGATGATTACAGTGGGGTGCCCCTGAAAAACATATTTCATCAGTTGTGGACGATATGAGTATCAAATGAAAGTTCTTTATGAGAGCTTTTCAAAACAGTTCTTAAACTGACAGTTTTCGCTTCAGTGGGGGCACAGGAAGGAAATATACG